>QLNU02003225.1:26623549-26643651 GCA_006491805.2 Dysdera silvatica | reverse complement strand
AAGAACTTCGCAAAGAAATTCGTTTAGAAAAAAATGCATCCAAGCCTAGGTAAAAAGTGGTACTTGGAAGAATTTGGAACGAGCTCGTGCACCATTCAGTGGTGAAAATGGGCGCAAATTGAAAACAAAAGAAAAGCAGCAATGGGAAAGCCATTTGGCGCCACCGGAAATGCCGCCATGTTATAAAAATAAACGACCCTCTTTTTCTCTTCTTCCTTACGTTACTATAAAACGCATTCGTCAAGCGATTCTTTTAGACACTCCACTCCTTAATTTCTCCACGGCTGGTTTTCCAAAAAAATATACATCAACAGTAAAAAAAGAAGAAAAGGCGAACATTGTTGACAAATACCCTTCTGTCGAGATTTTAATGAGATTATAATTATAGGGGTTTATGATATAGGCACAGAAAAACTCATATCCCCCACTCCAAATAACAAAAAAAAAATTTGAGTTTGAAATTGCTTCTTTAAATATACTTTTCATAGAAAGTGGGTTCGGTTTTTGCGTCTAAACCAGTGTTGCTTCACTTTTTTTTAGATATGGCGGATTCTCCGATAGGCTAAGTAGGCCGAAGCCTTCTTCTCCGATAGACTAAGTAGGCCCAAGCCTTCTTCTCCGATAGACTAAGTAGGCCGAAGCCATCTTCACCGATGGGCTAAGTAGGCTAAAGCCTACGGCAGCAAATGTTTGACAGTGAAAAATTTACGGTGGCGCAGCTGATATTTTTAGATAATTGAACCATTAATTTCTCAGAAACATTTCTACCTGTCAAAAATAGGACGGTTTCTCTTTTCGTCAGACCATCTATTTAAATGAAAGAAAGCGTCGAGTACGTCGCAACCTCTAAACAAGTTAAAAAATAATAATAATGATAATAAGGAAGGAAGGAAGGAAGGTGCATGCATGCATGCAGCACATTGTGATTCATCTGAACGCCATTCAGCCGCTGAGACGTAAATACAGCTATAAGAAATTTTAAGGCTATGGCAATTCTTCTTCTTCTTCTGAAAAATTGTTTTCTCGTTTGAGAAGAATGAAAAATTACCCGAGATCCACTATGTCGGAAAGCAGATTGAATAAATTGGCAATTTTACCAATCGTAATCCATTTCCTTTGACAATGTCGTTGATGTTTTTTGCATAAAACAATTGAGACGGCAATATTCCTAAGTATCAATAATTTACCAAAAAGTACACTTCATTGTGCTACTTGAAGTCTTAAGAGATGTGTTACTATTTTTCTAGCAAGAAACGTGATTTCTTTTATAGCTGGAATTACTAATTTTGTTTTATATAGGATGTGTAGATTACATTACTAAAATACAGTGTGGGACATTTCGTTATATTATACACTTATAAAGTTCTATATATTGTTAAGGATTGCTATATACTTTTTACAAAGATTTAACCTTTTCCTATTTACCTGCTTCTTATATCCATTTTTAGATTCATTTTCAGAGGCGTGACTAGGCAGTAGCAAAGGAAATGTTGATATGGGCGCCGCCTTGAGACGGGCGCAAAAGGCGCCAAATTCGGGCATACTTACGAAATTGAAATAACCGTCAGGGGGGTCCAAATAAGAATTTGACAAAAACACTAAAATTTCAGTAACGTCTTTAGTTGTGATTAACACAATTAGTATTGTAATTAACACAATTAGTATTGTGATTAACATAATTAGTATTGTGATTAACATAATTAGTATTATGATTAACACAATTAGTAATGAGCTAAAAAGTACTTTATTTTAAAATGTGACTGTAAAACTTTGGAAAGCAAATACATAGCAGATTTGGGCAAATCAAACTTTTAAACGGCTACGGGGAGGCTCAAGCCCCACTCTGCCCCCCATATAGGCGTCCACGATATATACGCAGGTTTTCATTCGCGCAAAAATAATATTAATAATAATAACCGCGTATCAGTAAACACAAAACTGGAAAATATCATATAAACAAATATACAGGCCAAGAATATATTACTTTTGAAGCAAATTCTAACATGGAACATGTTCTCGTCTATTATTCTACAAACACTCAATTTGAGTTCGAATTCTCGCGAAATCCAAGGTTTCGGCTAGGCCTATAACTAGGATGAAGAGGCAACTATGGCAAGGCAAAGAACATATGAGGTACAGGGCACTAGGGATAGTTCTATATATATACAAATGGATCGATGGGCCAATTGGGGCCACGCCCCTGCTGGCCCCGGCTTGGCTACAGGCCTGATTCCGGCAAACCCCGATTGAGAAATGCTGACTCGCACTCCAAAGAGTCTATAGAAAGTAAGTCGGAACGTAAGAAGTATGATATTAAGCAATGGGAACTAAACTGTTACTTCAGGACTTATTTACTGGCAGATAATTTGCATTTGACTTGACTCAGTTTTACCTGCTCAACCATAAAAAAAAAACGATATAACTTGCAAAAGCGGAGTATGAATCGGAGGAGGAGGAAATTAGTCATAGCAAGGGGAGTGGAAGAGAGAGAGAGAGAGAGCGAGAGTAGGGAAAGGTGGCTGCCGAAGCCAGCGCTATAATCCCATACAGGAAGCAAAGTCTGCTTATCCAACTATTTAAAGCAGTTGGCATGAAGAGGGGAAAGTCGACCATATGCAGCACCAGAGGTATCAGAACACCATGGAGGTCATCATCGAACAACAGAATATGAGCAGACGAGTAAAGCCAGAAAGTTTGTACTAACCAGACGATTGTGAGAAAAGTCGTCTTGCGTGATAGGCGATTTTCGGAACAAGTTTAGGCTACCAGAATGGTACTCTAGACCGGTGTTTCTTTAAATATGTTAAGTGGAAACCTGAGGCTCCGAAAACAATTCATAAAACATCGCCTGCAATTCCAAGCATATCTGCGAATTCTATAATATTCCGCTATGACAACGTTTTCAATAGGATAAACTAACTATAATCAATATCCCGCAGATAGAATAGAATCTCTGCTATGAAATAGAATGCAATCATAAGCGTAAGCAGGAAGTTTTTATAAAGTGGAGTTAAATAGCTGCAATTCCATATAATCATAAGTAGGCATACCAATAAAAAATATTTTTTATGCGCTGACAACCACTCTTCACTTGAAATTGTTTTTTGACAGTTCCGGTTCTTTATGGGCTATCACCACTGAGTAGTGTTGTATGGCCAATTTCTTCATTTGAACGTCATTTTATAATCACCACGAATTCTTCACGAAAAATATTGAGTTTAAAGAAGAAAATCCAAGTTTTTCAGGATAGTGAAAAAAGGTGTAACTGCACGAAAATTGGCAACACTTTACGGTTGTGAGAGGTTAAAACTAAACGAGATTTTAAAAAGTAGTCATGATTATTTATAACAGTTCTTTTGAAGCGTGAACTTAGCAAAACGAGACGTCCGAATACCGGAAATGAAGAACTTGACAAAGTGTTGTTACAGTGGCTTTCCAACTGTCTATCAAAAATATTTAAATAAAAAATCCTGCTATTAAATTATTTTTTGATTTCAGGATTTTTCCTCACTTGGTGAACCCGAAAATATAGACAGAGAAGATGTTGTGGAAGGGTTTGATGGCATTCTCAGATTAGTAGGAATGACAAATATGAAAGCTAGCGAGTTTGTTTGCTTGGGAGAAGATTTTAAAATTTTTGCAACATTTAATAAATACCATTCAAGAATTGTTACAAAACGTAATGGAAGTGGGGAAAAGTGATGAGGAAATGGAAATGGAATGTGGAACTGCCACAAAATTCTAACATCAAAACATATTCTGATGTTTTGGTAAATTTTCAGGAGATCCAAAACTTTGCTTTGAACAAAGACGACGGCGAGTTGCACAAAAGGACTGCAAATATTATTATAGTAAAACCTCCCTACAACGATATCCGATAAATCCCTCTACAACGATAATTTTTCTCGGTCCGTATAATAGTGTTGTAGAGAGGTTTTACTGTATAATGAACCGCATGGGCGCCAACTTGAAAAATTATTGTGGGTTCCAAAAATTTTAAATCGATTGACCCACGCCCTTTTTAAAAGGATGTAAGTGTAATTTAAATTTCATTATCAGATTATCTGGTACAATAAGACACCTGAAATATTTAAAATGAGGCAAATTATAGTTGATTATATAGAAATATTTTTTCTCTAGATAATTATTTAATGTTCCCCTAAACATATACACCCTTTATAGTTTTACGATTGCTTCCAAAATACTCAGTTGTGTCCGCCCCACCCGCGTCCTCCCTTCATCTCTCTTTAAAATGAAGTTGACTGAAAAAAAGCTAGCTTCCCCAGGTACTCCAGGGGTGCTTGGGAGGCAAAATAAAGTAAAAAGTAAAGAAAAATGTGGATCCCCATCTGTTGAACGATGGGGTAGGTCACACTTCTAGACAATTATATTTTCGCCTTTGTCACTATAATCGCTCAATGTTCTCTCGGCATGTAGAGTTAGAGACTAAACTTTATTTTCTGCACACCCAGACGAAACGAAGAATTTTCTTTTATAAAAGATCCAGGGAACAGTGTAGAAATAATGAAAATCTTAAAGAATCGATGACGAAAAACTTTGTGCATATATTTCCATATATGTATTTTCCCCACGAGCAAAAATATTAGGGGTTCGAGGAAACCACAGCAAAATTTTTGAGGGTTCAAAAGGTGCCTCGAACTCACGAAGTCGGCGCCACTGATGAACCCTCCCTATAACAATAACTCCCTCTACAACGATAATTTTTCTCGGTCCGTATAATATTGTTGTAGAGAGGTTTTACTGTATTTCCTTAGAAAAGAATGTTTGCCATAAAAAAGCAAAACAATTACGCATCACTGATTTTTTTAATGAAAATTAAAATAGGTGAGGATTAATATATTTGAAATGACTTAATTCTTTTCATTGAAAATTGTATTTATTTTGATTTTTTTTTAATACTGAACCTCTGAATAACATCCACCTCCGTAGGACGGTCACCTTTGAAGAGTTCCACTGGTGACCGTCATTCGAAGGTTTTATTGTAATTATAAATTTCTGCTTTGCAGTATGTTCTTTTTTGTCGAAAACTGGGACTCTCTGTAACGGCTATAGGTGTACCACAATAAACATGATAACATGTATAGTCTACTGATGCTAACGCATTTGACTAATAACGTGTATATTTATTTTGACCACCATTTAGAAGTTTCATCAACGTCATGGGAAATATAACGTCACACACAAAAGGTCAATTGATGAAATACTCTGGGAAGGTATATAAAGGCCGCTAAAAACTTATTTCTTAGTGTGTGTGTGTATACTGCATTTTTGTTAGCAGCCCTGGGAGGCCGCCCAGCTCACACCCGCTAAGTAGGGCCTTGTTAAGGGAGATCGTTATGGACGGATTTTTAAGTAGGCACACAAGGCACAGGCCTAGGGGCGGCATCAAAGTGCTTAAACATAAAATTGTCCAAACTCGACAACGTTGAAAAAATAATGAAATGATGTTTCTTTTAATTGAATCATTATCATTTAATTAAAAAATATTTCAAATTAATAAAATGTGATAATTCACTGAAATTCAATGAAATGATAATCGGTCATCTTCAAAATGACCGATTCAATTATTGCCCTTTTTCCTCAATAGCTATGACATACAAGCGACTACTTTAACTTGCCTGCAAATATAAACTACAGAATCGAAAGACAAAGGGCCCTGAAAATTTTGCGCCCTGGGTATTTGCCCAGCGTACCCATTTATAAATCCAGGCTTAACACGTTTGTTATATATATTAATAGTAGAAGAATGAATAAAGAAAAACTTGACTGATAATGAAAAAATTCATGCAAGGATGCATACGTGTATTTTTCCCAAATACGCAAAATATACTCAAAAATATCAGAGGTTCCAGGAATCCATACTAAAGGACGATGCCAGATGTCTATGGGATTTTGCCTACGGCGTTCCACAACAAATCAGACGCCATTCGACGCGTCTCACTGAGTAGATAAAATGTGTCAATGCAATGGGCGCAAAGCTGTCAGATCATGAAGTAACGAGTTATAGGTCATAGAAGGTCATCCTGTGAGAAAGATCTCCAATGTTATTAGGATTTTGTCTATCGGCGTTCCACAACAAATCAGATGTCATTCGATGCATCTCGCCGAGTAGATAAAAAATGTCAATAGACACAAAGCTGTCAGATCATGCGGTCACGAGTTAGAGGTCATAGAAGGTCACCCTATGAGGAGGATCTCCAGTTAGGTAGAGGCCGGCTATCGCCAAGTTGGCCCTCTTCCTTAGTGATCTGTAACTAGTGACTGCATGATCTGACAGTTTTGCGCCCATAGACAATTTTTATCTACTTAGTGAGACCCGCCGAATGGCATCTGATTTGTTGCAGAACGCCGGTTGACAAAATCCTAACAACATTGGAGATTCTCCTCACAGAATGACCTTTTATGACCTCTAACTCATGACTGTATGATCTGACAGCTTTGTGTCCATTGACATATTTCATCTATTCAGTGAGGCGCGTCGAATGGCATTTGATTTGTTGTGGAACGCCCATGGGCCATTTTTGGCATCCTCCTTTTTGTGAATTCAAAAAATGTCTCGAATTCACGAAGTTGGAGATTATGGTAGCAATAATTTCGAGTTGTATCTTATTAGTTTGAATAATTATATGAAAAATCTCCTTTACATATCAAATGTTAAGAGTATGCAGTGGCGGACCTGGCGGCGGCCAGGGTGGGGGGGGGCAATCTCCATGGGGCTCCGAGCTCGAAAGATATCTAGTTAAAAACTGCCACAACATAAAAAACGAAAGATTCAATATTTAATATTATTCACGTATCATACGTATATAAGTATAGAATGTTCTTTTATTAAATTAAGGCTAATTAAAAATCATATTAGCTCAACAATGAGTTCCATAACGATTAAATGCTTCTTTCAGAACTATAGTTTTGCCACTTAAAATTAAATAAGAAAAATGAGAATTAAATAAAATTATAATGGCAGAAACCCTGTTCTCAATAATGCTGTTTTAAAAAAACTCGCTCGCAAAACATTTTAATCTAATTCACTGTAGTTGGCGTTTGCTGAGATAGATGGCGCCACGTGTAAAAATTGGCTCTGTAAAATTCATATGTTGGGATTCGTATGTACATATTTTTATTTGAAATACCGAAGACTACATCGACCAACCCTCCCACTTTATTCTATACCAAGGGTGGGAAAGCATGAGGTCAATGGGAGCCGCATTCCTATATATTATAAAGAGCCATGCCATAGTTACATAGTATTAAATACACAAATTTAATTAATATGGTTACATATTGTACCAAAGTCTTAAGTGCTATGTAAATTATACATGTAAGAAAATATAATTAAGAGAAAGAAAATACAAAATAATTATTTCAAAATTTAATAGTAACTCCTAGATGGACCTATCGATGCAACCGAAGATTTACTTTTGAAGCGATTACGTACAACTTCTACTCTTCATTAACCGATTCACTTTCTTAGTCAATTTAACAAGATTCATAAAAAAACTTCTGGAAAAAAAAAGGATTTAAATTTTCGACGAGAGCCTCACTTAACTCAACGAAGAGCCGCAACAATTCGTCGCCATGATAATCATGTAAGCAAAGCATCTCCTTCAATAAAGTAATATAAATTGGACCATGCTGACCATACGCACGTTTTTAAATTTTTAAAAAGTACTGGCTTTTACTACCGTCTTTGATTTTACCATGTTTGGCGCAGTATAGCCCAGATGCTCTTGCGCCATAAAAAAGCCAAACAAACAAACAAACAAACAATCCTTCAAAAGATTTTGAAGCGCAACTATCGTCGCGTCACTTGGCGCTTTTTTTTTGGCAGCATAGAATTTCCGTGGCCCGTTTAACGAAAACGTTGACTTAGAAAATAGTCTTTTATTCCTGAATGTAATACCAATTACATTAAAAGAATTAAATTAAAAAAAAAAATAGTAAAGATCAAAATAAGATTTCGAATTTTCCTTTTACAATAAAAATTTTGTATCTGGCAAAAAAATAAACAGAATTTAGAATTTAAATTAAAAAAAAAAACATTCGTTCGAGCGGCGAAGTTTTTTAAGTGAAGCGGCGTTTCACTCGCGTCACCCGACGAACCGCCACTGTTAAAAATTCAATTTTAGTTAGTTTACGAAAATTTGTTTATCGCATTTTCATGCAAATTTTTTTTTAAATTCACCCATTTCCTTGCTAACTGTATACCAAACACTGACATTACGACCCTTTATTGATGACCAACAATTAGGAAAGCTATTTCTGTATCTTGTGGGGGCTCAAGCGGGTGTTCAATGGTCCTTCCCATCCAACACACGCCTGAGGGACTCGCAGTACAAAGGAGAGATCGCATTGAACTAGTGGGCTCTACTTTGAACACTCTTAGGCGAAAAAACACCATATGCAGATGCCTATGGTTGTGTTGCATCTTTGCATTGCTCACTTACAATGGAAGAGGTTTTTCGACTGAAAAGAAGGATAGGGCCATAGCTAAATGCTTTTTACGGAGGAGAGGGTCTAAAAGTTACGGGGGGAGGGGACGGGCTGAGAGAGCTATAGGAGAGCTTAGCATTCGTTAATAATAATAATAAATTTATCAAAATCCAACAGGTTACAAATACTCTTACATTGGGAGTAAAACACAAAATTTCAAAATCATCAATCGGAAAACAATAAAAACACTTCAATAAACTTAAGGAACACGAACTAATAAGGAAAAAAAATAAAAAAAAACATGACAGATCCAAGACCTTCAGAGCACGACGAAAAGCAGCGAGAAAAAGCAATGTTTTAATACATTTTATTAATATATTTAATAATACTAAATATCTAAAACTAATATATTTAACATTAATGAATAAATTTATATATACTTTTATCCTTACCATAGAGTAGATGAAGATTCAGATCTTTGTAGAAAACAAGGAGCTACTGTAGAAATCCATTTTTAATACACTTTTAACGTCAAAGCATAATTTCCATCATCGTGTACAATTTCATGGAAAACGAAAATCTACAATATTTTATTTTGAGAAAAAATATTTTCCAGGTGGGGAGGCTCTCCCCCTCTAGCCCCAAACTGGTTACGGCCCCGAAAAGGAGGCTAGCAAATCAGGATATCTGACTAAAAAAGGCGTAAACATGTAGTACATATTCAAAAACACGTATATTGTGGAAAGTTGAAAAAATTTTGAAAAATTCAAACTTGACGGGAAAAAAAATATTATGTAGCTGGCAGGAATGCTTGCCACAAACTAAAACTGAAAGTAGAAAATTTCAAAACGTATATAATGAGATATGTGCAAATACATATGTCTACCTTTTTATAGATAAATAACCTTATTTATCTAACTTTTAAAGATAAATAAAGATTCAGTTAAAGAATCTAGATTGAAAACTGTTTAATTACGGCTAATAAAAACTCTAATTTTTAAATCCTTATAAATTTTGCTTTAACTGCAAACCTTTCTTTAATTGTAAATTAAAATTATGTATTAGTCGACAATGAATGCAAAAAATACTAATATTATAAACTCTGTAATTTTATGAAAAAAAAAAAAAAGTATGACTGCGGTTAGTCATCTATAGGTAGATGATTAAACTTCAACGAACTCCGAAGTCCTTTACAAGCGAGTCCGATAATATTGACTAATGTTTAGGTTAGAAATAGAGGTTGGTTAGTTGTATTTTTAAGGACAGCAAGTGTCATTCTGCGCCTCTACCCTGATTGGCTATTTACAAGGGTAAGTATGGCTTGTTACGAGGTTCTCCTCCAGATGGGACACATGCTACATAAATTGTATTTTACAAATTGATTTCTTTAATTTCGCATTTTTGCAAATTAAATGACGTAGACAACATTGATTCACTTTCTATAGACTATGGAAAAGAAAATGTATGTTGTGGTCTAATTTGAGTAACTGTGATATTGGGCAGGAGGAGGCTTGAGTTGGCGCATGTATTTTAATTAAATAGAAGTTATAAATGAACTTGAACACCACATTTTTTTAAATTGAAATTGTGACATTGTTTTGACATGATTTTTAATAAGTTGTTGTTTTTATGTCACTATTAGTATATTTTAGAAAAAAATTTAGCAGTGTCACTGATTTCGCTTTCATTGATGATCTGAGAGAATATTTCTGTCATAGGATGAAACTTGCTGCTTGAGGGTATGAGGTTGCGGACCAGTTTTAAAATCCTGTCAATTGTCCGGCTCTCGTCTCTTTGCTTCTCCTAGGGTCTAAGAGCATGACACATATTGTTCTGGATGATACTGATCTGTAGTTGCTCGGTAATATTTCTTTTGAAGAAACCCCGAAATACAGCGCATCTGTTTGTCCGAGATAAGAAGTGCCTAAAAGGGTAATTAGAGACCCAGATCAACGTGGATCTCTTTTCCTAAAGCGGCCAAGATTTTTTTTCTTTTTTTACTGTAATACTTGAGTGGTTAGGATACGGTTCTAAATGTGTAGCAGCTCCAGCAGTCAATAGTAAACATATTTGTGGTTGGTTAGGATACTGTTCTAAATGTGTAGCAGCTCCAGCAGTCAATGGTAAACATATTTGTGGTTGGTTAGGACACTGTTCTAAATGTGTAGCAGCTCCAGTCAACGGTAAACATATATGTGGTTGGTTAGGATACTGTTCTAAATGTGTAGCAGCTCCAGCAGTCAACGGTAAACATATTTGTGGTTGGTTAGGATACTGTTCTAAATGTGTAGCAGCTCCAGCAGTCAACGGTAAACATACTTGTGGTTGGTTAGGATACTGTTCTAAACGTGTAGCAGCTCCAGCGGTCAACGGTAAACGTGGTTATGGTTTTACTTTTTGATTATTTCAAAATCATTATACAATAATGTTTACCACACACGTATACTTAGCTCAAGCTAGAGATTTTTTGTTTTTGAAGAAAAAAAGAAGCGCCTTCCTCATCCTGGATTCGAACCAGGGTCCCTGTGTTGAGCCCGCGGTATCTTGACCAAATAGACGAATGAGGATAAGAACAAACGCATTTTTCTCCGTATATAAGGATGTAAGATATTATTACCCTTCACAGGGATAACACAATTGCCAAATAATGGTCAACACAGAAAAGCCTCCGGGGCGAGATTTTTGTGAGTTTTCGTGGGGGAATTTATTATACAATAATTTTTGCCACCCACGTATATTTAGCTCAAACTAGAGCTTATGTAATTTTGGAGAAAAAGAGACGCTTTCCTCATCCTGGATTCGAACCAGGGTCCCCGCGTTGAGCCCGCGGTGTCTTGACCTACTAGACGAATGAGAACAAGAACAAACGCATTTTTCTCCGTATATTAAATTGTAAGATATTATTACCCTTCACAGGGATAACACAATTGCCAAATAATGACATTAAAACTGACCAAATAAAAACATTATTGCATAATAAATTTCCCCCGCCCACGAAAAACTCACAAAAATCTCGCCCCGGAGCCTTTTCTGGGTTAACCATTATTTGCAATTGTGTTATCCCTGTAAAGGGTAATAATATCTTATATCCTCGTATACGGAGAAAATTGCGTTTGTTCTTGTCCTCATTCGTCTAGCAGGTTAAGACACCGCGGGCTCAACGCGGGGACCCTGGTTCGAGTCCAAGATGAGGACGGCGCCTCTTTTTCTCCAAAAACGAAAAAGCTCTAGCTTGAGCTAAATATACGTGGGTGGCAAAAATTATTGTATAATAAATTCCCCCACGAAAAACTCACAAAAATCTCGCCCCGGAGGCTTTTCTGTGTTGACCATTATTTGGCAATTGTGTTATCCCTGTGAAGGGTAATAATATCTTGTATTCAAAATCATTATTATATTAACTAATTAGTTTTTAATGTATAAGTGTAATAGAAAATGTGACAATGGATAGATATTAATAATCGCATATTGACCAACTCCTCGCCATTTTCAACTGAAATTGATTCGTTGACTTTCGATAATTTCAGTTTCGATTTTCTTTTTCCTGGAAAACCAGGAAAATCAACATCGAAAGGTTTAAAAGCTACATAAAAACGAATTTACTCAGAATTTAAAACCCAAACGGTGAAAAATAGATGTGAACACTTATAAAAGTATTATCTATTAAATATCTGCTTATAGGGCTATTATCAGGTGTAATTTATACAATATTTTTATATAGATTTTCTTTAATATATATGTTCATATACAATATATTAAGTTTATGAAGTGAATAGTGATTTAGCCGAATATTCAGTATTCGGCTAGCTTTCGGGCCGAACATAAACTTCCTTTAAAATTCAAATGTTAAAAAAAGTGTTAATTTTACGTTATAAATAAAGCAAATATACGCTAAACCAAGGCATGTAATTTTCCGAGGAATTCGAGCCGCTTTTTGCCAAGGAAACCAACTTCTGAACAACAATGAGCAGATAGTCGGTAAGGTAATAGTAATGAGACGGGCTTATTTGGCGGATGCAACTGAAACCAAAAAATGACTTTTCATTGATTGTATACATCGAACGTTTCAATGATTGTATACATCGAAATTCTGCGAAGAATACAATTACGTGATTCGTTTTCGAGGTTTGTAAAAAATACGAGTAGATGAAAATTCGAACGAAATTAAATACTGAAATGTAGCAAAAATTATTTTTTGAATTTAAGTCGTGCGTCGAGGGGTTTAAGTCTTATTTGAAGTTTCGGGCTCGGAATCAAATCTCCATAAAATATTTCGGGCTCGCCCGGGCTCAAACTGCGAGTTTTAGGGCTTGTGTCTCGAAAAATGAACCCGAACTCAACTCTAGTCCGTAAGCGTTCCATTTCGCTTTTGGCACTATTGGGAGCCGAACCTCAGATAACTGCGCGCAAGGAAAATGCATTACCACTACAAAGCCGTAAAAAAAAGAAAGAAAGAAAGAAAGAAAAATCGGTGTATTGCGTAGCAGTTAACTAGAAGTGCTCTTTTGTTTTTGGAATCATGCTTTCTGAAAATACCAAATGCCACGATTCTGATAGTCGTCATAAATCCTGAATAAATTACCAATAGCATAATTTGATTGATACGTACTAGCAATGCTTCTTATATTTTTAATCCAAATAAGGAATAACAAACTACCATTGTTGAATATACATTTAAATAGAATCTCTCTAAAATTGTTTGCATTAAACATAATGTAAAGTGCATAAAATTAAATATTCTACGCTTATAATCTTTCACATAGATTAGCATATTGATTTTTGTTATAAATAGTGTTTATGTTACGTATTTTTAATTAGAATAATAATATTATTATTATTTTTCATTTTTAATCCAGTGATACCCTTTCCTCTTCATCCCCCTTTCTTCCCACTATTAATCATTCATCAATGCCTACCCCTTCCCCCATTATTCAAACAAAAATATATATTTTTTTAAACAAATAACATCCTATAGAGTTTTCAGTGCTAACTATCTATTGGATAATTGAGCCATTTCGAAAATAATAATAAATCTTATACTTGTACATAGCATTGATTAAAATCAAATTTTTATCTATTTTTAAATGACTGTAAATGTTATTAATATCAAGGTTTAAGATATTTTGCAATTTTTAAAAATATGTTACAAGTTTTAAGATGGTTTACAATTTTTAAGGCATTTTATTCACTGATTAAAAAGTTAAGAAATTTTGTGAAGTTTTTAATTAAACAAAATTATATATTTCACAAAAACTTATTATTCTAATTTAACTAGAGTTTTTATATCCTGGTCCAATTGTAGTTATTCAGTCTTGATTGGGCGATTATAAAATCAGTATTCGATTTAACTAAATATTAGATTTATATTCGTTATATATATATATATATATATATATTAGTTGAACACACTCTCATCCGAAATAAAAAGGCAGTCCCACTTTTAGGTAATCCTGAAATTCTGTTTTTAGTATAAAGGTGCAAAGAAATCATAATATTGATTCAAAAATATGCTTCATTACATATTACTAAATCAAAATATTGATAGCACAAAATAATGCCATGAAGTGTACAATTGAATCATTTTGACGCAAATTAATTGTTCTTGCAACAACAAACAACGGACTGATTCAATCAAGTCGTGGATAATCGAATACCTCGCTTATGTATACGAATAAAAAAAAATTTATAACCAAATTTATTCCCATAGGATTAATGTTAAATTTCCCCGCTATAACGAATAATCTCTGCGAGACGCCCTCGGATAATCGAATAAAGACCTGACCATTTAGCTTGAAAATTAGTGACAAACAAAGGAAAAAAAGCATGCAGATGAAAATTTGCCTTTGTACAAACATTACCCCCCTCCTCCCACCCACAACAAATGGAAGGATTTTTAATATTTTCGTATTGCATGGTCCTGTGTTAAAGAGGAATATAAAAGCTTGACGTGTTGTTTTATCCGCAGTACCTCCCCCCTTTTTTTTTCTTAGAAATGGGGAGGGGTCTTCTTACTTCTGGCCAATTAGTCTGAACACAATCATTATTCGCCATTTTGTTTTCACATTGTGGAGGAAGGCTTTCTCTTCAGACAGACATTAAGTGTTTGTTTGTTTGTTTGGATTTTTTATGGCGCAAGAGCATCTGGGCTATACTGCGATAAGCCATTATAGCCATACCGCACCATTGAGAGTGTAATACAATGAATGCAAAACGTAACTGAGTTTATACGATAAACTAAAAGTTTTAAAGGCAATAAAAAAAAATAAAGTAACGCAAATTATAAATTGTCATCTTTCTATCTTAAAATTCCGCTTCTTCACTCTTTTTGTCTTAATTTCAAATTTAAAAATTCCACCGAACAAACAACTTCCACAAACATCTGAAAAAATCGTTTTGCTTGTCAAATAAAAGATATTTATTCATAAAAATGTCCTTATTTTATCTTATAATAATGAACACGAGCTCCACAATGTCCTTACTTTATCTTATAATAATGATTTATAGTCCTTGTCTTATAATAATGAACACATAGTCCTTATTTATCTTATAATAATGAACACATAGTCCTTATTTTATCTTATAATGACACATAGTGCTTATTTTATCTTATAATAATGAACACATAGTCCTTATTTTATCTTATAATAATGAACACATGGTTTATTTTATCTTCTAATAATGAACACATAGTCCTTATTTTATCTTCTAATAATGAACACATAGTCCTTATTTTTATCTTCTAATAATGAACACATAGTCCTTATTTTATCTTCTAACTGAACATAGTCCTTATTTTAGCTTATAATAGCGAATGAACACATAGTCCTTATTTATCTTATAATAATGAACACAAGCTCCACAATGTCCTTATTTTATCTTATAATAATGAACACAAGCTCCACAATGTCCTTATTTTATCTTATAATAATGAACACATAGTCCTTATTTTATCTTATAATAATGAACACCTGCATATTCCGCGACTTTCCGTCTTATTTAGAGGGATCGAGTGCTAAACGATCGCTGTGCCCAGGGCGCCTCAAGTTCGGGCTTCAACTAGTCAATCCGGATTTCGGCTGAGCGAAGCCCGATTACCCAGGCTCAGCTGTGTGTACGTATGAGTGCATATACGGTGCCGTATTTCCCAATAGGCTATACTAGGCTATAGACTAGGGCGGCAAAATTTTGTGTATTGAGTCTGATATAACAAAATCAATACCATATGATATAATCAGATGTTTTGCCGAGAAGAAAGCTAGACGTCATGCTTTCCATTTAAATACCAGTGTTCGATAGGCTTTTATTTTTTGCTAAAATTAAAATTTATTTCAATAAAATTGAATTTGATTTATTATATACCAAAAATAAATAGTGTTTCAATATAAGTTAATATTGTTTAATGTTTATGTTTCAATTTATGAGTTTGTTTTTCAACATATTTATTGTCAATACAAAAAATTTTAGCGTATATTGAATGTAACAATTTTTATGTTCCTATCACTAGTAGCAGGGCGAACGGTTAGGAAGGAGCAGCAAAAAGTAGTCTTGGGGCGGCAAAATGGTAAATCCGCCCATGTGCGTATATATACGTATGTACAGAGAAAATCTGTTCCTCGGCCCCAAGTCCCCTCTCAATAATTAGCAGAAAAATTTGATTTGAAAACTCTACGCCTATGATAGTAGTTATGTGTCAATATTCTGTACGATACCCTCTATATACATGTCTCAATTGTATTAGTGTAGAATTATATGGAAGCAAGATCTAGCGCGGACATACTGGCGGATCCAGCGAGGGGTGGAGGGGGCGATTGCCCCCCCCTAGGGTTAAATAGGAAAAAAAATTAAAGACGATGAAGAATATTTTATGTGTTGTTTGTTACTACTGTAATAAATAAAAGTCTTACACCAAAGTCTCCAAGCCTTGGAGAAATGCGATCAAGACGTTTTTCCACGAATCTACAAGCTATTCGCCTTTCAAACTACGTTTTCAGTTGGTGTTGCTTCAGCAGAACATAATTTTGAAAACAGAACAACTTTGCACTATAAACTTCAAGTTTTTTAAAAAGTCGCTTATTATAAAAATAGTAAAATAATTACGATGTTTTTGTAGTTTAAATTTAAACTTATTTTATTAATTACATTGTAAATTATCGTTTTTGGTTATTGTATATATCTCCTTTGCTAAGTTATCCTTCTGTCATACTTGACTATAATTTACCCTAAACCCAGGGGCCGACAATGACTATTAAGGACCCCGGCCCTACTTCCATTGGGGTCCCTCTGACATGCGTGTAAAGATTGGATATAAATCTGAAAAATGTACGCACCCGCTATTCCCATTTAAACATATAGGTAAAAATACGTTTTTTGATCCCACTTTCACGCCAAAGTCGGGTGTCATCATCACTACATCGAGAAATACGGGATGTGGCCGACAATCAATGGCCAGTTCGCGAATTGGCCAAGAAAAAGTGGCCAAAGTTGGAAGTTTTGCGGAGTTGAGATCATGAAATTACGGAAGTTGATCATACCAATTCCGACCAAGGCCGTGGCTAGACGTTTTCTTGGGGGGGGAGGGCTCGGAACATCACAAGGATGGTATAGAATTCTTTACTATTCTGTATTTTATTAATATATTTAATAATACTAAATATCTAAGCAGATCAATACATATTTAACACATAAGTGATTAAATTTTTTCATTTTACATTAAAAACTTTCAGTGAAATTATTGTGGGAAACCATGTAAGTAAAAATGTCTGAAGAACCAATTGAGTTAATAATCCCCTATTTTGGGGTTAACTACAGTCACTATAGGAAATTTTTTTGCGTAAAATTATATCCTTCATATTTCGTCCATTAAAGGAATCATCCCACGTTCTCTGAATGCACAGATATGCATACAGTGGAAGACATAGGCGCATCCAGAAAGTTCATAATGGAAGGGGGGGGTTAGAGCGCTACAACTTCATATATTCATATGTTATACATACAAAATCTTATTGGAATGGATAAAATCCCATCAACACACCCCCTGCGTACGCCAGTGGGCAACTTTCGGTCTAATCCAAGAGTCGGCAACCTTTAACCTGTTAAACGGGGAATAAAATTTTGTGTTCACACTGGGGACTTTTTTTCACAGTGATAAGTAATGTCATCACACCATCACGCTAGGATTAAATATATAAGAACTACATAAAACGTAATGCGTTCAACATAATACGGTTAATTTTAATGACGAAAAATGTCGTCATTCGCATTTTGGTAGTCTTCTGGGCATGACGAAAAATGTCGTCATACCCAGTTAACAGGTTAAAAGGTATTGCGCCAAAGTAATACTTCAGCCTCTATCCTCGTGCACTCACATAAATTTTTAAATTTTAATTTACTATCGAACCATTAATAAAAATAGATTATTTATTTAAGAGAGTTAAAAAAAAAATATTTTAAGAAGGGACCATTCAAGCATTATGTAAGCACATTTCTAGATATTTTATACTCCCCTCCCCTTGTAAGAAAAAATAAGCAAACGTCTGACTCCCTCCTCCCTTCATGCTTACATAAGATTTTGGTTCTCTAAATTTTTGGTTACTATTATTATAAAAACTATATAGACCAGTGGTTCTTCCATTCGTGCACGTGAGCAAATGAACCCCCGAAGAGCGATTAAGGAAAAAATAGAATTTAACAAGTCAAGTAAAATAAAGTATCAAACACGAAGTATGAAATTCTAATAGTATAAAATAGTATAAAAGTTATTATGTATAAGTCAGTTATTGCCTTATTTGATTGGCGACCTTATTAACCAGGACGTTGGGAACAGAGCGTTAGATCTGTCGCATGTGCGATTGAAAAACTGACCTTGAAAAATAGTTTAGTACTGAAGGCATTGGAGGGTGTGGGTTAAAGGCATCGTTCAGGAAAATTACAGGGGCGCTTTTTTTTTTCTTTTTTTTTTGTCTATGTTAAACCGAAGCAAATAATTACTTTAACCTTTTAATGTATTAAAAATATTGCATATATTTCAATTCTTCAATTCTAGTGGGGGGAAACTGACCCCTGCCCCCCAAACGACGCCCATGGTGTGGATGTGGGATATTCGCCGCTTACGTCACTATCGTTCACATAGTCTTTATTGTGCGGGAGGTAGAACGCAATTGTCTTCGAGTTTCTTTTTCGCTCGGGCTCTTACTTTTTTTTTCTACTTGGTACATTCGGTTAGTTTAATTTTTTTAATTAATTACTAAGGTAGGTTTTATTATTATGGGTACAAACTGGTGTTAATAGTTAAGATTGCATTTAACAAAATAGGTGTTTCGGAGCTGAAACAATTACATTTTTCAACATTACTACTGGAAAGAAAAATAAAAATAAAACTGCTTAGGTCAGCACTAGGATTGATCTTATCTGGTGACAAAATCAAAAACTAGGGATTTCAATAGGGAATTCAAACCCAAATTATATGAGAAAAATTTATGGATTTGTGGATGTGAATTAACTAACAGGCTGTTTTGTTTTTACTCTCTCCTGTTTGCAAAACAAAGTGGTGATTTAGATTGGTTGAGTTACGATTTCGCTAAGTTGTCACATCTAACTCAAAAAATAAAGAAACATGAATACTCGCAGTCACATTTAAACTCCACATTAGAATTCTGTTTGCTTGGAAAAATTGATATTCGTCAACAGCTTGACAGTGTAGTTCTTTTAGTTGAATTATAAGTTTCTTCAACCTTATGCCAAGAAAACACAATATATTTTAATCTGTAGGTTTTGTTGACCTGTGAAAATTTGTTTCCGTGATTTATGTATTGTACACCCAGGGCCATAACTAGTGGAAGATAGACGGGGCACATGCCCTGGGCGCCATGGCATGGAATATTGGTAGGGAGGCCAATGGAGGGGCGCGAGTGGAGGGGCGCCAGAATCTTAGTTTGTCCGGAGAACACAGGTATTAGCTTGTCAACTGGTGAACTCCCACCGCCCCACTTGAATATCTCACCAGCTTCCACTGACATATATATATATAATTACGTCGAGATAACATATTTAGCATACGAGAAAGAACGTAGGAAAAAATATTTTCGCAACTTCGGAATTTTATTTACAGTGCAAATGAGGCGCAAAATCAATCATTAGTAATTCTCTGAAAGCATTTGCGAACAAAATTCAGAATTTTTCGGGTGAAGTGCATATGACTTTGCCGGTACTAAAAATTTGGATTTAAGAGTCTTTTTCGAAGCGATTTTTCCACCATCAAGTTTCACCGATTTTTTTCTATCGATCCTGTAATAAAAATGAAATAAATTAATGAAGAAAATGATATATATATATAGATTATCAGTATAGACACTAAAATATAATAAAACTCCAATAATCCAGATCTAAAATGTTCACCTAGGTCACTTGACCTTATGCTTATGCTGCCTACTTAACTTTTTATTTGCATTGATCGCCTACTTGACCTTATATTTGTACTGATCGCCTACTTGACCTTCCACTTATGGTGGCTGCCTACCCGTCCTTTGTAATATTGTGCTGAGCAATGTATGTAGTTTTGGACCTTTATGTTAAATATTTAAAACGAATGAACATTTAGAATACACAAAATAATAAATTTTTGGTTATTTCCTCTTCTTCTCCAGTCAAATACT
>QLNU02003225.1:26610313-26623449 GCA_006491805.2 Dysdera silvatica | reverse complement strand
AACTCATCGAATTTACTGAAGCTGAAAATCTTAGCATCATGAATTCATTTTTTTAAGAAGGAACCACAAAGAAAATGGATATGAAACACCCCAATGGAGGAACCAGCGAAATTTACTATATACTGGCAAACAAGAAATCAATTTTTGAAGATTGCAGCATACTGAACAGATTTAATACTGGAAGTGATCATCGAATGGTGAGATGTAAAATGCACTTAAATACTAAACTAGAAAGGCAGAAGCTCATTAGGAAACAAGTATGTAAGAGGGTGGATTTAAAGAAATTAAAAGAAAATACCGAGGCATTCAAGTTGGAATTAAAAAATCGCTTTTCTGCACTGGAAGGACTTATTGAAGAAGTTGACATCTCAGAAGCAAATGAAAACATTGTTAAGACAATAATTGAAACTGCTGGGGAAATTGGTGGTGTAATATGTAAAAAGCAGAATAGCAAATTATCTGAGAAGACGAAACAACTCATGAAAAGGCGAAGACTTATGAAGGTGGACAATCAAAATACCAGTCGCAAGATCGAGTATGTAGAACTTTGCAAAACTTTGCGCAAAAACATGAAAGAAGATATAAGAAAATTCAATTGTGAGTTAGTAAGGAAGGCCATTGAAAGCAACAAGAGCCTTAGGGTTGTTAAAGGGAGTTTGTCTATTGGGAAGAAACACATCATTGCATTAAAAGGAGAGGATGGCACTGTAACAAGAAATAGGGAAGAAATACTTAGAAGAGTTGAAGAATTCTACAGAAAGCTGTATGAGGGAAACAGTGGATTAAACGAAGACTCTGAGATAGTCGAAGGAACAGCTCCTAAAATCTTAAAAGAAGAAGTAGCATTTGCAATAAAAAGTATGAAGAAAGGAAGATCCCCTGGCGATGATGGCATTACATTAGATATCTTTTAAAGAGGCTGGAGAACTGTAGAATAAATATTTGCAAATCCTTTACCAAATATCTTAACATCTTAAACATACCAAACCAATGGATTCTGCAACAGTAATTCTCTTGCATAAAAAAAAGGAGACATCGGTTGGTAAATACGGATATGGGGAAAGGAATGAACGTGGCGATCAACTCATCGAATTTGCAGAAGCTGAAAACCTTAGCATCATGAATTCATTTTTTAAGAAGAAACCGCAAAGAAAATGGACATGGAAACACCCAAATGGGGGAACTAGTGAAATTGACTATATCCTGGCAAACAAGAAATCAATTATTGAAGATTGCAGTGTACTGAACAGATTTAATACTGGAAGTGATCATCGAATGGTGAGATGTAAAGTGCACTTAAATACTAAATTAGAACGACAGAAGCTCATTAGGAAACAAGTAAGTAAGAGGGTGGATCTAATGAAACTGAAAGTAAATACCGAGGCATTCAAGTTGGAATTAAAAAATCGCTTTTCTGCACTGGAAGGACTTATTGAAGAAATTGATATCTCAGAAGCAAATGAAAACATTGTTAAGACAATAGTTGAAACTGCTGGGGAAATTGGTGGTGTAACCTGTAAAAAGCACAATAGCAAATTATCTGAGAAGACGAAACAGCTCATGAAAAGGCGAAGAGATATGAAGGTGGACAATCGAAATACCAGTTCCAGGATTGAGTACATAGAACTTTGTAAAACTCTGCGCAAAAGCATGAAAGAAGACATAAGAAAATTCAACTGTGAGCTAGTAAGGAAAGCCATTGAAAATAACAAGAGCCTTAGGGTTGTTAAAGGAAGTTTGTATATTGGCAAGAAACATTTCATGAATAAACAATACTTTAATAGAAATGACAGTCTTCTGAGCATCTTCAAGTGTGCCTTTGTCCTAAGAAACGTAATAATACAACGCCTAAAAATAAATAGCATATTATAAACAAAAAATTTAATTATAAGAAATGCTCACCTTGAATCAATATCTAATAGGAAAATACTTACAACTCTAAAAATTAATAATCCTGCATGGTATACTTCCGAAAACATTCCGCGAGCCTGGCTCGTGATATTTATGTTTGGTCCAAAATCTTCATCACGAGTCAGTAAATTTTTAAAAACTTATACCTTTGAATGAACTAAATTAAATTAAAGTATGGGAAGGGGTTAAAAGCTTGTTTTAAAAGTCCAAATGCACAATAATCCATCGGTGCTACATCTGGAGACTTGGTAGGAATGTGGCTAACTGATATTGACTTGATTCCAGTTTCTTGTCCCATTTTTTCTAGAAATGCGGTTGTACTTTTGGAGGTGTGGCTACTCGCTTTGTCCTGATGGAGTTCCACATTTTAAAAATCAGTAGAATACAATTTTGGAATATCTCCTTTAAAAATAGGAGTCAGAACATTATTTTGATAATATATAGAGTTGAGTTTTGGATTTTTTCAACTTTTCTTATTTTTTATTTTCCGTTACAAGAAATGCCAGCGATAACCATAAATCATTTACTGAAAATTCCTTTGCTCTCTTAAAACCTAATTTTCGAGTCTCTCGAGCCTCTTTTTACATAATAAATCGAACTATTTTTTATTACAATCATTTAGGAAATCCATGTCACCTGTAACAATTTTTTTTCCATCTATTTCCTACTAAATGTCTTTTATATAATGATCTGCATCTAATCAATCCCAATTCTAAGTACAGGTCGTCTATCAAAGCCTCTTCTAATACTTAAAAAGAAGATTTCAAAAACTAGATAGTATTTAGTAAAATGACGCTCAAGAGGTTAGAGCTCGAACAACTACGTCTCCTCTGTATATGCCCTAAAAAATCTCGAGCTGACTTTTTGAAAAAATTCCAAAATCTGCCTTAAAAGCAATCTGTGAGTGAGTTTTAAACGCTATCAAGGGGAATGTACCCTTAACCAAAGATCAGAAAGAAAAGTTACGAAGTCATAGAACCACGCTTCGCAAAATCGCTGATAAAAAAAATCCCGCTATTTAAGAAGCGGAAAATATTGGTACAAAAAGGCGGCTTTCTAGGGCTTCTTATTCCAGCAGCTTTAAGCGTATTGACGTCCCTTCTAGCTAAATAGAAGGGAATATACCCGAAAAATGTCACTTATGCCGCAAGAGCGATTTTCGAGACATACACCTAGCGATCAACAATTATCGGAAATGGACAAAGAGATGAAGAAAATTCTTGAAAGCACGGACGAGGATGATGTGAAAATCCAGCATTATAACCAAGTGCTACAGAAAAAGATTAATGTCGATAATTTCAATTCGTCCGAACTTATTCGACAGGAGAAGAGTGTTACGCCTGAACATGCTCCAAAAGAGAAGTCATCGAATATTGAAGAAATCATCTTACGTAGCGTCCCGAAGACTGCCTGTATTACAGCGCGGAATATTTTAGATTACTTCAAAAAACATAGGGAAATTGTATCGTGGAAGGACGATGGGGAACTTATCTAAGAAATAACTACAATACCCTCTTCGAATATTATCGATTTAATCTATAGCATGTTAAGAAATAAAAAGACTTATAAGCCACTTCCTGTGACAGATTCATTTGTGGACATTATAAAAGACATTAATTTGCCCTTAAATTATGTAAAAAATGAGAAAATGTCAGCTCTCATTAACAATAATGTCACAATACCTAACAAGACATTACCTGTATCGCAAAATGGTGAAGCGTATCGCAAAAAGCGAAAAACGCGTATTGTAAAATGGCTTACATATAAATAAAAATTGTGTACTTAACATCTGCGTTATTAATTTTACACATTATCATACACAAAGCGATAGACCGATTACGCGAAATAATAATGATGCAATCACTTACCGAATCTTCGTATTCCCACTGGGGCAACTCAACATCGTTAAAGTCGGTGAGAGCCTTCTCGGTTTGACTAGCGACAATTTCTGCGTAGGACATCACCTATAAAGTGAATATAGAAGGGTTATAATTTACAAAATCAATAAAATTAAAAAAAAAGTAATCGATATGATTATAGAGATGCTATAATTTAAAAATCGATGAAAGGAAATTAGAAAGATTTAATCGGAAGGTTTATAGACGCATTATAATATAAAATTAGATTAGAAAGATTTAACCGATGGGATTATAGAGATGTTATGATTTAAAATTAGTTTAGAAAATTTAATCGCGAGGATTATAGAAACGCTATAAGAAGCTTTTGAAAACAGTAATGAAATAAAATTAGAAAATTTAATCGAAAGGATTATAGAAACGTTAAATTTAAGAAAATTAAAATACGGAAAGTAATTATTATATGTATAGAAAAAAATAAGAAAAGCGTACTTATTTGGCTGGAAGACCTGGTGAAGCGGTGAATGACTGAAATACGTTGAATAAATGGAAACTCTAGCATAGATCTTCTCTAGGCAGGGGCTGGGGAGAAAGTGAAGTCCAAAGCCGATGCTTGATAGAAATATGATTAGTATTACCACTAAGAGAGCTGTGACTGGAAGTCAAGCACACGAAAAAATAGCTGAATAGCGATTTTTAAGATATTGTGATGTGCATAGAAACATCCCGTTGCAGGAAATTGTAGCAGGAAAAGAGTTAATTAAGTAATTGTGACATTGCGCGGGAACCAGAAGCATGAACGGGGCCTACCTAAGTGGGAGAGGGGACGCGCCGGCGTGGCACTGTCTCTTGGGAAGAAACATGTCTCTGACACGTTCGGAACCGTCAAGAATTGAAATCGATGATAATAAACGGAGTATAAATTGAAATACGGATTTGAATATGATTGAAATTATCTCATTAGGTTACTAATTACAAGCTTATTACAAAATTGCAATAAATGTGTGAGTTTTTTTGCAAACTTTAAGTGAAATTAAAGAATAAACTTCTGTGTAAAACTTATTTTAAAAGACCGCATACAATTCAAACTAGGGGATTAAAATTATCTAATTACAATTATTTAAAACAATTTAGACATAAATTTTAGCTTTTCACTAACCTTAAGGAACAATTTAAATATTAAACATTTGTATAATACTTAATTTAAAATCATTAATTTAAAAATGATTAATCATTTTAATTTAAAAATGGTTAATCATTTTAATGAAATAATTTAATTTAAAAATGATAGAAATCATTCTTTTTCATCTCAAAAATAGAAATAATGCGTTTTGTAAACAGTGAATAACAATTTGTTTGATAAGAAAAAACGAAAAGCTTAAAAAAAATGAAAAAAAAATGAAAAGTTAAAAAAAAATTTAAAAAATTTAAAAGTTAAAAGAGAAAAAATCGAAAGAAATTTTTCTTTTGGAAAAGTTAAAAAAAAAAAAAAAATAGAAGTTTTAAAACTTATCTCTATTCACATTTAAAAAAAATAAAAACGCGCCAACTATTCGAGGATGAAGAAGGGCGTCAAATAAAATACGCGCCAGCTCCTCGAGGATGAGGAAGGGTACCAAATCGAAAAACACGCCAACAGGGTTTCACGGAAACTGCGACCCCCCACCCATAGTCCCATGGCCCCAAGCCAGGCCCACCAGTTATGTAGAATCCTCCTTTTTCCCCTACTTACACTCTATAACAAAAAAAAATCGACGCACCAAGACAGATTTGTCCGATTGCGATAAAAATTGGTGGATGTGAAGAACATACATAGAAAAAGAAACGATTAAAATTTCAGAACAATTGAATGATTTATTGCAGAGTTTGACCGTTACAAAGGGAGGAAGTCAATAAGGCGTTGGTCCACCTCTGGCCTGGATGCAAGCTGTCACCCGGCGTGGCATAGACTGATAAAGATCCCGGATGGTGTCCTGCGGAATTTCTTGCCAAATTGTCTCCAACTGTCGGGCTAAATCGTCAACATTCCGGGATGGTTGCAATCGCCTTCCCATAGCGTCCCAAATGTGCTCTATGGGAGAGAGATCAGGAGACCTAGCTTGCCAAGGAAGTGTTGGGAAAGCTTGAAGACAATTCATAGCAACACGTGCCGTGTGCGGCCGGGCATTGTCTTGTTGAAACGTAAGTCCAGGGTGTCGCAAAAGGAACGGTAACACAACCGGTCGTAGAATGTCGTCTACGTACCGCTGTGCTGTAAGTGTGCCAGAAATGACCACCAAAGGGGTCCGGCTATCAAAGGAGATGGCACCCCCTGACCATAACGCCCTGTTGTGGGCATGTGTGGCGTGCGATAGTAAGGGCAGGATCCCCACGCTGCCCTGGACGTCTCCAGACACGTCTGCGGTTGTCGTCAGGACACAGTTGGAAACGGGACTCGTCACTAAAGACTATACGTCCCCAGTCAGCGCAGTTCCAAGTTGATCGAGCCCGGCACCACTGTAATCGGACTTGACGGTGTAAAGGCGTGAGAGGTAAGCGGCGTAACGGTCGGCGCGAGCGTAAATTCCGCTCTCTCAGTCGTCTGCAGACAAAGTTTAACTTATTGGACATGATGTTGCTTCATGTTGGACTTCATGTTGGACACATGTGTGCGGACCACACAGTGGATAGCTGATAACGACGAATCCGGTGCTGTGACAGCTGCTCTGACAATCGCTCTGTCTTCCCGTTCTGTTGTGGCCCTAGGTCGACCGCTGCCGTCCCGACGCTGACATCTGCCGTTGTTGACCCACTCTTGCCAGCACCGTCCAATCGCCGCATCGCTTCGACCCACATGTCCAGCGATTCTTCGATTCGTCCAACCAGCCTCTTTCAATCCGATAGCACAACCTCTTTCAAACTCTGACATATGCTCGTAATGAGCACGAATCTTTCGGCGAGGCATTGTTACAGTCGACGTAAGATATCCGCAGTCAAAATGCAACAGAAATTTTGACCACATATTGAGAATCGCTCCTTATATACACCTGCTGAATGCGCAGTTCCGATGCGCTGGAGTTCCCGCTATTCATTCATTGGACACCAAATTTTAATCATTTGCATGTTCGGTCAAAATGTCTTTGCATACGAAATTTCATTACAATCGGACAACTCCTTCTTGGTGCGTCGATTTTTTTGTTATAGAGTGTATATAGCTTTCAAGCCACATCTTCCTTTCTTACTCTATTTCACAGCGCAAACTAAATTTTTAGTCGCAAGCGATTTTTCACTTTTCAGGTAATAGCGTGTTGTCATATTTTTTCCGGGTTGCTGTTAGCTGTTTTTAAATTTAAAATCAAAGTCGTTGTAAATATATGCAAACACGCTCTGCATATATAATTAATATAAAATACGTGTGTTCTGCTTTTCCAAATTTAATTATTTTTTTTTATGGTACTTACAGTTATTGCTGTTTGGTTAATTTGTTTCGTCGTCATTCTTCTTTTTTTTTTTATCAACGTTGTCAACTTATCCTTTTTCTCTGTGTCATCGTCTTTGTCTTCTTTTCCAATGTCATCAATTTAATATTTGTCAAAGCCATCGTTGTCATCTTTGTCGAAATCATCGTTGTCAGCTTTATCAAAGTCATCCTTGTCAAAATCACCGTTGTTGAAGTTATCGCTGCCATCTTTGTCAAAGTCATCACTGTCATTTTTATCAAAGTCATCGCTACATCCTTGTTGCAATCATCGTTATCAACTTTATCGAAGCCATTGTTGTGATTATTGTCGAAACAATCGTTGTCATCACTGTCGAAACAATTGTTGTCATCAATATCGACACAATTGTTGTCATCAATATCGACACAATCCTTGTCATAATTGTCGAAACAAACGCTGTCATCATTGTTGAAATAATCGTTGTCGAAGCCATCGTTGTCTTTTTCGTCAAAGACATAATTTTCAGCTTTGCCTTTACTATCTTCCTCCGATCCAATGTCTAACTGAACAAGTGTAAGAAAGTCTTCTACTATTGCCTTTGGTCGAACTCACTCTTTGTCTGACATCTCTTCAATTTTAGACTCAAGTTTTTATGATTTCGATTCCATATCAGAATATTTATCAGATGTACTATCCCGCTGTCTTCTCTTGATTTTTTCGTCAGATTCCCGTCAGGGGATATTAGGTCAGCTACTATCCTCAGTTGAGTCATCTGTATCTGAATATACGTCACATAGTGTCGAAACATTTGTTGTATTTTAACAGTTTCCTCAGTTTTACTAGATACGTCACCTTAATTCAATTTGTTAATTGATCCTCTTGCACGAGTTGTCGAATTTCTGTAACCAACTTCGTATGTAATTAAACCATCGTGTTCGATTTTCGTAACCAAATTTGTATATAAATACTTTCGATTATTAGCTTCAGTACAAAATTTTGCCTTATGCCCAAAACGTTGGCATTTGAAACAGCGAATTCCTTTGTTCTTATTGTCGCCAAGTGACCTGTATGATGGCACGAATGACATTTGCTATACCTGTTAGAACTATCTTGCTGAATTCGACTAAACGATTGACTTATATGAATCCCTTCACTGTAAGGGTTTCCATTTTTATTATCCTTATATATTTTCAATTTTAATATACTACCACCTCTAACGGTATTAGCAGATTTGTAACCATTTTTAATTCCCTTCTTAATTTCCAATTTTCTGAACTCGCACTCCTGTCCTCGTTTCTCTCACACTTCTCTTTCAGCTGTGATTCTTGTAAGCAGGGGCGCCGAGAGCCAAAGCGGGCCCCCAGACTCACTTCGACCCCACAGCACAGGTTCTTGCCAGCGCGGGCTCACAGACTTCATCTGGTCCCCTTGGCTGCAGCCCTTGCTGCCCCCTAGTCGGCTCTCCTTATAAGCACATTTTTTGTATAGTCTTTATTATAATTCTCTGAAGCAACAATTAATTGCGTTAGTTGAATAATTTCTGGATTCGCTGGCGTTGTCAGTCCCAATATGTTCTGAAATACGTAATCTACAGCAACGTTTCCCATGCCTTTAAGCCTGACGGAACTGGGCTGTCGCCGGCTCCGGACAGAACCTAATATAACATTTATTCGAAGGAACCCCTCTACATAAAAACGACTTTATGTCATTATAAATATATTCCTTTGTTATTTCTCAATTTTAAACTTATAAAACATTTAATTAAAACTACGATTCATTTTCGTAAATTAAATTTTGCGAGTATAAAGAAAGGCTAGTAATATAACGTTTACTTAACTATTTAACAGTGCAAACGAAAATTTCCCGGTGGGGCCCTGAAACCACACCCCTCCATAATAACATTCTTGATACGCCATTACCGTTGCTTCTAGCACCTATTAAACTTAAGATTTTTTCATGCGTATATACCAGATGTTTTGCGCCATAAAAGGCCAAACAATCAATCAATCAAATCTTAAGAGCAACAACAATGTCAATCAATCAACGTTTATTGGCGTAGTGATACCAACGCCGATGGCATGGCGTGATTAGATGGTGAAACGTTCGAAAGAAAATAAATATTTCTGCTTTCGGTGGGACCTGAACCCACGTTTCACCATCTAATCACGCCATACCATCGGCGTTGGTATCACTACGCCAATAAACGTTGATTGATTGACATTGTTGTTTGATTTAATCTGCGTAGTGTTCGATTTATATAAAATGGATATAAACTTAAGAGTTTTGTTTTTTTTTGCGCGAAAACGCTGCTGTTAAATGATACAATGGTCGCTGATAAAAACGTGAGTACTGTTCTGCCTAGAAAAATTTCGTAAATTCTACGCTAAAAATGGATATTTTATTATTTGCTGCAGAAAAGACAAAATGGAGTCCATTTTCCGGAAGTGACGCTAATTATGATGGTTAGGATTGCTTTTTGGCGAGAGCTGTTTGGCGTTTTGTGAAATTTTTTGGCGATGTGACCCGTATATGCAATATTAGTCGAATTATCATTTTTTCTCACAATGGTTTATTTAAAGAGTCTATGTCTACATCAAGAACGAAATTAAATCAAAGTTTTCAGTAAAAGTATTTTATTAAAAGAATAGAACAGAGTGTTTAAGAATGTTGGTCATTTTGAAAAATGGCCACAATTACAACTTTCTAGGTATCATCGTGATCGGGAGATTATTAAGTTTAAAGCTGTTTTTAATTTTTACATGTTATGAAAGTACGTCCAACTTGCAGAAAATTTTAGGGCCTAAGATATAAAGTGGATATTTTTCTATGAAAACAGCTATTTGGTCAATGTCTCAATGCAACTTTTTCTTGTTGGACCCTCGCTTAGTACTTGTTTTTTTGAGTTTCTTCTTGATGTAGGAATTCCATCCACTTCTCTTGGATTCAGCTTTCCTTTTTTGAGCAGATTGCTTTTGCCCTTTTGCCTTGGACGACGTCTTTGTTTTCGTAGATACAGAATTGCCATTAGTACCCTTTGATTTAACATTTCGTGGCGATTTAGTGTACTGTAGACAACGCTGAGCAGATTTCCTTTGTCTTTTTGCACTGGACGGCGTCTTTAGTTTCGTTGACAGAGATTTGACATTAGTACCCTTTGATTTAAAACTTCGTGGTGATCTAGTATGTTGTAGACAAGGTTGATAAGAGGTTTCTGTTCGTTTTTTCATTGATGCAGACTCCACAGGTGTTTGTGTTGGATTGTACTTTATTTTGACGTCACAACCTTCAGGCCTGATTCGAAGGATACTCTGGCAGGGAATAACTGCTTTTTTCTTGTTCTTATATTCTTCGACTTGTTCTGAAAATGTGGGTGATTTTCCTTCTGAAGACGTCGACAAAGAAATATCGTTTGGTAAAACCGCCGTTGGATTTTCGTAAAGGTTTTGCGGACTTCCCACATCGTTTTCCATTACGTACGTTTATAAGTTTTATTACGGAAAGATGGTAGTAATTATTCTGCATAAACTAATAATTTCATCGAAATATTCCTTTGGAATCATTATTATAATTGTATGCCGGAAATCAAGTGCGCGTGATATGATGAGGTGAAATTCTTCAACACAGAATTTTTTAGCAACATTGCGGATTTAGTTTCGTATTTTACTTCTATTTTCGCAATAGTTTGATTATTATCTTAAATAGCATGTGGGACCAATAAATGCGTGTACAGTGTGCCTATCACGAGAACTCCTCCGGCCGTTGGCGTCTTCGCTTGTCTTGTATCCTGGAAACGAGTTTTAGCCAATTTTCAATGGGGATGCAATTCTGCAAGTATCCATTATTGGAAGTAGGTTAAAGGTTGTTTTCATGGGAACGGACTAGTTCAGACTTAGTGTTGGGAGAAGTTCTTGTAGTAGACAATGGTTGTCTTTGAAATAATATGTCGATTCGTCTTCAAATTAGGCGACAAGAGGACATACTGTAGGAGCCGTCTCAATATGACCAGATCTAAAGGTTTTCAGACTCGTTCACTAACCGGACTAGTGAACGACTCTGCCCCTTTCCACTGGATGATTAAAAATAACACACTCTCTAAAGTGATTGGAATTGATAACTCATTCACGCAAAATAGGGAATTTTCTCATTGTCATCCTATTCTGCCAACGACTCAAAATGACAAACTGGAATCAAAATGACCAACAACTGGAATGATTATTTCTATTCGTCAAATGTCTGAAAACGAACGAGACTTAAGAATACATTCTTTTCTAAATATGGGAATATATATCCTTCCTTTCACGTATGTCACTTCTATAATTTTCAATACCTTTGAAGGTTGTTTTCAGACTCTGCATACCTTTTATTTAACTCCATACCTATGGTCCATAAGAGAGTTGGTGCTGCATAACAACTGACCCATTCTCTTCAGACACAGGAAAACCTCCACCCCTCAGAATAAAATTATTCCTTCCAAATTCACATTCGCCCCAACGTATATATTTCGTTATAAATAAAGTATATAATCGTCTGCAGAATGTATGTCGTCAAACATGCAATTTTGGGGACTACCCTTGATGAATGCCCTGTGAAACTGTTAACGTCAGGGATCTTCAACTCGCGGCCCGCCAGCTCATGAAAAAATACAAATTGTTTCACACAAAAATAACGTCCCTGCTCCCTTGGAGTCTGAAATCTATATATTTTATTCTGTTGGCATTTTCATATTTCATAATAAATATTTTAAAACACTATAGAACCAAAGTAACACTTGGTTTTCCTTCGATCGTGTTTTACTTTAGTTTTCTAGCGTATATAGGCGCAAGGTCAAGGGCGCCCATATGAGTACCTCTAGGTTAGGGGCTGAAAAAATTACTTCCTTCTCAAGGTTGTCAAACATTTTAACGATGTACAATATACTAAAATGCTGCAAAAATAATTGATACTGCTTGATAATTAGCAATGAGCTAAAAAGTGCTTTATTTTAAAAAGTTACTGCAAAGCTTTTGAAAGTAAATGCATCGAAGAATCAGGCAAGTCAAATTTTTCAACGGCTAGGTGGGGCTCGAGCCCCCTCTTCCCCCCATATGGACGCGCATGCATTAGGTGTAGTGTTATTAATTTTCAGTGCAACAGTGATTTAAAAAAAATTCAACTTAGGATTCATTAAATTCTATTCTAAATATGTCGATAAGAACATCCTTCCAACCATCTGACTGCATGCTCCGAAAGTGTTACTATGCGAGAGTACTTACGTCTGAGTATAGGTATACGCAGAAAGTTCGTGAAGTAAGGGCTACAGGCTTACAATAGGGTGTTACACGCAGGGCTGTCCTGAAGAAAATTATTGAGAGTATGCAGTGTTGTCTTAATTAAAGAGTATTGAAATTGCGGGGTAACTCTGGACTTGGTGACGTCATTGCGCCGCGCTGACTGGCATTTGACTGGTCGTTTATCGTCTATCCAAGCCCAAGGTGGCACTTGCCACTTTCATCAGTTTTTCATTCCTCTCCTGGTCGTACGCAGGATATTATTTTGAGACCTGGGGGATTCAGGAGTTTTCCTCATTTGTTTACATTCAAGTTTGTAAATGACTAGAAAAGAAAAAGAAGGCTGAACTTTGTTAAAAGTTGCCCGAAAACCATAAAATACAAAAAGTTTCTTGAGACCTTGAGAATATGGGGCACATATTCGGTATTTTTCAAAATTTCTTGAGAATACGCGACGCGCACACAGCGCGGACCCCTTGGGGACAGATCTGGTTACAGAGCTACAACTCCATATGTTCATAATATGAACATATTATGTATATACATATATGTGTATATATACACAAAATTTCGTTGCAGTGGGGATTACAATCCCCATCAACCCCCTGCGTACGCCAATGCGTCTGTAAACAGCTGTTTCCAAAAATGAAGTTGATAAAATGAAAAGTTAGGTCAAGAAGAAA
>QLNU02003225.1:26569596-26604569 GCA_006491805.2 Dysdera silvatica | reverse complement strand
TATGGCTACTTGGAATTGAGCATCAAAAATTCGGTCCAGCGCCTTGACCATCTGCTTCCACTTCTTACTGGACGGTGACTCGTTTCAAGACGTTCAATGAGCACTTCAATCTACGAGTTGGCTCAGCGTATTGATACCACCATGCGTCGAACCAACTATCTTAGACAAACTAATCTGTTTTGTCGCATATCGTCATGATAGTCCAAGGACTTCACCCTGTCAGATTAGCAAAAGTAGAGCAGCAGTACTTCGGAACAGCGCATCAACGTCCTACAGAAGCCTTTTTTTTTTTGTGTGTTAAATTCTGCTAAAATCGTATATATCTAACCATAGGAGATGACCAAGAAAATGGCATTCTTAATACCTACAGAGCAGGAAACCTCTTGCATACGTTTGGAAGATGGTAAACATTCGGAAAAAGTGCTACTTTATAATATCACTTATTCTTTACATCAATAACTGCGTTTTGTGTGCGAACAACTTACCTGACGTATCAGCCGGAGAAAATCAAATTTCGGAAACGTAAATAAAAACCAGAATTTTTTTTGAGCCGTTGACTGGAAGGTAAGCATTTTTAGATACACAAATAATGTAATATGCCTGTTCTCACTAGTTATTCGTTTAAATTATTATTCTTTAAACATCATACGTAGATAGAAGTGGTGTCTATGTCACATCAATGTTCACATTTGTATTGGTATGTTTTAACAAAATCATCCAAGTCATCGGAATTATGATCATACATAGTAATAGTACTCTTCAATTACCCTGAATTTACTTCAGGGCGAAATTATGGCGCATGCTTATTGCTTTTCAGCCTAGGACTAAGTTTTTTAAATCACTAAATTGAGCATTAAAGTTTCACAGATATTATATAATCATTAATTATAAATTCACAGTTTCACAATTACCTTTGTCATCAGAAAATTACAACAGAATCCATCCACAAATCAATTACCTACCGCAAAACTGGTAACACTCGATCTATATTTTGTATTTGGTTGAGTGTTACTTCTGAAGGTAGTTTAGCGTGACGTCACAGTGCCACGCATGCGCAATGGTCTAAAAAGTTAGATCGCCGCTCAAGTTCGCTGCAGCGCTAGAGGGCAAAATAGATCAGGCCACATGACCCTAGAATTAACAATTATTCCCATTGATTGGGTGCTGCCATCTATTGCTAATAAGGATAATTAAAAGCTTAAAAGAGCCGCTACAAATTTGAATATAATTTTAGCGTCAAAGAACAATTCAGATCGTCTTGTAAAAAAGAAAAATTTACAACAAAATTAATGCAGTTTTTGATATTGTAATTTTTTCGATTCTGCAATAATTGATTTTCAGAAAAAATGAAGCCTAGAATATTTGGGGGGAAGCCCCCTCGGCTATGGCCCTGACATGAAGAATTATAATCCAAGAACAGACGAGCTGTTCGAACGAAGCAGTTCACGTTGATAAACCAATTTTCCCCATTTCTAACATTTGTTGCCATTTTAGCGATCGAAAATTTTCTTTTTCCCCCCCCGATTTCCGTGAAATTTTGAAAAATTTCCTGACATGTACAGAATTAAAAAATTTCCTGATTTCACGGTTTTCCCAGTTCTGTTACCACTCTGCACTAGGACCAGAGCAGTTCGCGCATGTATCTATTTTAACATGTGTTTGGAATAAAAGTAAGTTTTAAAGAATCCTTTGCAGTCTGACATGCAAGTTTGACGACTGGAAAAGCAGAGTTCTGAAATGTTTGTGTGTATGACTGGGGAAACAACCGGTGCATATCCAAATTGCAATAAATTCTTTTAGTGACTGAATCTGCATGGTTCCAAAATATTTGAACGAAGTCTGTATGTCGCTGGGAAACAGTCGATGCATTTCCATATAGCAACACTGTACATTCCATGTGGATTTCCACTCAGAGTGGAGAAAAAAAATGCACCGACTTTTCCAGTTTCTTCGACTTTTCGGACAAAATTCTCTGACCAATCACAAACAAAACTTTGAACTGAACTTCAGTTTCGGGGAAAATAGCCCGTTTGTTTTTTCCTGTCCTCATTCGTCTAGCGGTCCAAGACACTCCGGGCTAAACGGAGGGACCCTGGTTCGAATCCAGGATGGGGAAAGCGTCTCTTTTTCTCCAAAATTACATAAGCTCTAGTTTGAGCTGTAATTAATACGTGGGTGGCAAAAATTATTGTATAATAAATTCCCCCACGAAAACTCACAAAAATCTCGCCCCGGAGGCTTTCTTGTGTTGACCATATTTGGCAATTGTGTTATCCCTGCGGAGGGTAATAATATCTTACAAAATAGCCCGATGTTCGCGTAAAATTTAGCTATTCAGAGCAGATTGGGGACGTTTTGACATACTTTTAGGGACTATTTCAAATTTTCTACGTTTGATGATTGAATCGGCGTGAGTTCGGAATGTTTGAATGAAGTTTGTGTGTGTGTGGCTGGGAGATGGCTGGTGCATGTTTAGGAAGGAGACATTCATGAAACACAATCACATTTTATTACATTGTCTTTATTAAAGCAATGAGAAACAATCTACAATTTGATTGAACAATTTATGTTGACTTCTTACTTATCTTTTTTACAATGCTATGTACAAATGGAAGATTTTGTGAGGTGAGCACAATTATTAATGTACATAGCGCAATGTTTTATACCTATTCGCTTGCACTTTACACGTTAGTTGTGAGATACAGTGTGATAAATCTAACGACACCCACAGCGAATGCCAGTAACATCCGGAAGAGATGCGCAGAGTCATTCAACTCGGTTCGAAAAGAATGATTCGATCCAACATTGAGCGAGAGATAGGACCGTTAATTTCAGTTCAAGAAGAATAACACTACCCATCTCCGGGATCATTCCAGAGTGTCAACACAGCCGTGCATCTCTAGCACGGAGATGCGCTCAAACTCTCAGCTAAGTAATGAGAAAGGAACAATCTTAATTTAATAAGGGAAAACGGAAAAAACGTTCCTGATACATCCAACCAATCGCCGCGAATCGCCCGAAGCTATATGAAAAATCTACCAATTACAATCTTCCCATTGGTGAGGCGTACAAGGGCGGCTAGCCAATCCCAGAGAAGAATTGAACAGGGCAGGAGAGATGAAAAGATGAAGAAACTGGAAAAATATTTCCTTCAACACGTAGGGTCACATGTGGGATCGTAGCCTCGCCTCTACACACTAGATTCTCCGTAGCACTGCCGGCCTCAACCGCCAGGAAGATGATGTTTCTAATTTTGGGGAGAAATTACCACCCACGGAACTGGCAACGTCAGTCTAAGTTGCTCTCGGCGCGTAAATTCAAACATTATTATCTTACATATTAAATAATAATAACTAGAGTGCTGTGTGAGTAAAGGAGCTAGCACTATTGCTGTGGGCGAGACTTAGCATACTGCCACTGATACTGATGTCGTCTGATGGTAGGGGTTCCTGCGACGCTTCCGCAATGGCGATGGCGTCGAATCCCAATCGGGCGCTCTCCTCATCAAAAGCTTCAATTTCCCGGGCTTGGCGCTCCAGCAAGAGTCTCTGCCTCTCGGCCCTCTCCTCCTGAAATTGCTGTTTCTCTAGTTCCATCTAGAACGACGTATTTCCAATTAATAAACACATTCCAAACACCATACATTATAGTACCAGTTCTGTAAATCAAAACGTTAAAACTATAATCTCAATAACATCATACTAAACAATAACTGTTTCCGCTGTAAGACAGTATTTTGCCAATTCGGCAATTGCTTAATGGAATGACATTCTTTTTCAGTTTAATGCCTTTTTTTCCTTCTTGATTTGTTTGCGTGTTTTACGGTGCAAGGACAGCAAGGGTCATGCCACACCAAGACATACAGTTTTCCAAGGAATCCAAATCTCTTGTGCCCTAGGGAACAAACCCACGGACTACAATGAGCGGTTAATTGGTAAGTGGTTTTTTTTCTTTCCGCTGTTGGAAGTTGAACCCGGAATAATGGCATGCTAGTCAAACACGTTACCACTGCACTGCAGCAAGGACCCTTTTTTTTCCCTACAATCCTATGTAATTCATTTATACGTATTTTACAACTATTTTACAATTTGCACCTCGTCAATGACCCAATCTTCATGCAACTTCTATATAGCTTGATCTTAATCTGTAGTCTTTCATACATTTGGATAACCAATTCCTCACAATTCCTCTGTGTATGTGTGATATAAACTTTTCAGCGCTCAGAAAGCCAGTCCCTGGACGACACAGTGAGCAGTTAGGTCATTTTTTTAAATAAAGGAGCATTTCCATTCGCTTAAGAGAAACAAGGTAATAGCGAGAAGCTTTTCACCAGGAGGGGGGGGGCATAAAATTGGTCAATGTTTTGATGTATTTTATTAGTATTTTTATATACTGTGGACTGCACCAATGAATAACGGTCACGAGTGGGATATGACGTTGCAAAAGTGACCACAAGAATTAGTACAGTTTTGGGGGGGGTTGTGCCTTTCCTGTTAAATTTTTTTATTTATGTGTTTATTTGAACAGATTTCCTAAATTCAGGGTGTCTACCCAAATTCTATTTCAAACTTCTCTGACTTTTTTCCAGGTTATTCAAACAAAACTTTAATCGATTTCCAGTCGCTAATTACAGTAAACAACACACAATGTATTAAAATTCGTATAACAAAAACAAGTTTCAAGACCATAAAATGTACTAACACAAATCCTGAAGCCATTTATAACTCAATTGAAGTAAATTTATAGAGATTCATTCCTTTACACTAAAAATCGCATTAAATATGCACAACACTTTCATTCGGTCCTTTTTGAGTCCATTATGAAAGAGTTTATTCAATTTGAAGTGTATGACTATATATTAATATAAGGAAAAAGAGCTGGTATGATCAAAATCCCTTACAGATTGGATAATTTAGCTAAAAACTTTTTTTTTCCAAGTTTTAGTTACATATTTGGCAAACATTTTCTCCTGAAAAATATATGGGCTTAATAATTTTATATAAATTATATTAGTTTTGGTGCAAAAGGGTAATTTTTGGAAGAGGTTTAGTCAAGAGTATAAGTTTTTCAAAATTTTCAGTATGCAATGTGGTATGAAAAGCATAGTTCAGAAAAATTATTTTAATAAGCTATTTATTATAACAATGAATTTCAAATTTCCCCCGACTTAGACCTTTGTACTTCAAACTTCCCCAATGTTTCCAGGTTTTCAAGATGTGTGGATATCCTCTTTGTATTACTTGCCTATACTGGATTTAGCCCCCACCCCCAATCCCGAACAAGCTAAAACAATTTAAAAATTGAATGAAACTTTAAGTATTTAAAAGTGCTTAAAAGTTCAATCGGTTTATATATCAAGTAAAAATTAACTGGTTCTTTAAAAAAAAATTACCTTTTGCTCAAGAAGTGCCCGACGGGTAGAAACGCGATCCTCGAGTTCTCGACGTTCTCTGTTTCGTTGGGCTTCTCCTTGCATTTTAATTTTGCTTTGAAACGCAGTCAGAAGTTCTAGTTCTTGCTGGAGCTGGTCCTTTAATTGTCGGTATTCTAACTCCTGCGACTCATCGAGGCGAATCTAGAACACAAATTCTCATTACTGGTAGTAGAGGTAGGTAAAAAATTATTCACTTTGGTGAATGTGTTTCTGTTCTAATTCTTTCAAGTCATTCACCAAATAGCATTCTCATTTACTGAATGGAACTAGGAATGAAAATTCTTCTTCTCAGCAAACGAGTTACCAATTTCATTCATTTTAAGAATTGGCAATTCTCATTTATCCTACACCTAAAACTTTAAAAAAAATGGTATGTATTGCTATATATACGACATTAATATAGGAAATAATTAAAACATGCAAGTAAAATAATATAACAAAATCAATAATACAATATCAAAAATAAAAAGATTGAAAAAGATGATATATATATATACAGGGCGCAACGAATCCAGTTGCCCAATAACCATTGGCGGCAAGATTTTTGCAGCTGGCGAGTACCATTTTAACTGGCACGTACCGTTCACCACGATTAGTCGAACCCTGTATATATATATATAAAAATAATGGTAATTTCTGAACAGATTTTTTGTTATCTTAGATGATGTGAAACATCAGAATACTCGAAAAAGATTAAATTTACTCTTGAGAAACTCCTGCAAAATAAATTATTATATCCACAGGTGACAATGTGACAAACACTCAGCACGATCAATAAATACTCAGACGGACAAGTTTTATGTCCAACTGTTCTCATTTACAACAGATGAACAAAACCAGTTGGTGAGTCATTATGTGAGTGATTTTGTCCATCTCCAATAAGTACATTTGAGGAGAGACTCACAGCTTGAGTTAATCTGCAAACTATATTGACAAATATACCCATAAAAAACGAACTCATACCACTACTACTACTAATGTGGGCGAAGGGGAGGGGGGGGAATTGGGAAGGGTCGCTGCCATGGCACTGTAATCCCAGATAGAACGCTCAAACAGCGCAACCAACTGCCGAGACGTCTGGGGGGAGATGGTATTCGAAAGTCAACTATTCACAGCACACAAAGATACACACTCGCATATGAGTCGTCACTTATCAACCAAAACAAACTTCCAGATGGGCCACCAGTCCGGAAGCACACCCCAGGGCCGGCCGCAAAACCTACAAGAACCGGCCGACCCTGGAAAGTAAGGTGCGGAGCACCACTATGGATGTGGCGCAGAGAAGGGAGGATCCAGCTAGATTCAAGAGGTTGGAGGCCCAGACGGCGACGGGTGAGAAATTAAACTCATACCCAGGCCAAAAAAGAGTCAAACTACAAATCGACTGCGATAGTGATTACATTATGACTATGCGTTACTAGAACCTGAACTGCATACACCAAGACACAAGCAAAATATGCATATAAAAAGCATTAAAAAACTCCCAAAATATGCATTTCCTTACACTGAAAGTAAAAAAAAAAAACATGTTTAAGTATTTTTTCCCACTTGCTTGAAACACAAATGTTCTGTGTCTTAAAAAGCGCAATTTATTTTTGTTCTTAACCGACAGGGAGTGGGAATATGGTATCTGCATAAAATACATTTATGTAGCATATCACAATTTGTTTCAAATAGTTTAAGAAGTTAAGCTTTGCTTTATATCATTTAATAGCATTTTTATGGGCGAAAAGATCCTTTCCACATCTACTGAGGTTATAGGACAGTATTCATAAAAGTGTGCTTTGTCAGTTGGTAATTTCACATCTTCACCATCAATAAAACTATTAACTTCTTCAGCTTGAAAAATGCAGCATTTTTATTTAATAGAAACTTTAGCATTTCTTTTATTGCATTTATAGCTTGGTGGATGGGAATCGTTCCAAGGCTTCCTGCCAAATCACATCTAACCCGTAAAGCATTTCTAACGAAGGGATCATCCTATAGCAGTGTGGTGAACGGTCTCTGTCCAGATGCTGCCGGTTAGAATGATGTGCTTTACCAGCCCCGATAACTAACAGATGATGGTGTAGGATTTTATGACATGTGTAATTGTTTACCGTAATTGATTTAACTTTAAGTGAACTGCCAATCTAATACAAGAGAACTAAACACTTCCATCTCCATGATACGGATAGTGACTAGTTCGGTTACGAAATGCAGCTATTTTTTTGACAATTTAGAACATCGTTAAATGTGTACATTTACAAATTCTCTTTGTATTCAACTGGGAGTATAAGAGAGGTTTTAACTTTAGCACAGTGAGGAAATTTTTCCGATAAAAAAAAAAATAAATAAAATGCTTGAAATTACTGAAACTTGTTACTAATAAATTTGACACCCACGTATTACAGCTCAATCTAGAGATTTTTTTTTATTTTGTTTAGGAGAAAAAGAGACGCTTTCCCCATCCTGGATTCGAACCAGGGTCCCTCCGTTTAGCCCGGAGTGTCTTGACGAAACTGCTAGACAAAAGAGAACACGGAACAGTGCTCTCTCTCTCTGTATATATAAGGATGTAAGATATTATTACCCTTCACAGGGATAACAATTGCCAAATAATGGTCAACACACAAAGCCAGCGGGGCAAGTTTTTTGCGGGGATTTTTTATTACTAATAAATTTGACACCTACATACTACAGCTCAGTCCAGAGTTTTTTTATTTAAGAAAAACAAAACTTCCTAAATAAAAAAGATCTAGATTGGTCTGCAATATGTGGGTGTCAAATTTATTAGTAATAAAAAATCCCCCACGAAAAACTCACAAAAAACTCGCCCCGGTGGCTTTGTGTGTTGACCATTATTTGGCAATTGTGTTATCCCTGTGAAGGGTAATAATATCTTATACTAATTTTTAGTAAGGATACTGAAACTTTTAAAATATGTATCTATTCAGAAAATTTGCAGCTTTTGTGCATTGTTATACAGCAATACTAAAAAACGGTTAAAATATGCAATTATATAAATATGCACATATGCTTTTGTATATAATCTGGATTCTAATAATTACATTATGACCATGATGTGTAATGAAGGTCACGTTAGGGTATGAGCTCAGAGGCATGGGCACCCCCAGAATTATATGCAATGGGGTACATCCAGGAAAAATTCCAATTGAATAATGTTGTTGGACTGTAGTTTCTTGTGGATTCAGTTCTTCCCCCCATTTTAATAAGCCAAGAGTGCAAGTGCACTCTTGCACCCTCGGAGCACCCATGTTCAGAGGTGTGTATATTTGAAGGGAAATGGAGCACATTTCAAGCACTACTTAAAAAGGCCTTTTCAGACAAGCAATAAATAAGTCCCGCTTATTATTTATTCGGAATGAGTAATAAAAGGGGACGAGACGGATGTTTTTACTACTCATCTGAAGAAATAAACGAGTTAAGTAATAAACGGGCATCTTGTTCATTACTTGTTTGAAGCAAGTATGAAACGGGCAAGTTATGGTCCACTTACCGATTGCTTCTGGAGCATGTCGGCAATACTTTGTTCGTACTGCTCCCCCAAAATCGCTAGTTTTCGCATCTGTTCCTCCTTCAGCTTCTTAATAACAGCTTTTTGGTCCTCTTTGGGTGTCGAAGACAAAATCTGGTTTTTCCAAGCCTTGTACTGGCGAGTTTGTATTTTACAAGTCTCTCGAAACTGTTTGCGGATTAGCAGTTCCTTTTGCTACAAAACACGAGACATTTAATAAGGTACATCAACCACTGAAAGCCAATACAACAATCGGCGAGTAAAGAAACAAATAAAAAACGTTCAAATCGAAATGTACAAACCTTTAAGCTTTTTGGCTGTTGTTTCACTTCTAGAGCGTGCTTCTTGCGGAGCTCTCGCTCTCGTCTCGAGTTATATTCCTGCTGATTCGCTAACTCAGTCTGGTGCTGTTTACGAATGTGTTCTTCACGCAATTGGTGAACAGCTCTCTGTTGGCGGTATTCCAGCTCTTGTGACACATCATGGTGGTGCAACAGCATGTTATGTGCCTGCTCAAGCTGGGATTGCCTCTTGTTCAGCTCCTGTACAAGTACCACGAAACAAAGGTTATTAATGAGGGCTTAACAGAATGACAGGGTTCCTATTCACACTGAACGAAAAACAAAATCCGTGACCAATCCCGAATTTTCAACTGAATTTTGGGTGCAGGGAAAAACAACTTTACACATGCGGGAAATTTAGCTGTTCGAAACAGAAGTTGGGGAAAAGCCTATCTGGGTTTTTTGTTATCCGGTCTACCCTTCCGCCACATTAAGCCATATAGTCGAGAGTCTAATGTATTTCTGTATAGTCGAGAGTCTAATGTATTTCTATGTTATTTTTCACCATAACTGCTTTAAAGGTAGATAATAAGTGTAAGGTTGGTCATCCCTGACTTATATGATGATAATGCATTTATAATATTTATATAATGAACCATATTATTCACTTAACAAATACTTACACAATGTCTACGAGTTTAATGTTTACTTATATCAGAAATTACATTAAGGCATATGTATACGATGAATTTTATATATATACACAATGCAGTAATTACATAATGCAATAATTACATGACAAATTGCATAATGCAGTAATTACATGATGAATTACATAATGCATTTAACGATGACTGATATAGACATACTCGATGAGAGTTTATGCAATACATTTAATGGTAACTTGCACACAAAAACAGGATAAGGCACAACTTCATATGAAGTTTCATTTTCAAAACTTAAATCCAGGACTTTTTAAGCAGACTCCCCACGCAAAACCATGACTTCTAATAAGTGACAGTTATAACTAAAGAAAAAAACTCCGTTAAAAAACGGAATGTCCAATCACTTTAAAGCAAGAAAAACCAGCTAAAGTTGATTGGTTGGATTTTATGGCGCAAGGACAATGACAGTCACACAGTGGCAAACAAGGCAAAGATGTACAAAGCTTTCAAACCACCTAAAAACATATACACTGAAATCTGTCTGTAAAAACATTGAAAAGGCATTGTGAAAAGGCAACATTATAGACAAAATACATTTTAGATCTATCTGGACCAGAGGAAAATATTGTTTATAGGCAGATTTCACTGCAAATGACAGAAGGGAGATTTTCTGGGATACAGTAGGCAGAAAAGGTGCACATTCTATGACACTATTGGAGGTCAAACTCAGATTAATGGCAAGGTAGGTAAATGCGTAACCACGAAGCCACCGTATGGCTTAGTAGACCCACATTTTTACTAGTGGATCTAAATCATGTAAGAACCAGGGAACCAACCCCTAGACTCTACAGTAAGCAGTCAATCGGCAAGCATTCCCTTTTTTTTTTTTAAACCCTGGGAGTCAAACTTGAGTTAATGGCATACTAGATGGATGTGTGCCATCATAGGGTCTTAGATTTACTGTATCAAACACGAATGCTCATATGACATTACCACCTTAAAAAAAATATTGCTATATACAATAGATGCAGAAAATCCATATGAGCTAAGTCATAGTACAAATGTGCATTACAAAAAATAAATATCTATGCTGTTACGCAGCACATATATATAACAGTCACGCGATTCCAAATCAGCAATTAGTTGAACAAGTAAATTACTATAACCCCCTATTTCTCCACCTGTGTGTTTTCAAAATATTACAATATCAAAACTTTGACAAAGTGATTCGACTAGCCTTTTTCGCCTAGTTTTCCCCCAACATCAAAACCCGATTGGGGCCACTAGAATTACAATTGAGAAACAAGGAAAGAAGCATTGACCCGGGCTCTAAGAAATGTAAAATTCAAGGTATAATGCAACGATGTGCTGAAAATATCGGATTCAAACAAAGAAAACTTAGATCAATAACTCACATCTCTCAAGAGATTTTGCTCCATTTGGTGGTATTGCAGAAGTTTTCGCCTGAGAAACTTTCGTATTTCTAAACGATGGGAATCGCTCTGCTCTCGTTGAAGACGCTGCAACGATGCAGTCTGCCGTTGATGAACTTCTTCTTTGTGACTACGCAGCACGTCGTCTCTTTGCCTGGATGAGGGCTCATTACATATTTCCTAAAAATTTGAAAAGTTGTTCATCATACCCATGTCTTCTCAAATCGATAGCATAAAAAATATATTCCCATACATTAGCCATCATGCTGCATAAAAGCTGTATTTACTTATTATACCCAGGGATAAAAAAAAACGAAAAACATGTTATATCAAGTTTTTACATTTGCGACATACTATATAACTAGTTGTTAAAATTTTGAATTCTAGTGTTTTTCAAATTATTCGGAAAACCAATTAATGTACAAGAATATAACGGCTCTTATTCAAGACCACTTCTCAGCGATCTTAGCTTCAGATATTGATACACCAGATTAAAGAGTATACAGTAGAGTTAATTCTCCCTGACATTAAAAATAAGAAAAGAAATCCCAGACATATTGCAGGGAAAATGGTCCTCTGTTTGCACGAGATTTAACCATTCAAAACAGATTAGTCACATTTTTTTCTCTCACTTTTCTGTGATTTTCTCAAAAACAAAAAATATTTTTCCTCGACTTACGGAAAATTTCAAATTCCTTGACAATTCCAAGTTTGTTGAAACCCTGCAATTATCTGACTGACCAGATCTCGATCCCTTTAACAAGGCAGTTTCCGAGGCCCACTTGCCCTTTATAACATTATTATAGATGATTATTCAGACTTGCCTCAGTCTCAACTAGTCTAGATAAAAGGAATTCCTTACTGCCGTTACATAAATCGAGCAACTCTACAAACTGGGTCCCTTCTTTAGAAATAGAACATAATCAAACCACATTTGCTGAGAACTGAATCCCATCTCAAGACCTCGAAGCTTGCGATTACAGAATTTTTTGTTGCACATGGAGGTGTTTTCTGTTATGAGGAAACTCATTACTTCACCCTTCAGTCGATGCCACACTACGTAAAAAACACACAAGTTCATCATACAAATAAATGAGAAGGGGAGAACTTTAAGAAAGGTACGGATGATGAATAGATTTATTTCAGCAAACAGCTAATTCTGGTATAAACTGAAATAACCTTCTCAACAAATGAAATAAGTCAAAAAAACAAAACAAAAAAAGACTAACCATGGGGCTTCGACGAACAGCTAGTTCTGAATTTAGATCAAATTCATGGGAAAAATAACTGGTTCAAACTGAAACTGGGTGCCTTAAAATGTACACATAGCTTGATATATTTTAAAAAAAAAATGTATGAAATATTAAATTGATAAAAATTAATCAATTTGATAAATAATTTTATATATTTTAAGTTACAAGATTGTGCTATGAGACCAAAGGCTTATGACCGTCGAAGCACAATACCATTATACACAGCCAAGTTTCCCAGGAGTTGAATCTAGTCCCACGGGTCAATGCCCCCCCCACACACACCTTTGGGTGGGCCATGGGGCCCATTTAATCGTCCCACAAGCCCACTCGAAAGCAGAAGTGATCACCCGGACACAATCACGAATGATCGGTTGACTCAAATCCATTTGGTAAAAACGTGTTAGTCTAAAAAGCTTCATTCTCATCGAGCCAATTTGATAAAAAATTAAAGCAGCTTATTACTCAGACTCATTTGATAAAAATGAATCAATCAACTTACCCTCTTTAATCTATCTTTCAAATATTTGTACTCGTTCTTTTGCTGCTGTGTGTAGCGTTTTATTTCTTCCTCATGTTGTTGGGTGATGCCTTTGCTCAATCTCTTCTCGCTGGCAAGATTTTGTTTTAACTGAAATAGATACATTGAAGACACAATTGAAACTTTCAAATCGAAACAAAATTGCATGTATCAAACTAGTGTTAAGACAGTGTTTGATACTTATCTTTGTGGTTCCTTCATGCTACAGCCTATATTTGGCTCACGATAGTTAGAGAAAAGAAAATTTGTCACGCATTCTGACCAGACTTAAACCAGCGAGCTAAAGGTTGACGTCCTAGTGTCATTGAACCTTTAGACCATTAGACATTGTCATGCACGGCTCTATTCTCATATACAGTCAAACCCTGTTATACCTATCCCCAGAGAGTGCCACAAATTGGCAGAGAACGTACCTTGCATATGGGAACTACACTACAACGTATCCATTACAGCACCAACTCGTTTTAACACCAAGCACTATAGCAAAACTAGTTGACTATACATGATACTTCCCCTTTATGCATATCTGTATACAAGGGAAGTATCACGTAAGGGAACTTTCGGTCTAATCTATAAAAACCAGAATTTTTTGGAAGTTGCCCCTACACGATACTTCCCCTGTATACATAGCTGGACAGACAAAAAATTGATTAAAGAAATTAAAAAAGAAAGAGCATGTATTGTAGATATGTTCGTACAAGAAAAACTATTTACATGAATAGATTTAGAGAAATCAGAAACAAAAATAAACAAATTAAACTTAAAAAGAAAACAGGACTATTATAATAATTGCTTCAAAGATAAAAACGCTAGAAATAAATGGAGGGTTTTGAATAAAATAATTGGTAAATCTAAAACAAAGAATAAAAATCTAGAGAGATTACGTGAAAATGATGAAACAATAATTGAAGAATAACAAATGGCTAACAAATTAAACGAGTATAGTAGATACTGAATTAAATCGAAACGAATATAACGAAGTGGACTATAATTTGTACTTAAAAAATGATTATGATAACACAATGTTTGTTAAAGACATACATGAATTCGAACTATTAAAAATCATGCAAACATAAAATGTTAAAAAGGGAACGGGTATAGATGAAATAAGACCAAAATTGGTAAAGGAAAATGCTGAGATTTTTCTCGAGCCATTGTTCATAATTTATGAAATCATTGAGTTGGAAATGATTCCGGAAGAGTTAAAAATAGCAAAAATAATCCCAATATTTAAAAAAGGTAAAAAGGATTTAAAATCAAATTATCGACTAATTTCAATCTTGTCAGTATTTGCCAAAATCTTCGAACGACTAATATATAACAGACTAGCCGAATTTATCAAAAGATTTAATATTTTGGATAATTGTCAACATGGTTTCATGAAAGGCAAATCAACAGAAATCGCATTGTTAAATGTGGCAACGGAAATACAAAGATCTTTAGACACCAGTTATATAGGCATGGAAATATTTTTCGACTTAAATAAAGCGTTTGACATAATTAATAGAAAACTACTGCTTAAAAATTAAATCAGTACGGTTTTAAAGAAAAGATAAATAATATATTAAAACACTACCTTCAGGGAAGACAACAATTTGTCCTTGTAAATAACATAAAATCTGATTCATTGGAAAGCAAACATGGAGTTCCCCAGCAATCAATCCTTGCTCCCCTATTGTTTTTACTGTATGTAAATGATATTATGCATGTATCAGACAAAGGTACATTAACATTATGTGCAGACAACACTAGTGTATTTGTAAGAGGAAGTAACATTGAAGAATTGATAAAAACTGGACAGGAAGAAATTGGAAAATATGAACTTTGGTTTAGAAGTAATCACATGAAAATAAATGACACTAAAATAAAAATATTAATTTTTAAAACGAAGAACAAAAAAATTGGTAAATTGAGGGATATAGATAGAATTTATATTAATGGAAAAGAAGTTGAAATTGTCAAAGAAATTGATTCCTTAGGAGTAACATTAACGAACGATTTATATTGGAATAAACAAATTGAAAAAAAAAAAAAAAATCAGTTCGGGAACAAGAATTATAAAGAAATTGTCACGTGAAGTTAATAAGAATGTGTTACTGAGTCTGTACTATCTTTTTCTATATAGTCACCTGATTTATTGCAATTGTATATAGGAAAATTTGAATAAGAACAACATGAAGGTAATTAAATCCGTACAGAATAAATTTTTAAAAACCATCGAACGAAACACCAGCTTAAGTTACATTACATTATTTGTAAAATATGGTATATTACCAATTGATAAAATCAATGAATATTGTACGCTAGAACTAATGTATGAAAGGATAATAGAAGGAAAACATTTTGGATAATATTGATATCCAATATCACGAAAACAATAGAAATTTAAGAAGAAGCAACCAAATTAAGCTACGAGAGATTAGAACGGAAATGTACAGAAAGGAATTGAATATATGGGAATAAAGCTTTGGAATGAATTACCAAATAATCTTAAAAATATTAATAATATAAAATTGTTTAAAAAGAAATTAATTGTATACTTATTAAACGGAGTTTGTGCGCCAGCGGATTAATAGGGTCCTCAACCGGTTAAATTTTATAATTTAAACTGGGGACCCATCACGGGGAAATGCAAATTGTATTGTCTGTTCTAAACTGTGTGAAATTTATTATACTTAAATTGAAATTCAAGACTGTATGCAATATGTACCCTTGTGACAAATAAACATTATTATTATAATAATAATAACTGAACCACTCGATGCAATGTGAACACTGAATTTATGCTACGGACATAACTGCACATCTGTTATATTGTTTAAATACAATATTATTTAATTCTGCGCTAAGCATGATAGTTAGCAAATATTCTCACCTTTCTCTCCAACTCTTGCTGGTGCTTCATTTGCACCTTTTCAAGATCTTTGCTAAACTGTTGCAAGATGCTTTCATATTCTTTGTCCAACTTCTGCTTATGTTCTTCCATCTCTTGTCGGCATTTTGCTTCAAGCTGTTTCATGAGAACGTTCAGAGATGATATTTAATTCTGCATGGTGGTGTAACAATTTCTAGGGAATTACTAAAATTACTAATAAATTAATACCTGAATCAATGCTTTCTGGTGTTGCCGTCTCATGCGTTTATAACCAGACATCTGTTCGTGCATGTGGTTTTCCTGTTCGTGCTCCTTTATCTGCCTAGTTACAATGGAAGTGGTTCGTATAGTTGCAAAATTGTTCGCCCCTACGTCGGTACTGTTCAGACTGGCAGAAGAAGAATTCTATATATATATAAAAAAAAACATTACTACAGCAGCCCTGCACCTTGACAATAATGCTTTACACTTCTAAGTAGGCAAATAAATATCGAGTGCATGGTTCACCGTTTCAAGTTTATACAAAGACACTTACCACAGTTTATTTTATGTAACTTTTATGTGTTAAAATAGCAGTTATTAATACAACTATACCATATACGGCATAAAAAACAATAAAAATACCCATTACATTAACACACAATTAAATACTACAGAGAAGTAGAAAGTTTTAGGCATAATAAAATTCTAATAACAAATAACTTTTTACTACACCTTAAACGTTGCACTTCTTTGTATTTATTCTGCAGTGTTATGCCACCTTATTAATCATATGATGCGTATACATCTATGAAACCATCATAAGCCGCTCTTTGAAATTTCACAGCGAACTTCCAGCGATCCACAGAAAAGGAAGCTAACCGCAAACCACCCACAGCCATTTCTCATTTACTTGCAATCATATTTCTGTATGAGGAAAATTGCTTGATTTTGGTGATGAGCGGTACGGCTTTAGTGCTCACTAGTTTGTACAAGAAGCGGAGGGAACGATGCCGTTGATGGCACACTGACCTGTATAAAAAAAATGTACTGGTACGGAGCTAATGATGAACTTGAATTCACTAGAAATAAGCAGCCAATATAAGAATTTCTTGCTAACGTTGCCTTCTGATTGAGAATTTGCTGCAGAAGATTGGACCGCACACTTCCAAACAGGAAACATATTCCCACGCACCAATACAGATATATTCATTTCAGCACCAATTTCCCCTCCAGGCATCTTCCTTTGAATTTTTTTTTTAAGTGGTCCGTATGTTTAGGATCCCACAGTGAAGATTTGGTTTTATAAATATCAATCAGTTTCAGTACACTTTCTTCTGACCCCTTCATAATTAAATAAACCATGGAACAAAATCAACCAGCATAAAGTAATATATGATGGAGTTTGGAGGTTTGCGAGCAGAAAGAAAATCAACGAACTACACGTAACACCGCCCAATATGAACCACGAACGCCTTCGTGTTCGTCAGAAAAACCGACAGAAAAAGAATTCGTAACGAGCAATTCATAAGCCGCTCATTTGGTGCTCCAAACCCCATCCCAATCATGCAAAATAGCAGCTCGCAGACGGTTCAATGTATACATACTTTTACATGATTAAATATCACCAACAATAAAATTAAGTTCACCACTCACAAAATTAAATTCTACTGCCAATAAAGTTTACTCGCAGACCAAAATGTTAAATATAAAAGGGTTCCTACTACATTGGAGAAAATATCAGACCCCCACCCCCCAATTCACACCTAGAAAGAAAAAAAACCTAATCCTCCAAGTTCTTCTTTTGACGCTTCCAGTAAATTTCAGACCAATCACAAACTGTCAACTGAAGTTGGTTTGCATGAAAATGTCTTCATGTTCATGAGAGATTTAGCTATATTCAAAGTAAAATTTAAGATTCCCCTGCTTTCCAGGTTTAACCTCCAGTTTTCCCCTGACCTATAAGGACAATGTCAAATTCCTGACAATTCCAGGTACCTAGGGACCCTGAAAAATCCCCCCCCCCCTTTTCAAGCAAAATTTACTGACCAATCGCTAACAACTTCAGTTGCAAGGAAAAAAAAAGGGGGGGGTTACATTTGAGGGAAATTCAGTTATTCAAACAGAAGTTCAGAAGGCTTTCCCCCAACTTTTTCAGGTTTTACCAAAAATATCTAGTTTCCCCCACTTTTAGCAATGATTTCAGATTCCCTGACAAATGCAGATTGACAAATTGTCAATCCATGACAATTTCACGGATATTTTCCAGATACATGGGAACCCTGATATAACCGTTGTTGAAATAAACAAATAGCAAGATATGCATCTTCTAAAAAAAAAAAGTGACAAATGCCAAAAATGATAGTTAAAAACACAGTTACAATGCTTCGTGCCTCCTGTACTAACTGAATCTCGTGTGCTCCAGTTATCCACTAAATTGTTTGTTTGGATTTTTTTATGGCGCAAGAGCATCTGGGCTATACTGCGCCAAATACGTGCCACTAAAACATACTCATTCACATACTAACACTCAATACTACCATACTGACACTCATACACTAACACAAAGGCTCTCAAACTGTGGGGCGTGACCATGAAAAACGCCACTACTACCTCACAATTTAAGTCACCTCAAAGACTCAAAATTTCTTATCGAAAGACAAATGCTGAACACCACAGCACTAATATATACAGCATACTTACTGAATTAGAAATAGCCTACGCTGAAAACTAGTTAGTTTAAAACACGGCAAACTTACCGAAGGACTGACACGTGCGCCAGCACGAGGAGGATACGGCGCTGGATAATTGTAAGTGGAATCGTTTTCGGAAGTAGGTGGCAGACTGCTCGTACTACTGCTCTGGCTACCAGCACTGACGTTTTCACTCTGTTGGCTGTGACTGCTGGTAAAGCTATTACTTTTGCTGCTATCTCCACCCATTTGGTCATCCTCCTGATAGAGAAAATTACAAATTATTTAATTATAAAATTACAAATTACCCCATTAATTCCTGGGACAATTACAAAGCCTATTAATTCTCGAGAAATAAACAAGACTTTTCTTATGTTCTTAAGAAGTTAAAACAACCTTTCGTCTCATAGGAAATTCCATTGGATTTATGAGTTTTCTGAACATTAGTTCCATGTGGATTAGCATTTCAAATTAGAAGAGGGAACTTCTAACGAAGAAAAAGTGAGATAGCATGTAGTACTGAGCAACGAAGCTCCCGAATAGATAGTTCGACAATATCTAGGCGTACAATAAACCCACAAAATTGATCTCTAGGAATTTTTTTTTTTTTTTTAATCACCCCTTATATGAGACCAAGTTTCGAGGAAATCATGAGACCTCCAAGTTTCAGGGAAATCATGAGACTTTCAATTTTTGGGACATCCCAAACCCTGAAAATATGATAAAAGTTTCCGATACTGCACTTTTATATGATTTACACAAGAACCTGTGTTTTAGGTGAAGAGAGAAAAACAATGCCAGGACTCAGGCCGGATACGAATCAGCGATCTTTGGGTTACAGTCCAATTACCTTAACTATAAGACTCTTTAGCACAGTCATGTGTGACTATTCTCTTGTATATGCATATTGACCCAAGGGGAAACTCCGTACGAAATAGTAGGGAAACTGAAAGGATATAATTCAAGTACAATTAAATTTTCAACATTCCACTTTTACATGATTCATACTAGAGCCCATGTTTTAAGTAGAGAGGAGGAAAATGTCCCAACCTTAATGACTCCTGGAACCTTGTACGTTATGATATGTCTAAATGTCCCTATTTTTTAACAGTACACTTCACAAGAAGTTGGAAAGGATGAAAATTTATATAAATAAACAATAGAAATCATGAGGTTTTTATAAAAAATTAAGCACACTTCCACATGTTCCGTTGGTTGCCAGAATGCTATCCAATAGGTTCCAGTCACATCCGTTGCAGCATTTCCCCCAAGTAACAGCAGCAATATCCGTTATCATGGCACGAAGGCCTTGCAGATCAGAGATCCTCCTGTTGTAGACAGTTTTTAACGTATCCCCCAAAAGAAAAAGCTACTGAATTGGTATCTGGTGAACTTTGATTCCAGGCAATTGGTCCATCATGTCCAATCCATCGATTTGGGAAAGTTGTATGCCACGTCTCAATGCTCTTAGCGCTGGGTGGGTTTCTTTTGTACTGCTACAACTGCATTTTTTTCTCAGCACACTACAAAAGAATTTGTGCCTTCTCCTGTGATGACACCATTTTTCTGTTTGTCTGCTCAGCACAAGAGAAACTTACATAATAAAGCATTAATGAAATTTGCCACCAAACTCTCAGAATTCTGTAGCCAAATTTTCCAAACATCGCCAACCCATGTGACATTACTGAACTTTATTCGCTATTTTTTGACGTAAGGAACAATTGATCAAGACACCCTGCATTTGCCAAGATCATGCACAAAGAGGTAGTTGAACTTCTCGCAAAACAAAAAAAAAAGCCAAATTTCATACTGGTATTATCTAAAAAATTAAATTCATTATGTGGAGGAAAATGTTTTCAATCCTGAACATAGAAGTTCCTTAGGCTTGAAATCCAGTTGCAGCTGGCCGCAAATGCAGTTATTTGGACAATTAAAAATATATTTGGACTTTTTCACCACTAGAAATTTGTTTTTGTTTTTTTTTTAAGTCAAGCATAATAAATATAAATGTGCCCATTTTACAATGACAACATATGCCGGGAGTATGAGTTTAACTTACCGTACTATCTTCTTCCGGTTCACAGGTACCGCCGCCTTCGTTTTCCTGGGAATCTACCATCAATATTTTTTTCATTTTGCGGTAGTTGAGGTTATCTAGTTCTCGAACGGCAGCTTTAGTGCGGTGAATAAGATCCATAATAACACGTGTTGGCCTAGGGCTGACTATAAAGGGGTGCTGGGAATGAGAAAAGTAGGTTAGCCTTTAAAACCTAAGAAAACAAGGTGCCAATATTTTTAAGGACAGCGATAAAGGCATAAAGTGCAATTTTTAGTACACCTTTTTCAACACAAAGTCTGGCTACCCTACTTACCATGCCAATATAACTATATACTTAATATAATAAAGTACTCAACCATCCTCTGTATACCCTCTTTATGTTCGCTTTTTCCTCCCAGATGTCACACTTTGCAGATCTTAATGCCCAGAGGCGTAGCCAGGGAGGGTTTTGGGGGTTGTAAACCCCCCACCCATCGCAATGAAATTTTGTATATTTAACATAGGACATAGGTGCCAACTTCTAGAAGTGAAAAATCTGTAGTCAATCGCATGCACAGGCTATGATTTATGAAAAAGGGCACAATGAGGAAATTAAGTATTTATTAAATTAATAATAATAGAGGATTAAACTGTATTAAACGCAATATTAATTCTTAGAATTTACAAATGCTGTAGTGCAAGATTTTGCATTTTCGAGAAATTTTTTGTCAAATACATTCTCGTAACATTTCACATGTTGTCTGCATTTAACTATTAGTAAATTTTCTAATGTGTCATCAGACATGGTTGACCTGAAGTCAGTTCTAATTTTCTTCACTTGACTGAAGACTCTCTCGCATGCTGCATTACTGTGAGGGATCGTAAGTATTGACAGCATAACCTGAGAAAGTCGTTTAAATTTTAATTCACAAGTATCATTTTTTATTTTACCTATGGCTGCCCATTGTGCATCAATGCTACCTTCATTACTCACAGTTTGTGGAACTTCGAAAGCCTGGAACTCACTGAATTCTGTTTGTAAAGCATCAACAGCTTCATCTTCTGTATTATTGAACAAAAGAACAGGAAATTTTTCTGTAAAATATTTTAAGCTGGAAAATGATGCATTTTCAAAATTCGATATTTGTGTAACCTCTGCATGATGTAACACTTCTAACTCAAAAGGAAATTTATTGTGCATGTAGTCACATGCTGCTATGAAATAGCTTCTGACGTTTTCATAAAATTCATTTTTATCATGGATGTTAAAATCTTGGATTACTTTCAGTGTTCCATTTCCAATTAAGATATCAACATCATCTTTTTGATTACTCCTCTCATGATAGTGGACTTTCAAAATATCACTACATAATTTTATGATGCTTGGTTTTACAAATTTCACTAGCATTTCTCTGTACAATTTTAAGAGAAGAGATTTTAGCATATGAATATGCGGTTCCGCAGACTGAAGTTGAGCATTTGCTTTTTCAAATACAGGCACAGTATAAGATAAAAATAAGCAGAAAACCTTATTGATATCTTCCGACAGAAAATAAAACAACCTTTCTTCACGAGACATGGAGTTTTCAGTTTTTTGTTTCTTAGAAATATCCACATAATTTTGAGCTTTCCTTTTTAATTTCTGCGATGCTTTTTTGCTGTTACGTTCTTTCACTTTATCTGCATTTTCAACCGAAACTTTGATAGAGGGAATAGTAAAGAAAGAAAGTGGGGTGATTTGATTCCTTTTCATGGCCTCTTCCTTAAAAAAACTGATCAAAGGTTGCCACTGCTGGATTATACGCTCTAAGCACTTTCCAACAGACAACCAACGAGTGCTAACGTGTTTTAGTACCTTTTTTATATCAGTCTCATGAAATTCTTGAAGAATTTTCAACCTATCTTTTCTTTTCGAACTCTTTTGTAAGTAATAGTAAATGTCTACCAAAATTTCATCGATTTTAAATGGCAAACATGCAGCACTCTTTTCAGCTGCTAAGTTAATAAGGTGGCAGGAACAGCCCATAATTTCAATATTTTGGTGATGATTCTTTAACACCGCTGCTACACCTGCTTTATTTCCTATCATAACAGGTGCATTATCACAGCTATCATATATTCAGCTTTAAACGTTTGGTAGTACCTTTAATTAACGGTCGACATCGTTAACGTTGTTTCCAGAAACACCTAAAAACAAAACTTTCTTTCCGGAGCAAAGAAATACCAGCTATGTCTAACACGTGGCTTCCCTACACAAAGTCACATGCTTGACTAAAATCTTATCAATGTAGCGCATTCCTTCTTCCTTCCCCAACAACTACAAATCCAAATGTGCAATTCCGTTGCACAGGGGCATCACTCACTCTACATCATAGCTGGTGCTAAAATTCCATGTCACAACATGTATGCACATCAACGGCAGACGAATTTTTCCAGCTTTTTTAAAGATATTTGTGTTTATGTACGTGTGTTTATTATTAAATATGCACATATGCATAAAAATTTAAATAAACATGCATCAAGAAAAATAGGTATCCAAATTTTTTTTAAAAAAATCAGTATTTTAAAAAACACTGGGGATTTTAGACGAAATCTCCGAATGTCGTTTTCGACTGGAAGATCGATAAAAAATCGGAAGCCTTCAAGGTAAATCGGAAGGATTGGCACCTATGATAGGAATATATGAGTTGTAGCTCTGTAACCCCTCCCATTAAGCCTATAACCTCCCTTATGAACTTTCTACCAACGCCACTGTTATCGACACAAAGTTTTGCATGACATATAAAATCACCATTGTGTGAGTAACGTCATTTAAAAATTTTACAAAAGAAACTATGATGCTTTTATTTTCAATTTTACTTCAGAGGTGCCTGTATGTGACCAAAGAGCTGCAGGTGGCTCACTAACTACAGTTTGCCAACCCCCCGTCTAGAAAGTCAAATCCTGGATTATTAATTGGCAGAAGATATGGCAAATACTCAGTCCCAATTGGACTTTCGTATCTTCAGACGCAAAGGCCATACAATGCCAGGATCTATGGTTTTCCGACGAGGACACCGAACTTCCGAAGGCCTAGGAAACCGACCCCCCCACACTACAATGAACAGTTCCTCAGCAAATTTTTTCTGTTTGGTTGATATTGTACCACCGGGAATCAAACTTAGATTAAGGACATGGTAGTTGAATCTGTATAACCACTGCACTACCACAATGCCTACCAGCTGCATTTAAACATGTCTACCAGCAGGATATAAACACAAAGACTTTCTGCATGTCAGGCAAAGATACTACCCTTAAGCCACTGTCAGGTTTCTTACCTGAGGGCCAAATAGCAATAGCAAATACATTGTTAGCAATCAAATTTCTTATTTACTTTTATAATACAAGATAAGCATTATCAGCACTATTAAAGAATGCACTAATAGCATATGTTTAATTCTGACTAAAATACTGAACTTATCTAATTCTAACTAACTGAATTCAATATCAAGACCTACCAAAAGTAATTTATTAGCGGTTGGTCTATCAGAAGGGTGCTTCTGCAAACAAGTGTCCACAAAGTGGTGAAAAGTGTCGGACCTAGAAAACGAGGACATAAAATTAAATTTGTCCGATTATTCACGGAATATAATAAAAACTTCCATAAAATTGTTATAGTTTTTGTGAATTCTCAAGGTCATTACATAGAAAAATCCTTGCCACATATCGAAAACAATTCTATATATCGAATTTTTTTCTTATGTCAGGAATTTTTGTTCATTGAACTGTTAGGGTGAAAATTGAAAATTCTCTTTTTAAAATAACTAATTAAATCTAAACACCCAGGAGCAGATAAATAGATAATTAAATAAAAAATACATACACTCTCTCTCTCTCACTATATATAAATATATGCTTAGATGTTGTTAAGTGTTTTTGTTTTTTCGATATTCTGCCGCCTGTTATTTAATTTTTTCAGATGGAGTTGTACCTCCAATTATTTGTACACTGCGTCTACAACACTATGCCAGATTAATTAACGTTCAAGAGGAGACACCTCCATTCAAGAGAAGACACGTTCGTCCAAAGAAACCGTCATCATGGGCATAATAGGAAGTAAACAAGTTTCCTGGGCCATCCATTCATCCAGACAAAATCAAATTCTTTGTAACTTCTTTTCAAGAACTTTAAATTTAGTTGTTTTTTATGTGACAAACGAAAAGACTTGTTAAAAATGCCTGTTGAATTAACAAAGGTGTAAAATTTAAATTAATTTGATTTTTACTAGTAAAAAACACTCTTAAAAAAATTCTGAATATAAATAAGGCACTTATAATTAAATTCCTTTTCTTTTTAAAAGTAGGACCCCTTAACATACAAATCCACCTTTTTGTTTTTTTCCTACCTATCATATTTAATTTTTTAAACCCATTTTTAACTTGCAAACAAAATAATTTTGGCCAATCAGTGTACCTAAAAACTGCTATTTCGCTCCCTACAATATGGCTAATATCCATCAGCAACCGAAACCTATAAAAACTTAAGTTCAGACGAAATCCCTGGTCGAAAGGAAGTAAATGAATCATCACAGCAATAAATAGCCAACTCGTTGCACGTGCATAAATAGGTCAGGCCACACACGAGGCTGGGCGTCCAGTTCCAGACCACCACAATTGGCCAACAATTGCAATTTAGGCAGGCGAAATTGCCGTCTAATACGTTAACAAAAGCCAAATGAAAAAGTTGGCAATATATTGGCGAGAATAAGGATTTTAGCAGTCCTTATACAAAAAAAAAAAAAAAAAGTCTTCAAGATGGCGCTTACTTAAAAGTGCCTCACAAGTCTCGGTCAGAGAGAGGGAGAGAAATTTCCGAAAAATAAACATGTAATTCAGACCAGGGGACCCCAACCTACTCCAAACATGGGCCATTAAGGGTGTAACATGTAAGTTAAAGTTACCTTTCCTTATATCCTATTAATCGATAAATTGTAAGTGCCTCCTCCTTCATTAAACTTATAATAAAATGTGCAAATTTTTCCTGGTGGTTTATATACCCCAGCACAATTCTCATAAAAAAAATGAGTAACTAAAAGATAAGTGAAAAATTGATAGTATGTAGAATGGTTAATAGCTCCAAATGCTTATATAAATGGCACTGTTATATTCTAAAGGAATTAGAAAATATATTATCGTGTTTATAATATAAAATAAAAGGCAGTAATTATTGAATAATTGTTTCATGTCTGTTTTAAAGAACCTGGTGTTTTTTTATTTTGTTTATGTTTAACACACAACGCGTTTAGAAAAATAACCCTAGTTATCCACTTAATTTTTACGGTCTTGCATTTGAAATTTTAGGTAAAAGTCAACCAATGTTTACTAACCACTATCAACGGCCAATTTACAAATTTATTCTGGATAAACAAATTTAATATTTAATGTTATGGAAATTGTGTTTTAATGTTCTCAAATAGTAAAAATTAAATCAATAAGTAAACTAACTAAAAATTTAACCAAACTAATTATAAAATACTAATACTTCATTATCATTTCATATTCTAAATCATTTCAAATGTTAAACCATAAATGATGATAAAATGTTAAAAATCATCCTAAACCATAAATGATATAACTAAATTATAAAAATAAATAAATAAAAATCTATTCAAAAACCCCCATAACAACACAATGGAAAGCGCAAACAATGAAAAACGAGCATCGAATCGCAAAAAAATCTCGATCTATTTATCCAGCAGTTTTGATTCAAATAGCTGGCAGAGTTTCAACGCAAAAGAGTGATTTCGTTCCGTTTTCCGTGATTTAATTTGATAAAGAAGTCGATCCAATTAAGCGGCGACCACTGTATAACAAGCCTGATTTCTATTGAACTTGGAATATCCTTGTAATTCCTTTCATCGCTAGTCGTAAAGTTTTTTCACACATCGCTGTATTTTTGACACTTTATCTTGTGTTCTAAAGTGTCTTTAACATGAAGTTTTAGAATTTCTCATTGAAGCAAAGCTTCAGTTTTCGATAAAACCTTTTCCTTAAGTATGTTACTAAAATGGAACCAGAGGAGCTTGATTTCTTCTTGTCCGTACTCCACCAGCTCAGTTTTGCCTTCAACTGGCCAATTGCTTGGCTCAAACACTTTGAAATCTGATAAAACTGGGTCATCAATAAAGTTTTCAAATCTTGTTTTAATAAAATTTCAACATAATTCAACTATATGTGTTGCTCCTTTTATTACTTCAGCTTTTATAATGGAGAAGCTTGCATCATATTGAAAGGAACGGATTTTCTTATCTGTAATTTAATTTCTGACAAATTCATACCCTTGCACACCACGTTTTCATCTGAAATACTCAAATTTTCAATGTTACCTAAATCTGCAAATTTTTTGACAGCGTTTTCATTTTTCAATTTTTTAAATGTAAGTAGAATGGCTTGCATTTTTGATCTTGCACAGGTCAAGTTTGTACAATTGCTTTGGAGAATTTTACTTAAACTGAAGAGTTAAGTTAAAAAAAAAATTCTAAGGATTTCATATTTTTAGTGGCATTTGCAGCCTTTGAACTGTATTTTTTAGACTTTGATTGAGAAAGTGATTCTAAATGAACAATATAAGCCCCATAACATTTCTGAACAATAGTAGCATGCTGGTGATAAGCTATCCACCGAATTCCTCCAACTTTTATAGGTTTTAGTATTTTTATGTTCAGTGCTTCTCCCATAGTTTGTAATTCTAACCAGTTTTTTGCAGAATATTTATAAATTACATGCAAATCATTTAAAGATTCTTCAAATTTCAAGTAATAACCTATTTTTTCAATAACATCTTTAATAGCTAATTCTAATCTCTGAGCACAACAATGAATGCCTAAAAGATAAGGTCGAACATCCCTTTTCAATTTTTGGAAAGCTTCGTTCTTTTCTCCGAAAATTGGTTGATATACCATCAGGAGCACAAACCCAGGTGAAACAAGTTGATTTGTAAGGGGGGATGGGAGAAGGGAAGAAACGATGCTTCCCCATATGGAACAACAAATTTTTATTTTCCAGCCCTGTAAGCTAAAGGTTAATGTAAGTACAATTCACTAGCTATTGAAACCAGTTCAGTAACATGGAACTACTAGAACACAAATGTCATGGAACTACTAGAACACAAAAGTCATGGAACTACTAGATCACCAATAGTTAAGTAATCGCATATAAAAAAAAAAAAAGAAGTTTACTTTGCAAAACATCTTTAAATGGATTTTGCTGAGATTCTTTGCCCTCCTCGTCATTATCAACATCCATGTCCTCTGCTTCTTTTCCTGAAAGAACTTTATCGAAATCCTGAAAATACAATAAAGGAATGTTAAATGTTTGTAATTAAGTAATGTCCAATGTCTAATACAAGGGGTAAACAAAAAATTCCAGAACTGTTCCAATTAATTGGAAATATTGAGCTGTATAAGCAGGCATATTATTAGGGGTTACTGCCTGTAAGCCTAGTGAAACAGTGTGCCAAATTTCATTTCACTGTGCCGGAATTTACATCTTCATGTAAGATATTAACACATTGAAATGCTGCTATGTCAGCAACTGTGTTAATATCTTACAAAATCGAACAAAGCATGTGTACATGAAGTTTTGTACAAAGCTTGAAATTGACAAATGATGCTTAGTAAAAACACAATGCTTCATTACATTCTGAATGATGATGTTCATTACAATGTTATCCACAGAAAACGGTATCATTCTTAGGAAGATGTCCACATATGCTGTGTATCATAATGCATACAATTCCAGTCATTTGCTGTTATTAGGACCATTTGGCAGACGTTATAACTGAGCCCGCTAATATCCAAGATTTTATGGATGACTTGGTAAAGGTCTTCGTGATGGATATGTTTATTTTTTTTCCAGGAAAAGTTCTGGTACTCAGTTATCACGAGTGCTTATCGATTTGAACATACGTTTGGCATTCCTTGAAACACAACTGCCACTCAAAATGCTACATATAATTTAAGCCACAAGTAATTTAATCAAAAGCCTGATGAAGCATTTCATAAGCTTAGGACTTTCACGAACTCTTCATTCTGCCTTCACTTGACAAAGGGAGCAGTTGGCTCCCGAAACGTCGTGTTTTTAAACCTTACGCCAGTGTCGAAATAACTGTTTGTTATAGTATTTCTATTGTGGTCCCACATTTTCATCTCGTAGCAATTATGTAATGTATAATGTATTTAGAATATGAATTTACGAGTAACCAGTGGCGGTTCAAGGATAGGGTCGGGAGCCATGCCGCTCCCATAAAATATAACTGGATTTTATTATATTGCTTATGTGCACAGGGGCCACTATCGGCACCCATGGAAACAGGTAGGAATTTATGCCCTGCCATTTTTTTTCTTTTTAGAACAGCTACAGCGAGTAACTAATTAACCGTCTAAACACTTGAGTTTTTCAATAAATTCGACGACGTTGTGGAGGCAGATGAAATTATCAGAATCCAAAGATATTTCAGAACATTAATAAATAATACATCAGGTTGCTTTCGCACGTTATTAGATCTAATCATCACAATTTTTATTTCTGAAAATAAATTGTATAACATATTGAATATTTCACATGTTTTAAAAGTTTCAACATTGTTGGGGTGGCAATTTTTTTTTTTCGAAAATTAAAAAAAATATAGGAATCCTAACTAACACGAGGCAATTTTTGCACGCAATTAGATTTGAAATTTCAAACTTTAATTTTTTCACTCCATCCTACTGGACAAGTATTGGCCTGAAGGCAGCAGTTACAATTAAGGGTGTGTTGACGTCGGTTTGTGCAATATCTAATTGCTAAATTATTTTCGAAAACAAGATTTATTTTTTTAATAACTCAATGTTGAATCACATTCTTAGAAAACTGATTATAAAACTTTTTGCAATTCAATAAACTAGTTGTTAAAGTTTTGGCAATTCATTACTTATTACATTGTAGTACAGAAATTACAATGCAATATTTATTACAAAACTGGTATAATTTTATTACTTGATTATTATTTTTCATTCCAAAGTTGCAACCTGAGTTTTCTGATAAAGGATTATATGGTGGCATTCAAATAGAGTATATTTACTAGTGAATTAATGAAAATTATTCACACAACGAAGACTACAAAGAAGTCAAATCACCAAGCCTAATGAGCTTAGCATGGCTGCAGTTATAAAACAAGTAGAATATTTATAAATTATTTTAAAGAGAATATAAAAGTTTTTTTATAAATTAATCTATCTCTTTACGATGGATATGAACTACTAAAAAAGAATAATAAAATACAATAAATATAAATGAAGAAGCATCAATAAATATAATAATAATTAATAAACATAATAAGAATCAATGTAAACAAAGAAACATTAAACAACTTCAAAAAGCTAGTCGCCATTTTTAAATTCTTAAACTAAGTAAAGAATTGAATGAAATATATTTCAACTTGTTTTTCATCTTTTTTGTTGACATCTGTTTTTGTATCAGTCTTCTGATTAGCTGAGCTTGCAAACGGAACAGGGTTTTCTTGGCGGCTTTTGCGTTCTTTCTCACGTTGCTTTGCCAGACGACGACTATAATTGGACTTCTTTAATTTGAATACTTCACCATCTAAGAAAAAACATGGAGACACAACATTTTAATAGTTAAAACATCAAATATGATAAAAAACAAATACACAAAAAATTGGCCAACCTAGATATGCCAAACATTAGCAAATCTGGACAACCAGGCATCAACTAAACTGTACATAGTAGTTGCAACTAATCTGGACATGCCAAGCATCAACTACTCTTGACATGCCAGACAGCAAGTAAAATAGCCAATGTACAAAATCATATAGAACGAAACAAAAAACACAATGGGATCATACACAGACAAGCTTACCAGCACCCAAAAAATGTCTTCACAGTAACAAAATCAGGGTGCTACTGCACTACACATTACCCACTTCTCTCTCTCTATGTTCACTTGAAACATTCTAAATTGCACTAGATCGGCTTGTGACGTCACACTCTGGTGTCATACATCTACATCATGCATTGAAAATGGGTGTGATACGCTATTTTCTTTTTGTTTCACGTCCGCTGTATTTTGTTCGTTGCAGCAAAAATGCCTGAGCGTCTGACTCTTTTTTTTTTACGCAATAAGACTATTTTCTCATCTTAAATACCAGCCCCACAAACTAGGTGAGTACTCGCTTTTGGCTTTCCAGACTTTGCGGGATTTTTATGATTCAACATTATACTGATTCATGGGTACTCGGATCCTATATGAATGGACGTTAAGGGCGCAGCCCGAAGTGGGGTGCATGTCGGGGTCTCCCTCCTATCCACAACCCCTTCACTGATTCACGAAAATTACAAAAAAAGCCTGAAACAACATAGCGGCTGGTCACTTTGCCGATTGCTAGTTTTGGTAACACTGGCTTAAATTCAGTATTTAACGTCTCACACAGTGACACCCAAAATCAGCAATCCACAACAAAGAAGTCTATGTAAACATTGGGGCCTATGGGAATGAAGGGGGCCTGCTCACAGAAAATGAGGAGTCATACATATGGTCTAATGCCTCTGGCCCTTTTTTCCCTGTGAGAGCTGGTATAGGGAAATCAGGAGTGTCGTTCTCACCAAACTGTTTTTTTCCACTTTTAATTACTAGAAAATATCCCTTTATTCCATATTATTGGATAGACTGATAACGTATTATTAAAAAATTAATGAAAAATATGATAAAAGTATGAATACGTGAGGTAAAATTAGAATAATGTCATAACTCGATATAGCCAGTACTCAAATCAATTGTTTGAAATGCTAAAAACAATACATAACTTAAAAAGGTAAAATCAAGCTAAATACAATAGCAAATTATTTATTGCAATAAAACTATCTAAAATCAGTCACGAAAACTGTTTTACTATCTTAGAATGATTATTGAATTTATTTTTTACAGAATTGTAGTTTTCTTATTTTACCCTTAACCAATCCAAACTGATATATATATATATATATACAGTGAATTTGCGATAAGTCGAATTCCTGGGGACCGATTAATAACTTCGAGTTATCGGAAGTTCGACTTATCGTTTGTCGTCGACTAGACTTGTATAAAACGTAAATTACTTATCCTAAGTTAGACATCATTTTATACAGTAACTTCGTTTCCAAAAAGCAGAATATTACATTAAGAATTAGAAGTTATTCATTTTATGTACTGTATTATTTATTGCTCAATGCAACTTTTGCATTACCTAGCCATATTTTAAATGCACGAAACGATACTTATATTAATTATATTTTCTCAAAAAATCGGATTATTTTGGATTATTTTTGCAGAAATTCTCCTTTTATGAAATTATTTACCTTTTGTAAAAACACGAACAAAATTTCGTCGACGTTATCTCTACTTTCAAGATACCAAAGCGTGATCAATACCCATTGCGCATTTTTACCTTTTCACTCTTCACAGTCAGGGCCAACGAGAGGGGGGGACAGAAGGGTCTGCAGCCCAGGGCCTTAGCAGGACCTAGGCTGAGGGGGGCTGCCAGGTTGTTTTGCTAATCGGAAGGCCAGAAAAATAGTTCTCTAAATCCAGATTAATAAGATTTTGTACATTTTTAATGTACAGTTTTTTAATTATTCTTCATTAGCCTGACTCGATTATTAAAAAAATAATAATAACAACCAGTAGCTTACGTTAGTTTCTTTTTTCAGCAGTGATCTTGTAAAATAATTAAGTAAGTTCAAAAAAGTTCTTATTTCAAAATTTTTGTTCACTTGGAGGTTCAACCCTCTCCTCCCACAAAAAGGCTTGATGGGGCAACTGGGACCACGCTTCTGCTTGGCTGCAGGCCTGGTGGGGAAGTTACAACTCCACTTATTCATGTGTATATAAACAAAATTGCATCGCAATTGGGGAGACGGGTTCGCCGGCATAAGCTAGTGCATTTCTGACTACTTTTATAATGGCTCAACATTTACACACCTAATCTCGTTGAATTTTAATTTCATAAAAGGTTTTATTTGACAATAAATGAAAAAAAAGAAGTTTGTTTATACCATCTTCTTCGTCGTGAAAACTTAGTAATTTAGCGGCTGGAATGATCGGCTGAGAATCGGATTTGTCATCGCCATCTTTCGATGACCCTTCCTTAGAAAATATTCCGCTTTTTTCACGAACGTCCGTCGAAGGAACATTAGAAGTTCTCTGATCTTTGGGCTTCTTATCTTTATTTTCTGCTTGGTCGCCTTGCGTTTCATCTTCATCCGAATCGTTACGGGTAACACGCTGTCGAAATTTCCGATTCGGCTTTTTGAATAATCCCATCATTGGTAATGCGAATTATTTTGGGAAAAACACTATCTCATAAAAAATTTAATCAAATTTTAATTTAAAAATGTTATCAAACTTTATATTTAAAGAGTCGCAGTGGGTGATACAAAACCTCCGTATATAAACAATCAGCCATCTTCTGATGATCATTTGTTAAATAGAAAGGGGCTGTCTGCTCTTGCAAACTTATGAACTGAATGTGGATGTCAAGAAAAAGTGTTGGAGTAACAAGTTAATAGCTTAAATTATTTATTACAGATTTTAATTCGATGGAAAAATTAAAATGTGTATCTATTTGTTTGTATGCTTTATGTTCCAATAATGCGCTACGGGTTACCTGAGACTGGAACCCCAGCTTCCAAACCATGTCAAATTTAACTGTATCCGTATCATACATCCCTCATCTGTAGGAAAACGAATTACAGTAACAACATAAGTATCGTCTGTATTATTTTTATATATTTTATTTCCAAAGAGAATTTTCATGTTTTCGAGTTCGTGTTTTAGAAATAGATTAGAAATTTAAGACTAATTTCATTTGAAAAGTGGTTAACAAATATGGCTGTTTCAGGAAATTATTATTTTGTTATCGTGGGTTTTTACGATAATCCAATTTTTGAAATGGAATTTCCAATGGGTGGACGCACTGATGCCAAGGTAATCAACAGGGGAACTCGTTGAGACGTGACACGGTAGAGGTGTTTTCCTACTGCACGTTCAATGATCCGAGTGTGTTTTATTTTATTTTTATTAAGTTTAAAAATTTTCAAGTACGATTTTGTTTTACGGATGCAATTTTGCTTTAATTTGTTTCGTATCGTTATACCCTAATTTCACATCGTATTCATTGCAACATTGGAAGATTAGTTTCTTACCGTGTGTTGGATGGTTTCTCAAAACTACCAGTTGGTCTTTGTAGTCTGGATGGGTTTTTTGAAATTGGGGCGCTAGTACAGATACTGTCCCATTTCGTTTTTAGTGGGAAGTGTTTCCAACACACTTGGCAACTTTGTCCTGGCTTGCCGCCATGTTGCTTACGTCTCAATACAGGCTCTGCCCCTTTCCATCCTACTCCCAGCCTTCACCCATACCCCTCTAACCTCATATTCTTTATCCTCCCCCTCCCAACCCCTGTTTTTTTGGCCGTCTCTTCCTATTCCCCCTCTAATCACTTTCTCATATTCCCTTTCCACTCACAACCTTCATCTCCTTCGCCTCTTAACCTTTCTCCTCTTTTCCTCCATCTCTTCCCCTCCCCCTGCTCCTTTTTCTCAGTGCAGCGAACAAAATAAAAACGGCATACTAACTTTTATTCCTTTTATCTGTCGGATAACTTCACCTCTTTAACTACACAGTCATCCACGTTAGGCCTAGCGCACCTTGCAAATCGGGTCCTTCTACTCCAAACCAAATAAACCTTCTCCCACAAACCAATCCAACAACATTCCTCTTCCCTTTCAACCGCAATTGAAGAAAAAAATCCATATTGAAATGTTCCGACGTCTTCCCAATCACTTCAATACTTCCATAAGTCTTACCACCGCCACAGAGAAACACTGTATGATGCTCCACCCTGTGTGACATCATGCATCGAAATCGCTGATGTCAAAACCCCGCTTACAGCGACTTTCCTTCATGTTTCTAGGGGAAAATTGATCTTGTGGGACAGTATCTGTACTACCACTGAAATTGTAACAACTTCAGTTCGTATGATTTTGTTTTATTGGCCATAGTACAGAACATGTACCCTAGTGCTTTTTAGTGGGAAGTGTTTCCAACATGCATAGCAATTGTGACACTGACTTGACACCATGTTGTTTACGTCATGTTACCAACATGGACGTCTCTATTCCGTGTAGTTCAGAAAAGAGAGGGGTACTTTACGCTGTTTCTTCCTCAGATACGTTGTTGTTTTTTGTGTTTATT
>QLNU02003225.1:26531953-26568596 GCA_006491805.2 Dysdera silvatica | reverse complement strand
GGCCAAAATATTGCTTATGCAATACTTAAACTCTCCAATTCGCATGATATTCATTAGTAGGTATCATTCAAATGCTCAGTAAACACCATGTAAATATTTAGTGAACATCTTGAAAATGTACTGAACAGGTGAATGAATCACTGTGTAAAAACTATGATCAGCAATAAAAAACTTTACTGATAAAGTTGAATTTAATGTAAAAGGGTTGACAATTGTTTCAGAAGCAATGACCCTCCTTTTGCAAAACTAGCAAAGCTCCGAGTGGAGTATAGTATGAGTTCACTCGGGTGATTCAATCTTGACATGTGTGAACGTGGAACCGATGCTGTCATCTATTGTCAACCGGAATAAAGCCTTTTATTTATAAATGTTAGGAAACTATTATCACGTGGGAAGTTAACAACTTTATCACAGTTCATAAAGATTTATAAAACTTCAAAAACTCCAAATCTGAGGTAGAATTAACTTTGGTGATGAGTTTGGCCTCCAAAAATTCAAACTGGTGTCTGAAATCCCAACTGTGTTCAGCTAAAGCTGACGTTTGAAGCTCTTGGTTGCAAACACAGGTTTGGTGCTCTTTAATGCGAAACCAAAGAGCCCTATGTGCGTGTTCAATATAGAGCATTCCCACATTGGTATTGGATATTATAAACACCACATTTGTCCATGTCTGGGTCCTTGAGTTGTGAAGTGCCAATCATGTTTATGGATTTGAATATGACACAAAAATTGAATTTCCGAAGGATTGCAGCAATTTTGGCGAAAACAAGAGGCACAAATGGAATACATATGCAATCTTTGATAGTTTGTTCGTGGTTTTACGGCTAAAGGACTACAATGGTTATGCTGTGCCTGGACCTACTGTTTTCCCGAGGAATCAGAGCCTCTTAAAGCCTACGGAACCAAAGCCCCGGACTATAGTGCGATCTCTGAGTAAGTGTTCTTTGCACTGCTGGGAGTCAGAACTCGAGCTAACGAAGCACTGAGCTAACGAAGCACTGAGCTAACGAAGCACTAAGCGAACGTGTTACCACACTCTGCAACCACAGGGCTGAAATCTTTGAGAGGCAGTGAGTACAGTGAGAGTATGGGAGCGAAGAGAGCGTCTAGAAAGTTTCGGAAGTGCACGATCTATAACTGTCTGGCTATACCCAAAGCTACTTGCAATACTCTTAAAGGTAAACTTGATGACAAGGTTCATAATTATTTCCTTTTAAATGTTGGTTGCGTTATGTGGATGACCTCTGTTATTTTGCCAGAAAAACAAACCAATATTGACCAAATTCTTATTACATTTAATTCCATAGATTCCTATAGACAGTTTACTGCCAAGGTAGAGCATAATGCCAACTTAGCCTTTCTTAATTTGCTCATCACCCGATCAATAACTGGGTTTGAAAACTAACATGTTCTGCAAACCAGGATCAATTTGCCTCCCACCGCCTCTGAGATTCCACACTCATAAAAAATTAGCTCTTTTTTTTTTTTGGTTAACATCAAGAACACTTAAACTTTCGTCTATGAAGGACGGTGGGTACAGCCTGACAATTACAGACCGTGCAGTTCAGAAACTTTCTAGATGCCAACCTCTTTCCACACTCTAACTGGACTCACCACCGCTCAAAGATTATGAGGAAAATATTAAGAACAAATGTATTCCGTTTGTACCTGCAGTTTCAACCAAAATTGCCACAATTCTTCGAAAATTCAATTTTCAAGTCGTATTTAAACCCATAACCGAGATTGGCACTTCACAACTTAAGGACCCAATCCCAGACATTGCAAATAGGGGTGTTTCTAATATCCAATGCCAATGCAATATGCTCTATATTGGACAGGCATAGGGCTCTTCGGTTACACCTTAAACAGCACTAAACCTATGTTCGCAACCAGGAACTTCAAAGGTCAGCAACAGCTAAACATCGTTGGGATTTCGGACGTAAGTTTGAATTTTCAGAGGCAAAACTCACCACTGACATTAATTCTACTTCAGCTTAGGACTTTTTTGAAGCATTATAAATTTTTATGAATAGTGATAATGTTGTTAACTTCCCATGTGACAATATTTTCCTTCCGAACTTTTATAAAAAGGCTTTTCACCGGGTGATGCCAAATGACAGCAGGGGTTCCTTGTTGACACATGTCAAGATTGAAACATGCGAGTGAGCTCATAACGTACTCCACTCAGAACTTCATTAGTTTTAAAAAAAGAAGGCCATCATGCCTCCGAAAATATTGTCAACCTGTTTACATTAAATTCAACTGTGTTAGTCGTGTTTTTCATTGCTAATCTTGCAAATGTTAGTGAGCTTTTTATAACTGCTTAGTGAGCATTTTATAACTGCTGTATGAACATTTTATGAATACTCAGAAGATACATTCTTTTATGGCAAAAGGACAGCTACAGTCATGCTGTTATCAGAACCTGAAGCTACTTGAACCTCTTCCTCCTCCGTAGATAATCAAATGCCACACTGTGAATCTGTAGTGGAAAAAAAACAGCAAGCACAAATACCTTCTGAAACCAAACACAAAGTGTTTACATGGAGGTCAAAAGCTTTACAACTATGCCACCTCAGAGAGTAAACAAAAAATTAATATCGTATGAATAATTAGTGAATACCATATGAGCGTATCGTGATTATACAATCAATATTAGTGTTTTTTCCCCCACAATATTGATTTAATTTTAATCATATACGTGTTGATGCCTTACAGCTCAAGATTGTATTTATAAGATCATCCTGAAAAAAGATACACGTGATTTCTAATAAATGCTTTGTAATTTTTAGTCAGTTTGTTAATCTGATCCTTTACAATGCCCACCACTTCTAATTCATCGAACTGACTGAGTTATTTCTGTATCAAAACAGCATAAGTTTCACCAGAAGGTTCCGCAGCAACAACGGTTATTTCGCCCTTGGTGTCACGTTTAAGAAAATAATGTTTCGGAAGCCAAATACTCCTTTACATTCACGCTTTTGCAACATTGCGTTTTCCGATATACACATGGGACTAGAAACACATAATACACCAGCTAAGCAACAACACAATAAAGTAACCAAGATCACATTGCACCAGACAAAATAGCAAATAGCACAAATTCTACACTATCATTGGAATCAAATTACGATAGAAGAATGCATTATGACTACACACCACACGAAACAATTTTCTCCATAAACATGGTTTTAAAAACTTACCAATCTCCAGATCCTAACGAAGGGGAATCGTTCTGAGCAATATGGTACAAGGCACTCATAGCATTCATATTAAAGTATGGGGGCTTTCTTTCAGCTAGTGAAAAAAAAAATTATTTGTCAATTCAATCAACTGAATTTAAGGTGAAATATACTTTGTTTTTTTGTTTTTGCATGTAATAAACAGGCATGAGTTTGCTCTGCTTGGACAGCAGAGGGAAAAATACTCGCAAATTTCACTAAGCCTATGCTGCACAAGGAATGATTACAAGTTTTGTAAGTTATATAAAAGAGCAGAATCTAAAACTATGCATTAAGATTTAATGAGGTTTTTTTATTATATTTCAGTAACATTTTTCATAGTTTCGCCACAAATTTCCTTTACCATCATTTTTTGACAATACATTGTCTTCCATTTATTTTGTTTTGTGGTTTTACGGCTCAAAGACTACAATGGTCATGCTGCGCCGGGACCTACTGTTTTCCGAGGAATCCGAACCTCTTAAGGCCTAGGGAACCAAACCCTGGACTACAGTGAGCAGTGCGATCTTTATGAGATCTCTGAGTAAGCATTCTTTACACTGTTGGGAGTCGAACCCAAGTTAACGGCGCACTAGGCAAATGCGTTACCACATTGGGCCACTGCAGGGCATCTTCCATTTATAAATTTTCCTAATTTTCAGGTTACATAGTGATTTATAGGAAAGTTATTTTCCAACTTCTAAAGGCAACGAATGACACTTATAAGTTAGGTAGATAGTATAAAACATATTACATATCGAACAGGATGCCTATTCACATTGGTGAAAAAAAATTCCCCCCACAACTTCTACAGGCTTTTCCCCAAACATTTTGGCAAAATTCCTCGAACAATTGTTACGAGAACTTTAAATTCGGTTTTAGTTTTAGGGCAAATAGCTTCGTGTTTGACCAAAAAATTTCATTTTTCTTGAATTTTTGAGATGACTACAAATTCCCTGACAATTCAAGATTCTCCAGGTTTTTCAGGTACGTGAGAGTCCAGTTAATGGCGGAAATGAAGTTATATGCTGTAATACGTAGTGGAGCATATTCTACAGGTCAATACAATTAATATCTACCATTCCAAGCTCATTTCTTTCGAAGGTAGGTATAAAGTTATAAGCATATCGTGTAATATATTTTGGAGTCAGTAGTTATAGTGGTAAGAAGTTGAAGAACATGCATCACAAATCAATTAAAACATAAGCGATGTAGTTTAGATCATATGTTGAAAATCGTAACTCAATATAATTTACATTACCAATTTTACTGTGGGATGAAAAAACGAAAGGGCTTCATTTATTTTTCATGGTGCAAAATAATTCAGATCCCGCTACACTGGAATTTACAGTTTTTGGCAGAGTTAAAAGTCCCTTTCACCCACGGAACTCTTTCCTTACCACAGGCTATGGAACCCATCTTCAAACATTAGTTAAGGAAAACCTTAATGGCTATTGGTCATCACTGCTTGGACATAAACATAAAAATAAGCAATAAGCAAGTTTCCCACTAGCATCGGAGAAAAAAAATTCTCTACCATTCCAGGTCCCCGTCCCCTTTCCAACCAAAATTCACTGACCAATTGCAGACAAACTTAGGATTAAACTTTAGTTTCAGGAAAAATAGCCTCACACTCACATAAAATTTAGCTATTCCAAACAAAGTCACAAAGATTTCCCTGACTTCTTCAGGTTATGCCAAAAATCTCGTTTTTCCCTGGCTATCAGAGACGTTTTTTAAATTCTGCGACTATTCTAAGAACATGGAAACCCTGAATAAATCAATATAGAAACAATAACAAGACTTTTCTATTGCTGTGGGATATTGAGTTACGGTGAATCAACTCTGTCCAAGAGTTTAGCATGGGGAGGAAAAGACAAAAGAATTTGCAGGTTTCCTTGAAATTTTCGACGCTGTTTTACAAACTGTTGCAGAACCCTTGGAAGGTCGTTGCAAAACCCCTGGGGTTCCAGAGAACATGCTATGAGAAGGTCTGTTCTAGAAAATCAAACTTTGGACTACGGGTCCATAATAAAAAAGATGGAAAGTGTCATGCTGAAATCAAACTCAGATTACTGACACGGCAGTTAAGCAATCCACAACCGTGCCATCACTGAACCAAAGCAAAATTGTTTCTGTAAAATGAAGTAACAATACATTAAAGACTAATAACAGTGTAATCTTCGATGTTTGCTGAAGCACATCATTGCATTTTAAGGTCGTTTGTCTTTTGGTGGGAACCGAGTGTAACCCCCCCCCACGCAAGTGTTTTCATTTCATGCTACTGTTGGTTGTCTAGCAGTGACACCACTTACCGGTGAAAAAAAAATAGGAACCAAAGCACCATTATTGAAAACGGAGAGGCAGTTATTAACGAGAGGAGTTCAATAGTGCCTTTGAGATGCAATTACTAAAGCTAGGAGAGGTTATTTGTAAGGAGGCAACACCAGCTCACCTAATTCTATGCATGTAATTCCGAGTGACCAGATATCTACTTTTCCGTCGTATTGCCCTTCATCCATTGCCAAAATGACTTCCGGGGCCATCCAGTACGGCGTGCCGACAAAGGAATTTGCTGGCGAACCCATCGATGCCGAACCAAAGTCAGCTGAAAAACAAAAAACTATTCATTGAACGTATCTAAAACTAGGGTAGAACAGAACCCAGGTTTTTTTTAGGTTTAAATGGGTTTTATTGAGTAAAATTAGGTTTTTTGGGCAAAATTGGGTTCTAACATATCCTATACACCTCCAGTATCCATGTTATTTATATATAATAGAAAACAATGGAAAAAAAACCCACATAATTGCGATAAAAAGTCATTTTATATCCATCACATACCCGCCAACATAATATAGAAAAAAAAATTTCAGAACGTCTTTTTTTAATGTGTACGCGTAAATATTCTATAAAATAAGAATTTTTTAATAATACTTATACATGTTATTCATATTTTGATGAAATGAAAAAGTTATATACAACAAAGTTATAATACAGCAGCTTGTCAAAGTGAACACCAATTATTTATGAAGGATATTAATATATTTTAGACTAAGAATGACTTTTTAAAAGCTTGCTATCATACAAAATAACAACTTTCAAGCTGGTTTGGGAATTTTTACTTTTAAAAATCCCTATTTAGTGAAAAGGGCAAGATTTTTTTCAATTGCAGAAAATGAAAGATATATATATACCAAAAACAGAAAATAAGACTTTAAAACAAAGATTCCTTTTTAAAAAAAAAATGATGATTTGGGAGCTATATATACCATCACCAATCTCATAGATTAGGGGTAGGCAAATGCGACTCTTCGTTAAGTGTGGCTCCCATCAAAAATTTAAATCCCTCTTTTTTTCGGAACTTTTTTATGAATCTTGTTAAATTGGCTAACTAAGAAAGTGAATCGATTAATGAAGAGTAGACGTCATATGTAATCGCTTCGAAAATAGATCTTTGGTTGCGTAGGTAGGTAGGTACTTCTAGGAGTTATCACATTTTAAAATAATTATTTTGTATTTTCTTTCTCTTAATTATATTTTCTTATATGTATATTTTACATAGCACTTAAGACTTTGGTACAATATGTAACCATATTAATTAAATTTGTGTATTTAATACTATGTAACTATGGCATGGCTCTTTATAACGTATGACAAATTAGAATGTGGCTCTCATTGACCTCATGCGTGCCCATTTTTGTCATAGACCAAGTGCAAGTTTCTTAGTTCTTATTTCAGCTCACTCTAAAGAATAGAGAAAAGTTAAACTCAAAATTTCAATATGTGCACTTATTGTTCTTAAATTCAATTATATTTAATTTAACAATTTTCTTCTTTTGAAATTAGTACATGTAGTTACACTTTTAAAATATAATGTACATTTAAAGTGCACCTAATTGCATTTCCTTAAATGTAACTTTATTATGTTCTGGCTAACCTAATGAGGTTTTCCAACATGAAAAGGTTCCTCATCTCCGTTCCAACATAAATTGTAAATAAGTCTCAGTTTCTCACAACATGCCATGGTAGAAAGATACTGGCAACTCCAGTTTTAAATTTTTAGAGTTTCAAAATTCTTCCTTGCCATTTTCTAAATAACCAAGATACTAGAACTCTATAGGATAAGCTATGTTTTATTTTTTCATTTGTTCAAAGATTTGAAAATAACCTAAATAACTGTTTTTAATAATAATAAATCCTTAAAATACTCAATCAAACTCAAAAAAAGCCTACTTGGGCTGAATTTATTCTTTTTTAAAAAAAATCCGAGATTTTATTCAACGCTAAAAGGATGCATTATCTCAGTGTTACTACTATCTCAGTGATATGAAAGTTCCAATATGTAATGACATTTACATGAAGGGACAAATGCATATATTTAGCTGTCGTTGGATGATGTTTATTAAGTGGAATAAGTTTAGACCTTATTTGAAGATACTGCAATATTTGGCAAGATAAAGCAATGGAAAACACTAATGTAAAGTAGTTTTTTAGGAGGGGAGCATATCAAGATTTATAAATTTTTGTGATGTGATAAATGTGATATCAAATATACAATTCTTTTTATTTTATTTTATAGAGTTTTATAATCGTTAAGATTTTATGAAATTTTTAATTTCAATGACTATTTTTGTATTAATATAAAATTAAGGTCAACTATAATTGGCTAATTTTGTACACATATCTATAGTAGCAATATAACATACAAATGAAATAGGAGCATACAGAAGTTAACCTCATGATTAGAAATCTATTTAGTCGGTATTAGGGAAGTGGGTTTTTAAGTACTTTTTGTTTTTTTTTAACTTACTTGGGTTTTTTGAGTTAGGCAAAACAGACAAATCTCGTGTTGAACGCTGTACACCCCTATTTTATTAAAATATTATATGCTTACTATAGAAATATAAAAGTAAGCTCAATAATAACTGGTTATTTTTATGTTTCTACAGATAGATCTACATTGATACGAAAAATATATTCATTGAAATTGCAAATATTAAATTTTATTATTATAAAGTGTTATAGAAAAAGACAAGGAATTCATTTATCAATATCAGTGATAACACTGTGCAGAGATTTATAAATCTTGACCAACTTTACTGCTTTGTATCACGGTGGTTATGGAACGTTGACCGTACTATACCAAAAGTTTAAAAAATTCGTTCTACAGCAACAGAACTTGCAGGACGTAACAAGTTTGAATTGAATTTGAAAAAGTCACTAAAGAGATTGTTTCTTTTTTCTGTTCCTATTGCCATAATGTACCACTACTTCGCATTCGGAAACATACTCACATCCCCAGAAAATATTAGAGGGTAATATTCCGCACATGTAATTGTACATGGCAAACATACTGTATTATGGATATTTTTCGATTATCTAGTTTTTTGTTGCATCTTCTTGGAAAGTAGACAGTCTCTTCTCTCTATATTTAGGGTTCATTATATTTGGTAAATAACGAAATGGTTGAATAACTTGATGCATTCTTTTCAATACAATTTCCTTGTAAGTTTCCAATTCCGAACTTCCTGCTAAGCAAGGCCATAATCCTACAGCATAGGAGAATTTGTATTATCTGATTGAAGGATGTATAAATTAATTCAGCTTTTTTTTTTCAGCTGTTTTATCAAGTTCAACAATTCCCTGTAAATTTGTGCATTATGGAGAATTGTAGTAATGTGATTTGGGATATAATCAACATGCCCAAATTGAATTTGCCATAGCTTTTTACACAGTATTGGAGAAGTGGTTTTTGGTGGGGGTTGGGTAGGTTTTTGGGGGTTTTATTAAGAGGTTTTAAAATAACCCGCCCAGGTTTAGGTCAGGTAAAATTGATACAGCGGTCTAAAACATACAATCAAATGCTTCTTAAAGAGTTACAACTTTAACATTTAATTGATAATTGAATTGATGACACAGCTATATAAATATTCATTCAACAAAGCAGGAGAATTTTTGTTTATTGCTTTCTTTACGCATGCACCACCTATAAACTACAACGGCAGTAACTTGGAATTGCAGGGACACCAACAACACACTGCAAGGGAGAAAAGAAAAACCACAGGGATCCATGTACAATCCCCAAACAGCTAGGGAACCAATCCTTGACTGCATGTGCACCAATCCTTGATATATAACAAAAAAAGCACTGATTTGAATCATTTTATGCCTCCCAGAATTGCTTGCCATCAGAGATAAAAAAAAGCATGGTAAGCATGATCTTGGAACCACTGTCAACCTTCCTTACTAAGAATACAAATCTATAAGTCCTATTTGCCTGGAAACTGGAACCTACAAAATGTCCAAGGGACCTAGCACATTTATTTACACAATATATTACAAGATCATTGCGTATCACAAAAGTGAACGGAAAGGTTCCCCCTGCCAAATCCGTTTACGAAAGGAAAACCAATTTTTAAAAAAAAAATTTTTAAAGAATTTACAAAACTAAAAAGCTCATGTACTCACCGAGTTTCACAGTGCCATTCTCGGTGAGAAGAATGTTTCCGGCTTTAACGTCTCTGTGTATTCTGCCGAGCGAATGCAGGTACTCTAGCCCTTGCAAGGCATCCTGGCATATTGCTGATATTTCTTCCTCTTTCAAAGGCTTTTTATGAACTGAAATCAGAAAAAAAAAAAAAGTTCATTCGAAGCAAACGAATTTTAAAGTCTTGAATTCATACATACTTGTCTCATCAACACATGTTCAACTATGTTCTATTTAAAAGGTAATTAGAAACAACAAATTACAAAACAAAGTTGCAGCGAGACTACATTTCCCTCACAAATAACTTACCTTCAATAATGTCTGAAGCAGACCCTAAACAGTACTCCATAATGAGCTAAAAAATAATAATAGTGGAAGTCATACATATGCATGCAAATCATGAAAATTGCATTAATTACAAAATTGAAATTCCTATTTTATTACAAGAAATCAAGCAGTATCTGTGAAAGATATTTAACATAATAGTCAACATCGGCATTAACAAAGGTGGTAAAAATGTACTTTATAATATCCTCAAAAAATATGGAATTGTGAGGATTTTTGCAAACTTGGCTCTTAATCACTACCAGTTGGCTCTGTGTTTTATAATAGCGCAAGAATAAGGTTATACTGTGACAGGACCTTGTTTTCCGAACTGATGACTCGATGAATTAAACCTCAAAGGACGGAATGTAGAAAAATAGCACAAATTCTACAGCTACATCAAGAGTCAAACTCAAGATTTCAGTGCAATAAATGACAACATTACTATACAATAATGTCAGCACCCACGTATAATTAGCTGAATCTAGAACTTTTTTCGTTTAGGGGGGAAAGAGACACCGTCCCCATCCTGGATTCGAACCAGGGTCCCTCCGTTTAGCCCGGAGTGTCTTGGACCGCTAGACGAATGAGGACAGGTAATAACGCTCTCTTTCTCCGTATATAAGGATGTAAGATATTATTACCCTCCGCAGGGATAACAAAATTGCCAAATAATGGTCAACACACAAAGCCACAGGAGCAAGTTTTCCATGGGAGAATTTATTACACAATAATTTTCAGCACCCACGTATAAATAGCTCAAACTAGAGCTTTTTTTTGTTTAAGAGAAAAAGAGATGTCATCCCCAACCTGAATTTGAACCAGGATCCCTCCATTGAGTCCGGAGTGCCTTGACCGCTAGACAACATTACTATTACGCTGCCTCGGGGTTGCTGTAGATTAAAAATAGCTGTCAAACATTACCGAATAGCAAGAGCTGCCATTTGTTACGGATCAGCAATAATTCTATTGCTACAAATCGGTTAAGGAATTAAACGATTATTAGAGTCCATTTTTTACTAAGTTAAGACAGCTGACTGAACTTTAAAAATGAAGCTTGAATAATTGACATTATACTAAAACAGGGACCGGCCACTTACTGGATGCGTGCTGACAGCGATCTAAAAAGTCACATGTGACACCGGAGAGGTCATAATGTCACAAGCATTACCAGTGGGTACATATTAAGACACTGTTTATAAAAGCCTAGCTTTAAATAGTAATTATCATTACCCAAGCAGTATGTTCTTTGAGGTAGCATCCCTTGTAATCAATTGTATTCCTATGTTTCAACTGACGAAGAAATCTGACTTCTTTAATAATGTCCTGCCATTTCTAAATGGAAAAGGAATAGGTATAAGAAAAACATACAATTTTGTCATTTTATAAATCATGGATAAGAGGCACCAATAATCTCTATAATCGTATCTCAACTTACTTCTGCTGATTGCTTTCCTGTAAATGACATTTTCTTAATCGCGACAACTTCTTTGGAGACAGCATTGCGTGCCTAAAATGTTCAAATTATATCATCAAGACGGCCATGAAATGTACAATATATGATCAGGTGAATAATGTCATGAACCATCATATAAATCATGCCGTGGTTCACGAATCAGTATATCGTGAACCCTCATGTGAACTCTCCTGTGAATCCTCATGGAATGAATAACTATCACATGTGAATCATGAATGTTACATAAATTAAGAAGTAGGCTTAAAATACAACGTACGTAATAGACAGCGCCAAAGCTTCCATGACCAATTTCGCGCAGATCAACGAAAATCTTCTCTGGGTCTTCCTTGTCAAAAAGTTCGGCTATTTCCGGATCTTTCAAACTGCCAGGTCTACAAAACAAACATGATTTACAAAATCGCATCATAAATGCATGCTCAACTAGAAATCAGTGAAGTGCACAAAGTACAGTAGAACTTTCGTATCTGCATTTTATTGTGGCCTAGAAACATTAACCGGAAACGTTCGGAGATTAATGATTTGCAAGTGTTAAATTATGTAACACTCCAATTAACATAGTGAAACCTCCCAGCTCTCTAACGCAACGAACACAAAGAAGTGTTGACAACTGAAAAATTAAAAACTTGTCAAACTATCAATTAAGGAAGACACTGGAACAGAAGCAGCAATGTTGGTATAAGAAAAATTTAACAAATTATTTCAAATTGCACAGTCTTTAAAGAAAAAATTATGGGTTCCAATTCTATAATAAAATGCAACATTAAAGTGACTTATATAATTACCCACGCATTAGAAATTTATACGCAAAAGTTCTGACACCTACGTTTAATTTTTAAATTGGAAGATAAAGATAAGATTTGTATTAATAAAAGAAAATTAAAATTGATGGGGAAACTGATTTCCTTAGGGTAATTTTGGCAAAAGGTCTAAAATGGAATAGGCAAATAGAAAAAATTTAAAAAAAAAGAAAAAAAAGAGGACAAGTTCTGGAATAGGGTTGTTAAGAAGGTTAGTGAATCAGGGTGTTGACTCAAATTCTGTTTCAAACTTCCCTGACTTTTCCAGGTTTCCAGACCAAATCTTAATCGATTTCCAGTCACTAATTACAGTAAACAACACACAACGCATTAAAATTTGTGTAAACAAAATAAGTTTCATAAGACCATAAAATCCATTAATGACACCCCAAAGCCATTTATAACTCAATTACAGTGAATTTACAAATTCAAAAGCTGTATTAAAAAGTGTATTTCTTTACACTAAAAACTTGCATTAATTAAATATTTATAACACTTTCATCCAGCCCTTTTTGAGTTCATTATAAAAGAGTTTAACTATATAATCGCAAAGCTGATGCTTCATCTTCTATTTCATTTAAAATGTGTATGACTGTATATAAGGCAAAGGAGATTGGTATGATCAAAACCCCTTACAGATTAAATAGTTTGGCTAAAAAAAAAAATTTTTTTTTTCTTTCCAGTTTTCATCATATCTTTGGCAAACATTTCTCATGAGAAATATATGGGCTTAATAATTTTATATAAATTATATTAGTTTTGGTGCAAAAACAAAATTTTTGAAAGTTCAGCCAAAAGAATAAGTTTTCAAAATTTTCAGTATGCAATGTAGTATGAAAAGCACAGTTCAGGAAAATTATTTTAATAAGTTATTTATTATAACAATGAGTTTCAAATTTCCCTGATTTTGGTCTTTGTATTTCAAATTTCCCCAATTTTTCCAGGTATTCCAGATGAGTAGACACCCTTGTAAATGCAATCCCATAAACATACTAGTAGAATTGTATTACCCATTTATATATAGCCACTTGAATTACTGCAATAGTATATGAGAAAATTTAAATAAAAATATAAAAACAACTTAATCACTGTAAATAAAATTTACAAAATTAATTGAAAAAGATAAAAGTCTAAATCATGATGCTTTATTTGGTAAATATAATGTCAATAGACAAAATTTACGAATTTAACACTAACTACTGCTTGCAACTGAAATGAATACATAGAAAAAACCGAACGATTCAAAAACTACCGATTTGAGAGACCAATTAATACACTGAGGTTCATTAAGCATTGATTAAAAATAGCCTATTAATAGACTTCCGGTAGGTAAAGTATTAATATACTTAAAATAATGTTTGAGAGAATAAAAAGAAATAAGCATAAGGATAGTATTGATATCCAGATTTTTGAAAATAGCTAAAATTCTAGAAGAAAAAAAAAAATGTTCAAAAATAAGAACAGAACTATTTAGAAATGGAATCGCATACATGGGTATAAAATTTGGAACAATATGCCAGATACTTTTAAAACAATTCATAACGTTAAACTTTTAAAAAAAATTCCTATCTTATGGAGTTTTTATATCAATAAATTAGGGTCCTTGGCTCGTTAAGTCATTACACTAATTTTAACCAAGGACCCGTCATAATTTGTTTTGATTTCTATATTGCTTCTTTTGTTTGTTATTCGTGAAATTTATTTATTTTGACGTTCATGCAAAATAGAAATATCATGGGATACTGAACTATGTATACAATTTATAACAAATATAATACTGATTGATAAGGGATTGATTGTTGTCAAAAAAGCCAAATGTCCTGTCCAAAACATCCGAAAAGTGAGACGACGAGCGTTAATATTTCACTAGAGTAATTATCTCATCTTAGCCGATGATGTGGTTGTATTAAACACTTAAATACTCGCAATATTTTTTTTTTTCACGAAAAAAATCATTCTTTTCTTTGTGAGTATTTAAAGATCTAATATTTTAATTAGTAAATATAACCCGTCATTTTCAAAGTCTTGGAATTCCTAAAAGAAGTTTTGGATAATCTATTTCAACTGTCGGAGTTAAATCATTTTTTGCAACGAGTTTTTACACTAAAATTTCCAAAAAATTTGTTTTAGCAACCTCTCAATTCTATTTGACATATAAATATGTCAGGATGTATTTGTATCTAGCAAAATTACCATACACATCAAATTTCATCTATTGTTCGCAATATATCCATGTTCCGGTGATTTGAAGTCCCCCTCCACCCCCATTCATTACATTGGAAAACTGTTTCTATATATTAAAAAAACTTCAACTTTGGTATATGAAAGTTCTACTGTATATATATATATATTCATAAAGGTGAAATTAATTTCAACCACATACAAACCTTGGTAATGAAGGCATGATTGCAAAGAGGAAAAGACACCAATGTTATGATTTCGATTCAAAAAGATTGGATTTTTATTTTCGTGTCACACAAGGTTCAAGTTTGGATACAATAACAATTTTGGAACATGACTAAATATTTTCAAGTTAATAAACCTATTCCTAGAAGATAAAAACACAATAGGTTAGAAAATAATTAAAAATACATAGAAAGGTGTGCATGTATAAACAGTACATAAGAATTACTTTAACATACAAACTAATGGACACATTAACGAATTATACATCTTATACTTTCATTACATTTGTATAATTATGAATATCATATAATACATACAGCGAAAATTCGATAGGATGGAACCAAAGGAAGTAAAAAACAAACAAGTTAGCAAAAATTTAAATCGAGACAAACACAAAGTGAGTCAAATTAAAGAGGTGGCATTTAGACTTGCAAGTGGGGAAAACTACTGAAGGGGGTTGCAACCAAAATTTCGTACACGTACTTTCCCGAATATGTGGTTTCGAGTGCTGGAGAAGAGAGACAGTCCACATTTCGACTGATAGGGCAGAAAATGGTGCTTTAGTGCAGGTAATTTAAGGTCGTCGTAATTTAAAGTAATTTAAGTTGTAAGTAATTTACATTTTGCCAAGCATACCTAATAACCATCGTCAAGATAAGAGTTAATGTGCAATAACTACATTACAATATCATGAAATGCTACTAATAATGAATATCATAAAACAGATATGTGTAGTAACTTCATTGTAATCACATGTGGAATGACACAAACAGCACAAATGTGGCTTGACGTGTCCTTTATAGCCTAGCTTTAGAAATTGCGTTCAATGCACTGAACAGTAGACTGTAATTAATTGGCATGAAGATGTGTCACATGTTGCAAAATTCTGCCTTTTAAGAAGGCTAAGTTCAGAACATTGCCTACATTAAGGCAACTCTCTGACCTGCGAGAATGCATACCAATTAGAGGAAAGTGTATGGGGTGCTTTGCACCCAATCTCATTACATTATTATTATTTCATTAAAAACATCCAATTTTACAGGGAACAATAAGTGGCATTTCCACTTTGTTACCCTACCCCAAAGATTGTGACTTTGAAGGCAACAGGAAAGAGTTTGGCCAGTTTCAGAAGCAAGGGTGGACTGTTCTTTTAACATATTGTAAGTTGTGGGATGTGAAACACCCCATGCGCCTTCTCACAGGTTAAATAGCTCCATGGCCAAAAGTCACAGGACCAAAACATTGAAAATGATCTGTTGATCACTTTGTCAAGATGGACATGTAGAACCATATCTGTGCTTATAGTATGATTCAACATGTCTGCAACAACTTTATTGCAGCCACATCTGTTTTGTAATAATATTTGTTATTAATTTCATGTTATTGTAATAGCTTTCTTGCTCGTTATTTGTTTGTTGTCGACATAGGTACAGAGTTACATTTACATAGGCCTGTGGGGTCCAAGCCCCCCCTCCCCCAAGTAATTTTGAAAACTACATTGATAGTTGTCGACAGGGTTTAAATTTTCACTCAAAAAATGCTGTAATGGGAAAAAAAAGATGTAGCGAAATGCTAAAAAAGATTAGTTGCTTTCGTTGCTCAAAAAATCTTATCAATAAAATTGCTTACATCAACCATGCTTTGAATTACTGTTAAGGTTACTGTAAAAACATACTTTAAGGTTTCAAAAAATAACAATAAAACATAAATCAAAGTTATTTAAAAAAAAAAAAAGATACAGTTTGTTGACAGAATATTAAACAACTGACACTATTTTACGACGGACATAATTTTGTTCCTGTTGTTTTAAATTCATTCATTGCATATTACGAAAAAAACGACCATGAAACGACAAATTTATGCAACTCATTTTGCTGTAATTCATCTTTTCATTTTCCTTTTAAGTAACTTTGTAATGTGTAACTTTGCATACACAAAATGTGAAGTATGGTTGACATACATACATGCAAAGTTCTTCTTATTCTTGAATAAGGAGCCCCTTCATTCTTCTTGAATGAAGGGTTGACATTGCTTTTGAATGAGAGGATCTCCTATTATTGAGAATATTGAGTCTTATGGTATTCTTGAATAAGGGAACTCTACTCCATCGTTCAACTGGAGTCCTCTCTGCTGTTCTTAGATAATGGTTTCATGTATCATTGTACTTAAACAAGATGCCTCACATAGTTCTTGAATAAGATGTCTCATCATTGTTCTTGAATAATAGGAGGTGGTCTTCCACCACTATTCTTGAATAAGTGATCTCCCATCATAACATTCTTAAATAGGTCTCCAATCACTGTTCTTGAATAAGAAGTTTCATACCACTGTTCTTGAATATCCAATTTTACATCACTGTTCTTGAATATCCAGTCTCAGATCATTGTTCTTGAATATCTAGTCTTGCATCATTGTTCAACAAGGTATGCTACACGTTTCTAATATATGGTATCTCTTATTCTTGAATAAGGAGTATCTCTGTAATCATCATTCTTAAATAAGGAGTATCTCTGTAATCATCATTCTTAAATAAGGAGTATCTCTGTAATCATCATTAATCATTCTTAAGTAACCCCCTCCGATTCAAGAAACCTTCAAGAGATAACCCAAACTACTTCATATATATTAAACTGTGACAAAGACCTTAAAATGTCTGGATTTCCAGAAAGCTGTAGGTCCACAGCTGTAGCAAAACATGACACTAGCTGCCATTACACTGCAAAACTCAACACAAACAATTCAGGCCAGGATTGGCAATTTGATGTCAAAAACTAGTTTTTGACATGACAATGGTTTAAATCAGTTAAAAACCATCAAAAACTCCGAACTTAAGGATAAAAGTACTTGATTTGAAAATTGGTGGACCCTACAAGTTGTAATAGCGCCTCCAGGAATCTGTCGAGGGATGGGGGTTGTTTCCGATTTCCAAGTTTTAGCCAAGAATCTGGTATTTTTCACTTCATTTTCCATGATATAATCCCAAATCAAGGGAAGGGCGATCACCACCTTCTCCTCCCACCCCACCGGATCCACCAAATGAAAGAAGATACCAAAATTATTCTAAATTTATTGAAAAAATCAATATGAATGAAAACAAGGTTTCCTGAATTTTTTATTCATTAAGATTGCATAATTTGTTTTAATATTCTAGTTTGATGAAGCCATACAGTATTCAGTAGCATATTACAAGTTTTTAGCTTTTCTCAATACTTAATCGATTGATTCCACAGCTTAGAATAATTCCAAAATCGGAAAATGTTCTTTCAATAAAAGCTGAACTGGCAAGTTGGAATAAAAGCATTATTGCTAGTTCTGAAAATCCAGATGCTGCATTATCCTTCTGAAACTTTCACATCTTGAAATGCTTTTCCACCATGCAACACAGTTTACATGTTACACACTGGAGCTGAAGCAAGAGGTGGGGGAATGGGATTTTTTTAGGCTTCAAATGCTATCAAAAGCGATAAACAATCGTAGACTTTTTTAGCAGCTAACCATGAGCAGTTTCCATTTGCTTATCCATGCTAGCCTTCATCCATATATTCGGGATGGATAAAGTTGTCGTGTTCCTGTAGCATTATACTTAGGTTACAAAATGCTTAACGCTGGTAAAAATGACGTCACTGCTGATATATAAAGCATGGTTGACGGTATGCTCTCTCTCCCTTACCAGTATACCTCACATCAGAGCCAAATCCAGTATGGTCATCTTGTTAAATTTTGTCAGTACGGCACATAGCCGCACATCAGTTGTTACGTTATGGTGAAATTTTAGTTATTGTTACATTAACCAGATGGTTATTTGCTAATGGATCTACCGAGTGCAATAAACCTTTGTTCTATTATTTGCTTCTTTCCTTCAATGCTCCTGTGGTTAAGCCATAACATATGATTTCTTGCACGAAGACGGAACCAGGTAAATTATGGAGTCAACGTTGAACTTAAGGCTACAAGATGTGGTGTGACAACTTATCTTGCCCCACAAGGTAAACCAAGAAATGTATTGACTTCGAGGCCTGTTCCAGTCATTTTTTCATAATTACGGTATGAGGCTGTAAAAAGCTTTCTGTCATAAAACTCAGCCATATATATGATATGCATCATCTATTGCTTCTGTGTCTGTCTGAAGGCCATCTAATACAACAGCTATTAGATTTAGCTGTAGTACTGAGTCTCTGCACTGGTTATAATAGACATAACAGATTGACATATGTTATATATATTGTAATAGTTTATAGACTTAACAAACTAACGTATTTTTAATATAGTCATTGAATGTTTTCATCAGTTTTTGACACAGCATGTACGCATTTAGATTTACTTCAAATGCATTCTGATAGAGAGAAGAAATATCTATACAAAACTGGATTTTTGTATAGATATTTCAATGGCAAAAAAAATTTAGATTATTTACAGATTGTTTTATTTAGTTTATATAATGATTTGACTACAAAGGTGCTTTAATATAGTCATTAGTTCTAGATTTTTGACACTCAGCTACTTGACTTTCGAATCTGACATATCATGGAAATGTTTTAACACAACTGATACAGTTCCATCATCGAGAAACTTATTTTTTCAAGACAGATGGTTGCAAAACAATTCATAATCATACATACAAGGTAAACGAACTAGTGTTCTTTTTTTTCCACTCTTGAACTTTGTGAGAACAAAACATCAGACCGTTCTCTAGTTTCATGCACTTCATGTGCCCCCTATTGCCGACTTGATTAATTACACACTGCCCATTACCTGCATTATAATCATATCCACCAAGTGCTTTCAAATTGCACACTCTTCCCGCACTCAAAGCCAGGTACAAATTACATGCACACATAACTGCACACAACCTTCAATAAAGGAATGTCACTTTGTTGTAAGTCTACCCTTCACAATAACCGCACATTCAATTAAACATTGCAATGCTGAAAGTGTAAAAATCGGAGTTCATGTTGGTTAAAATATTTTACTCTTCCATTCATATTCCTTACATTCACTCCTGAAAATGCTGTTAAAGTCTCACTATGACTTGAGAGGGGGGTCTTCATTTAGCAGCATGTTAACAGATGGGGAAAACATTTTGCCACTAGATGGCAGTAAATGTTGCAGTATGTGCAAAAAAAAACAAAAAAAAACCTAATAAATATAAGTAGTAACAGTTGCAATAATTTTGATATTGATAACAGACTTGATTTCCATCCATCAGACATTTGAATAAAAAACCCTTTAAAATATCCTAGCTTTTTAGTGCAACTACAAACTGACATCCATCAGTGAATGCTATTAGTTTATTCTAAACAAGGAAAATTGATAATGTGGCATATTTCAAGCCTTTCGACTATTCAGTATCCAACCGTCAAACTGTTACATAATCATGAATAATAGTCGATCGTTTGTCATTAGCAGGCACTGCATGTGAAACTAACATCATAACGGTTCATAGCAAATAGCTTCCCACATATGGTCACCTAACTCAAGGTGGGCTAAATCAAAGCTGCTTAGCTTCAATAATCAACAGACTCATCCGAACTCAATATGGTTTGAGTTTATTCGCAAGAAAAATTAGCAATTCCTCGTTGAAGCAACTATTAACATGTCACCAATGGAGCTGTTATGCATGCTTATTATTACTAATATTACTTAATAATATCGCTCATTCTCAAACTTAAAGACTACATAATGAATTATATATTTCAAGATTTGGCATCCATATATTCCCTAAAATACTTCAACACAACTTTCAAGATTCTTGATGAATTACCACATATTTCAAGTCCACAATTAAGTTTCATACTCCTAGAACGCCACCATTTAAATCTGTTCATGTACACTTCTCAATACTCGACACACTATACATAAACTCTGTATGTTCAACATGTACACAAATATGTACATTCACTGCATACACAATTCTAACTATTTAACATAGAAATCTGGATAGAATTATCTTTTTAATGTCGAAAGCATTTTTGCTCAGCTTGAATCCTTAAAATTCATCCATTTTGCCATCACACCATAAGTAACCTTTTCAACATTAATTTGCTTTAAATACTTTTTAATTGAACATTTAAATTTTCTTTGGGAGTGGGGGAGTGAATTCTACATTATTCTCCCACTTTTTTTATGGAGAATGCATTCTTTGGTTTCATAACCATTCACCTTCGAAGCTAGTCATTTCACCTTTGAAGTTGAATTTTAATCTTCAAATGCCTCTAAAGCAGGGATAGTCAACCTGGTCCCTACCGTCCACTAACGAGTTATTCAAGCTTTCATGACGAACGGTAGGGGTTTTGTCAGATGGTGAAGCTGATGGGGAAACCTTACGAAAATTGAACCAGATACCAAATATTTAGTTTCGCGGCATCAGCCAGCCTCAAGGATCTCATTAATTATTAATTAAAGGTAATTTCAATAGACTTCATAGATTTTACATTTAATTTCATTTTTCTTCAATTAAGCAGCTTCCGCACTAGTAGGCACTGTATCGATCGAGATGCAGTATCAAATTAAATTTTCCGTGCATAAGTATAAATCAAAAGACAACTTTAACCACATACTTTTACTAATAAACGTCCACTCAAGAATCCTGTAAACTTTGAAGTTGCATTGAATTAAGTTACTGCGGAATCAGTTGGCAGTAAGAAAATTTCACTACCAACAAAGATATAAAAGTGGGCGATAGATATAAAAAGATTGACTGCCTCTGTTCTAAAGGCTGAACACCTTTATAGAGAATGCATTTTTTGGTTTCACTGGCATTCACCTTTGAAGCTGGACACTTTACCTTTAAAGCTGAAAGCATTCATACTGAATGAGAAATGGGAATTAGTGATGCACAAAATCATTCTCTGAATGAACCAGTGAATAATTTGTCACACGTAATGGGGGTGTTCATTCCTTTAGAGCAGGGTTCGAAATTAGCAGGTGCATTGTGCACATGAACTTTTCTTTACACCAATTACTTTCCCTGAACCAGTACACGCCTTGTGAAGGTGTACACGCCTTGTGAGAGTATCCACTCCATGAATAAATCCATGCAAATAATCCTGATGCCATAACCTTTTGAATCACGTAAACCTTGTAATAATAAAAAAAAAACTCAACAATATTATCAGCAGTCAGGCAATATGACATCAAAAGAGAATCGGGAGCCTAAGAAACTACTTTTGAAACAGGTCATAGAGCAAAATGCCGAAGGGTGCATGTTCTGTAGTAGCACCCAAATTAATGATGGTAGCCTGAGTAAACTACATTAGATTACAAGATTTCCAATAATTGATGATAATTTAACCATAATTTTGCATTTGTAAACATGCCACATCATACATATGAGCATATGGATACTCTTTATATCATTATGTCATAGCTAATCATTAATACTTATCTTAGTTTCATGTGTGAACCTTAAACAAAAAAATATGGAAAAATTTTAAAAGTAAATTTGTGCGGCATGTGTCCTTATGTTAGAAAAAAAAAAAAAAAGAAAGAAAGAAAGAAACAGGGGGATTTATGGGGCTATGGTATCATGAAGGTTAAGAGCAACTTCGTTAAAAGAATGAAGTATCACTCCCATTCAGTTTAAGGAATGCATTCTTTTTAATTATTGCCGTTTCTGCAAACAAATACTTGCACATTGATTTTGGTAAAGTCTAATTTTACTCCAAAGCCTTAAAATACTTTTTAAAAACAATCCATAGGTAAAATTTAAAAAAAAAAAAAAAATTATGTAACTAATACTGAGCATATAATACGCATAAAAATCCTTATACACACAAATCCTGTTAAAACACATTCTGATGATAACAAGAGTGTCTCCCATTTTTACAATCATTAATTGCTTCTCATTTTGAATACACATTCATTATTATAACACACAGGACAAGATTACTGAAAAAAAAGTTTTATACCAAACTTTCCAAATCATTTATATTACATGTTATATCCCCTGCATTGATTATCATGTTATTCATGTTATGTGCTAATGTCACATTATTATGTTTGGTCGTGTCATTTACCTTATGTCTGTTCATGTCACTTACCTATGTTTGCTCATGTCATTTACCGTATGTCTGTTCATGTCACTTACCTTATGTTTGCTCATGTCATGACACTTACCTTACGTTTATGTTAGGTTGATTCTTGTTATTTACATTGTGCTACTTCATTCATGTTGATTTCTCATATTATAAGTATAACAGGGTTCCCACTCATATTGGAGAAAAAAATCCCAGACCTTTTCAGCAAAATTCCCTGACCTTTCCAGCAAAATTTCCCTGACCTTTTCCAGCAAAATTCCCTGACCTTTTCCAGCAAAATTCCCTGACTTCTTCCAGCAAAATTCCCTGACTTCTTCCAGCAAAATTCCCTGACTTCTTCCAGCAAAATTCCCTGACCTCTTCCAGCAAAATTCCCTGACTTTTCCAGGGAAGTTCCTGGACCAATCATAAAAAATTCCCGATTAAATTTCAGTAGCAGAAAAAATGGCTTCACTTTCGTGAAAGACTTGGCTACTAAAAGTAGAAAAAGTTTCCCTGACTTTTCCAGGTTTTGACCAAAGAATCATTTTTTTACCTGACCGTTAGGGACAATTTCAAATTCCCTGACAATTCCAGGTTATATGGAAGCTCTTATAATACACTGATTATTCAATTTACATCATTTTTGTTCATTCTGCAATTGTCGTAATTGTTTATATTACAACCATGGCCAGAATAGAATTTCAAAAAGGACTCCCAACCATCAATGACCTCTGAACCCGATAACGCCTTCATTAATATTAAAGCTCGTACAAAAATAAATCTAATGTAATCTAACTATAAATTGAACAATTGGCAACTTTACCAATCTAATATATAGACAGTCATTTAAAATGTTTTCTTATCAGTTGATTGACTGGCTTTTAGTAGGCTATAAGCTTATTCTTAATAGTTGACCGACTCAGCCAGTAGTTGACCAACTCATTGAGTAGTTAATTAACTCAACTGTTAATCGACTCACCAATTATTTGACTGACCTGTACAAAAGACTATTTTCAGTGCATAAAACACTAGTTTCAAAAAACGATTTCTGGTTTTCATTACTTTTAGATTTTACATACTAGTTTAAGACTTCTAATGGATAATATTCATTTTATTACACAATATTTATTAATAAAAAAAATAGGCCCATTTTACACATGCACGCCTGTCTCAATGATAGTGTACTGCAAGTCCACAACATGTAATTAAACATATGCTTGTATAGTTGCCTATTCTTAAAATACAAACACTAGCTTTAAAAAAAAAAGGGGCAACTTCTTACTAGTCATTGAATGCAAAAAAACACAATTTCGTATGTTTTAAGATATTTTTGAACTAGAAAATTTAAGTACTATAATTATCAGTAACTTCTAAACATTTTACTACTATGTATGATTTCAAGACGTTTCCCAGAAATCAAAATAACCTTTCAGCACATGCAAAAATTTGATTGCAAAACGTTTAAATCGGACAGTCTTTCGGTACTTTTTGAATGGTAAAAGATCTGTCTTTACCTCTGCAAAGCATCTGATGTGATAAATATGCATTAATACATGGCAAATGTAAACAAATCAAGTCAAAAAAAAAATTCAAAATAAATCCCCCCCTATCATCTCAATTATTAAAAAATTAACAGATACGCAGCATTAACCAAAGATTTTGTACTTGCATAAATCGGTTTATATAAATGTATACTTAAGATTTTACTTTTAAAACATACACTATTACTTTCATAAAAAATTTTAAAAAAATTGCGATTTCACACGTAACAACGTATCTATTGTTTGGACGCCCAGAAATTTAATGGGAGGTTATGCAGATCTACTCAAAACAATCAAATAGCATTGACAAACTTTAAATAAAAAAAAAAACACCATGAAAGTATTTAAATGGCATAATTTCGATCACTGGCGTATATAGCATCGAGGTCTATGGGGGGGCGCTATAGCCCCCCCCCCCTCGAATACTCGGCATATAGCATTTATTTGCATCTTTCGTTTTTCTACGGGCGGGGCTAAATTTTGCCTAGAGAGGGCTAAACAAATCCATAGCCCCCTCCTAATTACGCCAATAATTACAACTCTGATCCAAAAGACAGCGATTTCAAATTACAAATTTTTTAAAGGCCATTTAAATATCCCCATATATCGATTTATACACAGCAAAATATGACACATCACTAACTTCAAAAGGATATGCAAAAAACCTAAACACTCTTCAGGATGCATTGAACTTAATGACTTGGATGCTGTAAATTAAACGACCATTGATACAAAACACAACGTCGTCATTAAAGCAAATTTTATAACACATCTGGTTGCGTTTGAGTGTAAATTATAGATATACTCACTACGAATGTGCAAAAGGGCTATTAGGTTATTTTTCATCGTACAAGAGGAATACGACGCGGAACTTCATTTGCCCTAAACATAATTCGGTCCATAGAGCGACACCTTCATCTCAAAACGTCAATGATTTTGGCATGCAACGACAAGCAGTGGGTAAAACTTCAATGCAGCAGGGCACGAGGGAGGTACCACTGATTACCCGAATTTTTATTTTGTTGAATGCAGGACGATTCTGTCATCGCAGAATAATCAGCACGTAACAATGATTACCGACGAGATGAATACTCAATTCCCCGTACTCTGCTCCTCCCTGCCGCAAACAACTTTCAAGATGGCGTGGTTCTAAGGCATGCGCAATCGATTGTTTCCGAGACCGATTGATAAATATGTAATGAAAATAGATTTAGTGCGGAATAACTAATCCGGGCTGATAGTTAGTGGCGTATAGAGGAATTTTTATGGGGGGCCTTACCCCCATTAAGTTTTAATTACCAGAAACTTAAGTATTTCATATTTAATATGTATATACGTTATATAGTACGCATGTATAAAATTTTAGTGCTGCATTATCCCCCCTCTAAATTTTTCTTGGTATGTTCTTGATTTATAGTTATTGCTTTAATTAAATAACTATTCGTTAGCGTTAAATGTGATTGGATATATCTGTTTGCAGCAGACGGCCTTTAAAAGAAAAACGATGCTTAAAATCGTTTTATTAAATTTTAAAGTAAACATGGTTTACTTTCTCATATAACTATTTTGGGCTGCAAACTCATTAATTACTTTTTAAATTGTTTACATTTATAAACTATTAATCATCACTATCATCCCAAAAAATTATCTTTCTACAAAAAATGTAGAATTCCCCATTTCTTTAAAAGGTTGTACCAGAAAATTTTATGTCAAAGGAAATTGCAGAATTTTAAACTAGATTAGTTACAAATACTTCTGATAATAAAATTTTGATTTTATATTGTAATTCATAAAATGACTGTGCCCAGTGTAAATCTTTTATGACAAAATTTTATATAAGTGTTAGGCTAAAATTTTATTATAGTGTGATCATAGAACCTGATATTTGGAACTGGATTGAAAACATCTAGATACAATGATTCAAAAATCAATATGCTTCTGTGAGTATAGGCGTAGCCAGTGAGTGGTTTTAAGGGTTGTAAGCCCCCATTGCAATGAAATTTTGTACATTTAACACAGGTATATTTAACACAAGAATATGCTATTTGTAAATCTGTAACCCCCATCAATGAGCCTATAACCCCCCACCCCACCCTTATGAACTTTCTGGCTACGCCTATGTCCGTAAGTGTAACAATTTAAAACAATTCCATCAGATAAACATACAAATATCAATTGCTACTTATTTCTCTGTTAAATCTTAACTTCGAAAAGAATTTAATGAAAGAATGATCAATAATTTGTTTATCCCCCCACCCCCCTACTGGCAGGATGAGTTATCGGATTTGCAGAAAGCAACACAATTCTAATTAGTGTAGTTAACAAAAATCGATAAAAGCAATTCAGTCATGAGACCTGTCTCGGAAGTCGACGCAAGCGGTGGCAGCAATCTCGTTGTGACGCGTCTCGGTAGTTGCGTTTTTGCTACCTGGCGTCATGTCTACGAGAATGATTTTGAATTAGTTTCTTAAGTTCGAATTCTGCAATATTGATTATAATTTTAATAACGCATTTAAGTTTAGTATCTTTTCTCTTTCTTGAAACCTATTTGACATCCTACTCATTGCAAAGCTAAAATCTAATTTTATCTCGTGTTGGATGTTTTTCGATAACTGACAGTTGGACCTTGAAGTATGGATGGCTTTTGAAAATTGTATTTGTTAGCTCTTTTTTTTTTTTTCAAGCATGTAAGTGAGTGCAATAAATTTTGAAACTTTCTGAACGTAGACGATAATCATTGAAACAACGTAATACTTTAGAAATTGCAAAGCACGAATAAAATTTAGAAAAATACATTAACGAATTAATTAATGATATAAAAATACAGTAGCTAATGGTTCTATTTTAAACTCTACTGGAGGAGTTTCAGTTTTGATCTGTTCTAGAGGAGTTGCTATTGAATCGATGGACGCTTTTTGTGTCTCAACAATTTGAAACTTGTTCTGAACGATTACTTCGAGAATTTGTGAATTGCATTTGTATTCTGAAAATTGACGAGAATTTTTGTGCTAATTCAAAGAAATTTAGCAAATGAAATGTGTGTTGAATAACGTTTGATTATTGGATTAGTGAAACAGTATTTGAACTTTTTGAAATTTTTCAAAAGGCTTTTCACCGGCTTTTCTTTCAACTTTGTTTTATTGAAAACGGAAAATTTTTACGTTTGTACGATAGCTAATCAATCGTTTTCAAGGAATACAGTGAACGAAACATTAGGTACGATAAGTAATCATTTTCAAGTAATACAATGAACGAAAAATTAGAAGCATGCACGATAAGTAATCGTTTTTAAGAAAGTCAATGTACGAATTTTCGATTTTTTCAAGTAATAGTCTTTTTCTTTTCAAATTTTGAACTGAAGGTCCTCTGTTAGCGATATGAATATTTTTGATAAATGTTGATGATAACCATTATAAAATCGTAATTATATTAAAAGTGCAAAGTTCAAGCGAAATAACAGAAAAGAACATTTACGAACATTTTGGTAATTCAAAAGTGTGAATGTTATGTGGTATTCTTTAAGCATTGCTTGAAAAGTTTCAGTTGAAGTGCCAGACAAAGTTTGAATCAATATAACTTTAAACTTGTAGTCTAGATGATTTATCAAAGCCTATGAATTTTGGAAATTGCATTTATATTTTGGTCTTTAACAAGAAAAGTTAAAGCACCTTTAAAAAATTATGTGAATCCAAAGATTGATGAATTCGAATGGTGAAGATGATTTTTTATGATGGAGGCGCTTTATTATGCAAATGGTCGGAGGAGGAGGGACGCAGATCTTTTGGTTACTATAAAAGGGGTCGCGGATTACTTGGTTACTATAAAAGTGGGTCGCGGCTTGAAAAGGGTTGGGAACCACTACTCTAGGCATCTGTTATTCCAGAAATTTAAAGGATAATAAGTATAAGGACTGAAAAAATCAAAAGTGTTTATTGAATAGATGTAGTCACTGTTAGAGAATGTCCGTTAAAGAGGTATACTCTAAAAGTGTACAAAGAAACCTCGATTTTACGTTTTTCTAGGAACGCGGAAAAAACAAATACATAAAGCTGGAATGACTTTGTTTCATTTAAAATGCAATTCATTTCATATTTTAGATTTTAAAAAAGAAAAAAGTGTTCGATGAGGGAAAAATGTATTATGTGAAGAGAGTAAATCACAGTTTAGATGTTAATTAGATAAATAGAATATTTGTTTGCACCAGCGTTTCACAGTCTTCCCAGTTTTCTTCTCCTGTACCCTTTGAATAGACTTTTTATGTATGAGTACCCTTCCTCCAGAGCCGTAACCAGCCTTGGGCTAGAGGGGGATGAGCCCATAGGCGTGCGCAGAAAGTTCGCAAGGTGAGGGTTATAAGACCAATGGGAGGGGAGGGAGGGGGTTACAGAAAACTACAACTCACATATTCCTATGTTAAATATACAAAATTTCATTGCAATGGGGGTTACAACCCCTATCTAAACCCCCTGTGTACGGCAATGGCTGAGCACCCCCCCTCCGGAAACGTGGTCATCCCTCTGTGGAAAATAGTTTTTCAAAATAAAGTGTCTTAAAATTTTATTTTCAATTTTTTGTTTTGTATAAAAATGCACATGACGTTGGAAATCTTTCTTTGACGTTAAAAACATATTCAAAATAGATTTCTACCGTAGGTTTTACGTACATCATGTATTTTTACAGAGGTTAAAGTCTTCCTCTATTCCGTAATAAAGATAAGTGAAATTAGAAATTTTAGTTTACCTCTATAAGTTTTCAGGGCCCTGCTGTAGAACAGTGTGGTAACGCGTTCTCCTAGTGCGCCGCTAATCCGGGTTCGACTCCCAGCAGTGCAAAGAACGCTTACTCAGAGATCTCATAAAGATCGCACTGCTCACTGTAGTCCGGGGTTTGGTTCCCTAGGCCTTAAGAGGTTCGGATTCCTCGGAAAATTATAAATCCAGACGTTCAGATATTTCAGAAAACAGTAGGTCCCGGCGCAGCATGACCATTGTAGTCTTTGAACCGTAAAACCACAAATAAATAAAATATGTTTCAATGCAAAATTTAAGTTAAGAAATTTATTCATTGATGTTAAATATAATAGCCTACTTAGATATTTATGTTATTGAATATATTAATAAAATTCATCAAAACTTCAACAAATTTCGAGCCTCCTCCCCTCGAAACCTTCAGAGCCCCCTTGTAACAAGCGTTTAGTTATGCCCCCCACACATTCCTTCAGGCAAAAAATTTATTTTCGTCAAATAGCAATGTTCTTAGGTTAGCTAAATAATTAAATGACTCAAATTAATGATATTTATAGGTTTTTATATTGGATTTTACAATTTATTTAAATTTTTTATTATAGCAGCCTAACATCAAAACAAATAAAGACAACATTAAAATAATTTTTAACTACATCAACTTATGATGGAAGTTCATAACTATTATTCATCTTAATATACAAGTCTCCAAACGTGGCTCTGAATAATTTTAACGCTAATCTTAAGTTTGTTTCGTAGATCTGAGATTTTTTTTGTGTGTGTGTTTTTGCTCGCAAAAGTTACTTCAACTCTGTGTGCAAAAGTCATGTAGTATATAGAGGCTGTCCATTTCTTCATTTGAAGATTTGAATATAGTCTGTTGAATTGGCCTTAATAAAAATAATTTTCACAAATTGATTGAACCCTTTCTTCAATGAATTCCTCATTTCGTGAGTAAGATATTTAACTTTCACAGAAGTGTCTCTTTTTGACCAAAACTCCATAATTTTGTTTCTTTCTTTTCATGTTAACCCAAGCCTGTAGCCACGATGAAAGGGCAACACAAAAGACGTATGGAGCACAGGGACATAGGACACCCGAGACCTGACGAGTATAATATTATTTTCAGGAGCTGTGGAAAATTTAGACATTGTGTCACAATAAATAAAATAAATTTGACGCTCATCTGATAGCTTTTTTAGTTTATTACAATTATAAATACTGTAATTAATATTAATATATATCAAAGTTTGTATTTTAAATTTTATGGAGGAAGAATTGAGTGGGAGAAAAAGAATTTACCTATGGCGCTCTTATGCCTAGGTATTGTGGCCCTATTGGAAAATTCCTAACTGCCATGAGAAAATGCTAGTGTTTGTATATATATATATAATTATATATCGATGGGGTAACCGGGACCGCGCCCACTATCAGTGCCAATCAACTTCTAGCAGGAGGAAACAAACTAGAATGCACATGGATAGGAAATGAAATATCAAATAATAATATAAATGTATCCGTGCATGAGATTAGTCAGAAAGCATTCTATTAAAACATTAAAGTAACAATTTGTCTTTTTTGTGTTTTTACGGCGCGGGACAGCGGATGTCACTCTTATCCTCTCTTTAATATACAGTGCCGCTTGTGCGGCCAACATTTCCAGATTACACGTTTATTGCATACAAAACACACAGCGGAGGCTATACTGCTCTAAGATCTTCAGATTTAACTGGAATCCCAACCTTTTGTCTAATGAACCAAACCAAGGACTTCAATGAGCAGCAGTTAGTCAATTTTTTTTTTCACCGTTGGCAACTGGATCTGGATTAAAAACAAGCTAGGAAAGAATATTGCCATGGAAACACTGTCGAGCCATAATTTATTTTAACCAGAATATTTACCTAGAGCCGGATTAGGGTGTTCCCCCTCCCAGAACAATGGGATTATTTCAGTTCTTTTAATGTGTGTCCTAAAACTAGGTTGAAAAAAAAATGGCTCTTCATCCAAAGGGTTCAATGTACAGGCGGTAGTTCTTACACCCCCTTACGAGTAGCAGTATATATACAGCAAAATCTGCCTATAACAGTTCCCAACCTTCTTCAAGCCACGACCCACTTTTATAGCAATCAAGTAATCCGCGATCCCCTTTTATAGTAACTAAACGATTGGCGAGGCTCCCCCACCTGTGTCCGCCGCTGCCATATCTACATAATAAAAACATTTTTAACAGAATAAAGGAAACGTATTAAATATAAAATTATATTAATTATATATTGTATTTATTATATGTATTATATTAATTATATATATTAATTATACATTCTATTTATTCTATATTATAATAATTATATATTTCTATTTATTATATTAATTATATATTCTATTTATTATATTATTATATATTCTATTTATTATATTAATTATATATTCTATTTATTATATTAATTATATATTCTATTTATTATATTAATTTATATTCTATATGTATTATATTAATTATATACTGTATATTAATGTATATTATAGATATGAAGTTAACAACCGTTAGTAAAATTACAGAGGTTAGAAAACGTAGTGTACCGTTCGTGATTAAAAGATGACCACGACTTCGGCGATTACCGGGGTTCCAATGTATTTACAAGTAAAGAAACCGCCCAATAAATAAATATATTGCAAATTATAACAAAAGTATGACGCGACGAATTTTGCTCACAACGAATTGACGCGAAATTTTTCATTTAATTTTCCATGATAAAAGGCTCTCGAAATCAGGGGGGGGGGTGATCACCCTATGGCCCCCATTGGATCCTCCAATGACTGTGTATTCCGTTAGAGTCACATTCTTTCTTTCTTTTCGTATGTAAGCATATTACTATTTTCTATTTAAAATGTGTTAGTGGGTCGATATACTTGGGGGCGGGGACGGGACACAGGTCGTCCGCCTAAGGCGCCAAGTTTGCTTGCGCCGCCCCTGTTTGTATCCAATCTAAATAAATAAAGTGGACGGATAAATAAAATGAAATTAAAAATTACAAAGTCGAATCCAAGCCAAAAACAGCGTCAAAACTGAGGGAGGATACAATATAACTTCCCCTTTCTCTAGAAAAACTGGCGAGGTAGTTGTTTCCCCCTTTAATCCGAGATTACGCCTCTGAGTTCAAACTCTCAATAAACTTAATTTAATTTAGTTTCTAAACAATTTTCAGAAATAAAGGTATCCAAAGTCAGTGAATTAGACTCATTCGTTAATCGTCCCGATGTTTGACGATGTTTAATTAAATATCTATCCATAATTACATTTTTATAAATTCACAAACCTTACGGTATTACTATTTTATACACATTTTTGCTACACTTACAAAATAAATTAACACATCATGAAAAGACATAATCAAAATGAAATTGATAACGGATTGCAAAATTAGAAAAACTTTGAACTCTCTTTAATAAAACCGATGCTTTAAAACTTACTAAGGTAATTTTCTAAAAAAAATAAATAAAAAAAAAATAAAAAAAATAAATAAAAAGGAATATGCATATGGGGCCGTTCAAGCATTACGTAAGCACATTTTTGGCCATTTCATACCCCCCTCCCCTTATAAGAAAAAACAACCAAATGTCTGCATCTCATGTTTACAAAAGATTTCGATTCGCTAATTTTTTTTTTTACATTAATTTTTAAAATAAGAAGGCAACACGTGATACAAATTATAGTTCTCATTTGTGTTGTTATTGTAATAGTATTATATAAAACTATCGTATGTGTTAAGGCAACAGTTTTTTCATATTAGGCGATGATGTTGCAACAATAGATGTTAAATTACTCGTAAAGAACAGAATAATTTCCCGACGCCTGTTGCGATTTGAACCCACGATCTCCTAATTGCCGGTCAGGTGCTCTACCAACTAGGCTACAGGCGCAACCACTCTCTCCCTTGCGAGTACTCTATAACAAAAAAATCGACTCACCAAGAAGGAATTGTCCGATTATAATGAAATTTCGTATGCAAAGACATTTTGACCGAACATGCAAATGATTAAAATTTGGTGTCCAATGAATGAATAGCGGGAACTCCAGCGCATTCAGCAGGTGTATATAAGGAGCGATTCTCAATATGTGGTCAAAATTTCTGTTGCATTTTGACTGCGGATATCTTACGTCGACTGTAACAATGCCTCGCCGAAAGATTCGTGCTCATTACGAGCATATGTCAGAGTTTGAAAGAGGTCGTGCTATCGGATTGAAAGAGGCTGGTTGGACGAATCGAAGAATCGCTGGACATGTGGGTCGAAGCGATGCGGCGATTGGACGGTGCTGGCAAGAGTGGGTCAACAACGGCAGATGTCAGCGTCGGGACGGCAGCGGTCGACCTAGGGCCACAACAGAACGGGAAGACAGAGCGATTGTCAGAGCAGCTGTCACAGCACCGGATTCGTCGTTATCAACTATCCAACGTGTGGCCCGCACACATGTGTCCAACATGACCCTCTGCAGACGACTGAGAGAGCGGAATTTACGCTCGCGCCGACCGTTACGCCGCTTACCTCTCATGTCTTTACACCGTCAAGTCCGATTACAGTGATGCCGGGCTCCTGCCCTTACTATCGCACGCCACACATGCCCACAACAGGGCGTTATGGTCTGGGCTGCCATCTCCTTTGATAGCCGGACCCCTTTGGTGGTCATTTCTGGCACACTTACAGCACAGCGGTACGTAGACGACATTCTACGACCGGTTGTGTTACCGTTCCTTTTGCGACACCCTGGACTTACGTTTCAACAAGACAATGCCCGGCCGCACACGGCACGTGTTGCTATGAATTGTCTTCAAGCTTGCCCAACACTTCCTTGGCAAGCTAGGTCTCCTGATCTCTCTCCCATAGAGCACATTTGGGACGCTATGGGAAGGCGATTGCAACCATCCCGGAATGTTGACGATTTAGCCCGACAGTTGGAGACAATTTGGCAAGAAATTCCGCAGGACACCATCCGGGATCTTTATCAGTCTATGCCACGCCGGGTGACAGCTTGCATCCAGGCCAGAGGTGGACCAACGCCTTATTGACTTCCTCCCTTTGTAACGGTCAAACTCTGCAATAAATCATTCAATTGTTCTGAAATTTTAATCGTTTCTTTTTCTATGTATGTTCTTCATATCCACCAATTTTTATCGCAATCGGAAAACTTCTTGGTGCGTCGGTCTTTTTTATAGCTTTCCATGGACAATTTTGCTATTGGTGTGGCAGTGCTGTGACTACCGTTGTCAAAGCGACAAGTCAAAGAATTAAGCATGTCCTATATGACGAACTAGATTTTAATATTATTAAAGCAACAGTTTTTTCATATTAGCCGATGATGTGGCAACAATAGATGTTAAATTACTCGTAAAGAAAATATCTATTTTAACGTCTATTGTTGCCACATCATTGTACGATATGAAAAAACTGTTGCCTTAATAATATTAAAATCTAGTTCGTCATATCGGACATCCTTGCTTCTTTAACTTGTCGCTTTGGCAACGGTAGTCACAGTACTGCCACACCAATAGCGAACTTGTCCATGCAAAGTTATATATATATACTCGTAAGGGAGAGAGTGGTTGCGCCTGTAGCTTAGTAGGTAGAGCACCTGACCGGCAATCAGGAGGTCGTGGGTTCGGGTCCCACCAGGCGCCGGAAAATCATTCTTTTCTTTACGAGTAATTTAACATCTATCATATGTGCTATTAAACTTTAATAGACAATAGTAATATAAAATTGTATTATAAAATGTTTTGTTACATTGTTATTGTTAATATTTCTTATGTTTATGTTATTATTCTTCTCAGGGTTAACACAATTGACAGAAATGGTCAACACAAAGTCACCGAGGCTTTAAGTGATCAATCGTCAAGTAATCAACCAGTTATCAATAATTAACGGATCACCAATTAACTAATAATCAATAGACGAAACGCTTGTCATTTAATTACTAATAACTAATTATTAATTCCCTATTAATTAATTGAGAAATCATTTGTTAAACTACTCATTAATTAAAAATTCACAAATCATTAATTCAATAACCGCTGATCTCCAATCCTCTATTGATTATTCACTTTCTTATTAATTATCTAATAGGAATAAGATAAAAAGTACCAGGGAAGGAGTTGGCGTACAATATTTTAAACACTGGTAAAATAACAAATGTCCAGCAGCAGTCCATCAGAAGTAATGACTCCTAATGAAGGACTGCTGTTGACGTGTCGGAAAGCTTAGGTCGTCTTTTTCATTTGCTGTTAATTAATTGTAAAAATCATTAATTTAGGTTCTTAGCTTAAAGCTTTTTGCGAGGGGAGGGGGGCTCGGAAAATTACAGTTTGATGCTTAGAAATCTTTAATACTTTGACGTATTTTATGAGTATTTTTAAGAAACATGTACTAAATATATATGCAGTATAGACGTAAAATATTTTAATGACGTTAATTATAAAGAAGATTAATTCTTAGTACTGTATGATTCGATAAGAGTTAAAAGATATGAAACAATACGTATATATGGAATATACAATTAATGTTCAAAATAGTTACCGGGAACAAGTAATTTTTAGTAATTAAATCGGACTGATCCGTTCAATGCTAATGAATAAAATTCTTAACATAAATAACACTAAAAACTTATAGAGGTGTATACTAAAATTGATAAGTTCCTTTTATCTTATGGAAGATTATATGGAGACTTAAACCTTTATTAAAAACGTATTTTGTATGCAATTTTAACGTCAAAGGACAATTTTTTTTGTCGTGTGCAAAAAACAACTTTAAAAAAATATAAAACAAGTAAGACCAAAAGTAATTTTCAGAACGGCGCGGTGAGCCCCTTGCCTAAGGACAGATCCAGAAATTATTTTCAGGGGGTTGCAATGCTTGAAAATCAAGAAAGAGACCTAAAAGAGGTAAATTTGTTATTCTCCGGGTGGAGGGACGGCACACTGTGCGAGATCAAAATTTTACGGCCCCCCATATTGCTTATTTTCAAAACAATTCCGTTTGCTATTGGTTATGGGACAAAGTTTCCAAAACGAACTTTGTCAGGCCACCTCCTGTAGAAATGTATGATTGTTAAAGCCAATGGTCTTTGCCACTGAGAGCAGCTCTTTGCATGTTAACAAATCAGATGATACGCGACATCTTTTTAAAATAATAACATCCATAGTTATGCAGAAAGTTCATAAGGGGGTTATAGGCTCAATGGGAAGGGTTACAGAGCTACAACTCACATATTCCTATGTTAAATATACAAAATTTCATTGCAATGTGGGGGTTACAACAGCCATCAATAACCCTTTGCGTACGCCAATGATTACATCAGATGTCATTATCAATCTAGGAAGATTGAAAAATATCCACTCATATAAAAAAAAAACTAATGATGAGTGATTATTTGCTTTTCCGCACGTGGGCCATTGCTGGATTTAGGGTATGAGGCGTCCTGGGACAATGAATTTTGGCTCCCTTAACATTAGCATAACTAAGGGCTAAACTCTAGAAAAAGAAAAATTAGCCCCTAGATTTCGAAGCTAGTTAGGCCCATTCGCTCCTCCTGCCATATTAACAAAAATAAATAAAATTCTGTCCTTTCGCTTCCTCA
>QLNU02003225.1:26504517-26531853 GCA_006491805.2 Dysdera silvatica | reverse complement strand
ACTTAGGTGCTCATGTGCACCTGATTTAAAAAGTTAATTTTGACCCCTGTTATAAAAAGGAAAAACCAAAAGAACTTACCGGCTGCAGTCTTACAGGGGTTGAGATGTACTTCTCTAATTAGTAGACTAATAACCTTACCCTAGAGAGAAAACTCAATATCCACTATTGCATGAATTTGGTAAGATAGGTCTAGGGCTTCATGGACTATTGGAAGATTTATATTTTAATTATCTGTAACTACCTCTAAACCAAGTCAATTATCACTATAGTGATTGAGGAGAGATTTAACTTTCTCGTTCGTATTTGTTATTTATTTTTTTTTTTTCGAAAAAGCAAGTTTTCTTTTTCGCAATTATTAGAGTGGTGGTACAAAGTCGGCCCTGAATATGAAATAGTTTTTTGGTAATAATGCATTGTATGTTTAGTTACATTTGGCATGGTAAACAAATGGTGTTTTTAAAGTTTTAATTTTTACCATTTTTAAGGTCAAATTTATTTTTTTGAACTCTTTAGTGCTAACGTAATATTTAAATTATTAAACTTTTGCAGCTGGTTTTATTTTTGCCACTCTACATTTTAATTAAAAGCAGTTCTGCCATCGTTGTAATTGTAGATGCCATCTAGTTTTACTGGACTGTTTATGCTAAAGGAATTATTATTAGCGAATGTTCGCAGTTGGCTGCAAGAAGCTTCCTAACTGCAAATTGACCAAAATTGTTTTAGAAAAATTGCAGTTTTAATTTTGTTAAAAACTATACGACGACAAAACTAAAAATGTGGTCTTATGTAAAAGTATAATAAATATACAAAAAAAAAGACGAAATAGAATGAGTACTTTCTTGAAGAAATGCAATAAGTAAGACTAGGTATTTTTTTAAGTTAAAGTCCATAAAATGTCTTGAAAAAATGTTTAAAAGTAAGTCTTGTATATTTCAACGAAGTGGTACGCAGAGTGGTATAGTCGTAAAATAAATAGTACCTGGATACATTACGGAGTACACCACAATGGCATGAAATACTAGTTGCAAATGTGTTAAGCTATATAACATGGTGTCATAAGTTATTTTGACACAGGTGTAAGGTTTAAAAACATGGTGTCATAGTTTTAACATATTATTACTACACTTTTTTAGAAATGATTCCCTTCCAAGCAGTATCATAGGAAAGGGGAGTGGGGAGCGTGCTGAGGCACCCATTCATAAGCGGTCGCAGCCATTCAGATTAGGTGAGGGCCGAAGTAATTTTGGCGCCCCTTACTACTAAATATGAATTTTATGATGTAACGAGTAATGTTTATAATGTAACAAGTAAAATTTTATAATGTAATAAGTAAATATATATTTTATTTCATTTTTACAGTGTACACATTTCAAATTTTTTTGCAAATGTAAAAAAATTGCGAAGGCATGATTTCTGATGACCATCTTGGAGGAGATCTTTCGGTGCCCTTGTTAGTTGGCTGCAAACACAAAAGCCTCTAGAAAAAGCATGAAGTACTTTGGATATTCTTCGGCAATATGAGTGTTTGTATAAGCTTTTACACTACAAGAACAACAAGGGCCATTCTGTGCCAGGACCTACAGATTGTGAGGGATCTGAACTTTTTAAAGTTTAGGGAACCAACCCCTGGAGCATTGTGAACAATTAGTCTGTAAGCACTTTTTTTGGCACAGTTGAAGTCGAAACAGGAATGATCGCAAACCACTGTCATACACAGGCATTGTAACTTGTAACCCTCCCATTGTGATGAAATTCTGTGTGTGTATATATATATATATCATTGTCGTCAATCATTTTCAATGCACTGAAGGATGAAGGTCTCTCTGTTATCACACATACACGTAGTACGGTGAAAGAAATACAGAGGAAATGGCCTAAAGCTCACCATGTTGGCCAGCTGGACCTACAGTTTAATGAAGATTCTGCTCTTCGATCACCACAGTTGAAATTCCTATACTAAGATGGGACTGGTGTCACCCAATTAGGGAGTGACCTCTACCGCGGCTACTTCGAATGCCGAACGACTATTCTCAGCGGAGGATGGCTGTGGTATATATATATCTCACAGCCATCCTCTGCTGAGAATACAGTCGTTCGGCATATATACATATATGAATATGTCGTTATAGCTGTGTAACCCTCCTTCCCCATTGAATCTGTAACCTCCCCTTACGAACTTTACGCATATGCTTATGCCGCAAGCTAGGGGAATGCTTTACCACTACTGGGCCTAATATAAGAGTAAAACACATTGAGTTAATATCTGCAGGCAACAGGGTTGTATCAATTTTGCCCAACCCAAAAAAACCCGCTTCCTCAATACTGTGTAAAAAATTATCACAAGTATGTGCAAATTCATTTAGGGCATGCTGACAGTATCCCAAACTATATCACTACAATTCACCATAATGCACAAATTTATAGGGAATCTTTGAACTTGATAAAACAGTCAAAAAAAGTCAGCTGAATTCTATACGTCCTTCAATCAGATGATACAAATTTATCCTATGCTGTAGAATTATGGCTTCACTTAGCATAAAGTTCAGAATTGGAACGTTACAAGGAAATTGCATTAAAAAGGAATGCATCAAACTATTCAACCACTTCATTATTTAGCAAACATAATGAACCCTAAATAGAGAGGGAAAAGACTACTTCCTAGGAAGATGTAGAAGAAAACTGGTTAATAGAAAAAATACCCATATATGTTCATTTGCCATATACAATTACGTATGTGGAATATTACCCTCCAATGTTTTCTGGGCATGTGAAGATGTTCCCAAATGTGAAGTGGTGGAACATTATGATAATAAGAACAGAAAAAGGAAACGATCTCTCGAGTGACTTTTGCAAATTCAATTCAAACTTACTGTCATGTCCTGCAAATTCTAATGCTATAGAGTGAATTTTTAAAAAATTTGGTATAGTGTGGTTTATGCTCCATAACCACCTTGATGCAGACAAAGCAGTAAATTTGGTCAAGATTTATAAATCTCTGCACAGTGTTATCACTGATATTGATAAATGAATTCCTTATCTTAATTTGTAACGCTTTATAATAATAAAAGTATTTTTAATTTCAATGAATCTATATTTTCTTATCAATGTAGTTTTCTATTAAGGCTATAAAAATAAGGTCAGTAATAGCTGCTTATTTTTACATTTCTATAGTAAGTATATAACATCTCAATAAAATAGGGGAGTGCAATATTCAACAGCAGGGTTGTCCTAATTTTGCCCGACTCAAAAAACCCACTTTCGCAATATTGAGTAAATGTATTTCTAATCACAATGTTAAATTCTGTATGTTCCTATTTCATTGATATGTTATATTGATACTATAGATGTGTATATAAAATTGGCCAATTATTGTTGACCTTATTTTTATATTAATAGAAAATAAAATAAAGAATTCATTTATTGATATCCACGTTATCACATCACAAAAATTTATAAATCTTGACATCCCCCCCCCATCAAAAAAACTTCAGTGTTCGCCATTGCTTTACTTTGCCACATGTTACAGTATCTTCAAATAAGATCTAAACATATTCTACGTAATAATCACACACATCACTGACGATAGTAGTAACACTGAAATAATGCATCCTTTTTTTTAAAAAACCCCAACCCAGGTGGCCTTTTTTTTGGGTTTAATTGGATATTTTAAGGAATTATTATCATTAAAAACAGTTGCATGTGGGTTATTTTCAAATCTTTGCACAGATGGAAAATAACATAGCTTATCCTATATACTTCTAGTATTTCAGTCATTTAGAAAATGGCAAGGAAGAATTTCGAAACTCTAAAAATTTTAAAATTCAAACCTAGAGTTGCCAATATGTTCCTGCCATGACATCTCACGAGAAGAGCGCCTAGTGCTGGAGGGTGATTTTGTTTCATGCCTTTCTGCACATGGAGTTTTTGTATCAGTCACCAATCTTCGGTCAGGTACAAGAGTGAACAGTATTGCCAATATTTTAGTACCTTATTCACAGAGATTTGCTAGAAAGACCAGTTTACAGTTTTGTTGTTGTCAAATTTGGCAATACTACTTTTTGTCGGCAGCCGTCCACATTGTCATTGCACATTTTTCTTCCTTTCACGTAAATTACGGATCAAAATAAGGATATCAATTTCAAGAAACGACCCTTTTCAGAGCCAATTTCCTCATGGATATTCCCAAGTATACAAGTGGATAATAATGTAAAACAGGCGAGCCCCCGGTTGCGGTATTCACACACTTTTTATTTTAGAACTACACCACCGCCCCGGTGAAATCGAGCACCACTTTGGTCCTGTCATAAGAAAAGTTTTCATATCGTAAGTTGCATTACAATCAAAATCATTACAAATAAATAAACAATATCACATGAGAATTGTTTAAAAAGCACAATTACTTAGTTTTAAATCCTCACCAGGTTTTCTGTTTGGTGAATATTTTAATAGTAGAATCCATATTTTATTGGCAAGCAATGTCTATTTTGATGTAAAGTATACTGTAGTTATCGACAGTTTCTTTAGTAATAATGGCATGACAATAATTGATTCGTTTTAAAAAACTCATTTGGTGGTAATTATGCTGACAAGCAGTATTAGAAACATTCTAAACAGCCAATAACACTCCTAAAAGGTATTTAACAATTTTTTTTCAACGATGGATTTTATATACTGGAAAAAAATACCATTGCAGAAATCACAACCTTGGGAAAAACACAAATCAGTAAAACTGAGCAACTCTTTTTAAAGATTAAGAGATGATTAAAATTTTGTACAAAAAATTCTTTTGTTCTTAAAAAAATATTAAATAAATATTAAAATTGTTCTTAAAATTATACACACTGTACAATTGCACACTTTTCACTGATTCTATCAACGATTTTTTTCTTTCATCAGATAACTGAATGTTTATTAATACAAACTCACATTCTATATTTTTTCATCACATGGACTTATGCACCAAAAAATAAAAAAACCTACATACCAGTAGTTTTTGAAAGTATCCAACATTGATTTAAAAAAAAGAAAAAAAAAGTTTAGTATTGCTGCAAAACAAAATCATATAGTAGTACACAAAAATTATCAAATAGTGTACCACCCAAATGGTTTTACATTTCCAACAACCACACTTTTGTTTTTCATTTATGAATTAAAAAGGGATAGTATCTTTGAATCTAGAATTCTTTGCTCTCAACTTTTACGATATATTCAACTTTCTTCACATAAAGTACAAACAACTTATCTGTTATTTGCTTATTTTCAAAATTTTCACAAATGACAAATCTTCAACGCCTCGTGAAGTTGGTTTCTTCTTGCTAAAAGAAGTTGCGAGTGTTGAAAAACCAATGTCAATCGAAAAAAATTGATGAATTTGGCCATGGAAAATGTTGTTTGTTCAAACCTACATAATTGTTTTGACTCCTAGCGATGAAAAAAACCTGGGACATTCGTTGCTAACGAAAATACATCGCTGTCAAATTTGATGACATTGCTAGCAAATCTCTGCGAACAAGGTGCTAAAATATTGGCAATACTCTTCACTGTAGTACCTGGCTGAAGATCGGCAACTGATGCAGAAACAAAGTCCACGTGCATACCCAGGAAGGTATGAAGCAAAATCACCTTCAAGCACTAGACGCTCGTTCTCATGAGTAACTGAGAGTTATTTACAATTTATGTTGGAACAGAATGGGGAGGAAATTTTTTCATGTTAGAAGGCCTCATTAGGTTAACCATAACATAATAAGATTATATTCAAGGAACTGTAATTAGAATTACCTTAAATGTACATTTTTTAAAATGCAACTAGATATTACTAATGAGGAAACATATGATACACTTTCATAAAAGTAATATTTAAAAACAAATTTTGCCTGGCGCCAGTTTAATTTGAGCAGGAGAAACATTTTTGCCATTGTTTTAGGTGGAAAATCAAATCCACCATGCGTCAGAAGAAGGTGGAGTCGGAAGCTCAAATTTCGGTTTGGATGGTACAAGCGTTGAATGGGCCTGTCCCGCAATGTTTCTCCTGCTCAAATTAAACTGCGTTTGTGTGTAATTTGTTTTAAATGCATGTACTAAGTTCAAAAGAAGAAAATCGTTAAATTAGATATAATTGAATTTAAGACCGAGAAATGCATACACTGAAATTTCAAGCTTTTCTCCTTTCTTTAGACTGAGTTGAAACAAGAGCTAAGTACCTTGCACTTGGTTTATGAGATTGGTGATGGCATAACTCCCAAATCATCTTTTTTTCTTTTAAACGGAATCTTCGTTTCTCAGATTTATTTTTTGTTTTTGGCGTGTATTTTGCAACTTTAAAAAATAATTCTTACTTTTTTATTAAATAAGGACTTCTTGAAGTAAAAATCCCAGCACAAGCTTGGAAGTTGTGTTTTTGTATGATGTCAAGCTTCTAAAAAGTCACTCTTAGTCTAAAAAATATTAATATCTTCATAAATAATTGGTGTTAACTCGGATAATCTGCTGTATTATAACTTCATTGTATATAACTTCTTTTTTCATTTCATAAGAATATGGATAACATGTATAAGTATTATCAACGAAATTCTTATTTTATGGAATAGTTATGCATATACATTAAAAAAAAAAAAAGGCTGTTTTGAAATTATTGTTTTTCTATGTTAAGTTGGCAGGTATGTGATGGATATAAAATTGCTTTTTATTGCAATTATGTTTTTTTTTTTTTTTGTAATTTTCTATTACATATAAATAACAGATACTCAAGGTGTATAGGCAAGATTGTAGCCAGGATTTAATTGGGGAGGGGGAGGTCGAAACACCTTTACATCATGTCTCGATACAATACAGCAGGTAAGGCTGTAGCCAAGTCCCATTAAAAAATGGGTTTCAGGGAAGGGTGGTCTCTAAGATCTATATTCTGGATATGGGCATGTGTATAGAATATGCTACATCACTATTATTCATTTGTGTAAAGATTTGAAAACAACCCAAGTGATTGTTTTAATAGAACCCAATAAAACCCATTCAACCTTGATACACAGTAATGGGTTAAGTGCAGTGCGACTGACGTCATCGCACTGGGCATCATGCCAAGGGGACAACAAAATGGGCTAACGACTCCTAAGTGAAGTCTAAGAATACAATTTGATCATGTAAGCACCCATCCTTAATTAAGTTTCAGTAAATCAAATTGGTGTTTTTTAAGTTCTCTGAATGCAACATATAATTACGTTTGCTTCCACAAGTCTTCTAAAAACGACAAGAATAAATTCAGACTAACACATAATGAATATTGTGTACAGATTCTTTGTATGATACAATATGATATTTAACCTTCAGCTTATGGGGCTGGAAAACAGAAAGTTGTTCCATACGGTGAAGTATCGTTCCCTCTCTTCTCCCTATACAAATCAGCCTAAGTGTGTACCCTGCAAGTATCGCTACACAGGGTCAGGAGGGAGGTGTAGTGACGGTTGAGTACAGATAAACAGTGCCAAATAACTTTAATGAACATGTATTATATGTTAGTGAAAGAAAAGAAACCTGCTGATAATCTAATAGCAGGTTGTTAACTTTCATACAAAGCAATGAAGAATGAGAAGGGAGGAAAAAATGGTAGGGTTTATGCCATGCTCGTTCTTTTGGGAGGTAAATCTGCTGGGATACAATCTATCTCACCCGCAAGCTAAAGGTTAAGTAAGAAATTAAAGTAGAAACTACATCAAAATGGATGAACTTATTTGACTGTGCAAAGGACATTATAGATTATTGAAACTCATGCAAGACTTTAATTTTTTTATTAAAACAATCTAATTTTTGTCTCGTCAAAAAAAGTACCTGTTTAGTGACGTATTTATTGTAAAGAAATTGTAATGGTTATGGTGGCTTTCCGTCTTGTAATAATAATAATCAGTGTATTTTGTAATGAGATTCAGCAGCTTATTGGGGAGATTCCTAGAAATAAAAAAACTGTGCCACGAAAGGAATTATTTTGGAAATAATATTTAGCGGGGTAGTGCCAAATTCTGGGTTCTTACCACGTGACGTATGACCTAAATCCACCCTTGCTGTAGAGATCGAGATCATTAACAATGGAATGTCAAGAAAATACTAAATGAATAGCAATACAATTATTTTATTTTTAGTGAGAAACACACAGAATAAGTTCGAGAATTAGGGCATTTAGATTGATAGTCAAATGGTAAATTTCTGTGTGATTCAAAAGAAGTAGGTCTCTGAGAATTTTGCTTACATTAGGCAGAAAGGACAGGCTTTTTTTAAAAAAAAATCACAAAACCTTTAATGTTCTCTTAAAAAGAAATTTATTCACATATCCGAGCATGTATTGAAAGAGCATTTGACAAAATCAAGTGTGGAAAACAATATCTCAAACGTGGCGTCCGTTATCACTGATGCATTTCTGAAGGCATTCTTGGAAGTTGCATGGCTTGTTTGACACTTTTCACATTTTCAGGGCTAAGTACCGTTCGTGCAGCTCCCGATGATCTTTTGCTCATTAGTGTACCTCGTGTATGAAGTGCTGAAACCCAACGTAGATAATGTTATGAGTGGGAAAAGTTTGATTTCTATGGATATTGAAATGGCGACGAAACTCACACTGAACTGCCATGATAGACTAGTTATTCTTGATGAAAGAGTCCTATGCAAAAACACGGCGTTCTACCGTTTATGGCTTCAAATGAAAAAAATAAACGAAAACATGCTAAGACTTCATAAACCTAACACCGCCTACCGCGCATCTCTCACTTCACTTGGTGGTGAGTTCTAGCCATTTCAAAAACGTCCGTCGTTTCTGCCCCACCCTATATAATAAGAATTTATTTTGATTTTAACTTTCTAACGTCAGATTTTTATTACATTTACAACATAGCACAAAATACAATGTAAAAATTTATTACAGACAAGTATGAAATCATGTTTCTGACTAGTAGCATATCTAGAAAAACGTGTGTATTTGCTAAAATGTGTAAATATTGCCTATGTGCCCTTGCACCTGTGCGCATAGGCAATATAATGAAGTGATGTGGGCCACTTCAGTATTGAGATATAAGTGTTAACACTTTTTGGTAATTTTGCTTTAGAAGCAGCAGATAAGTTACTATCAATAGTATAGAAAAAGAGGATAAAGTCCCCGTAACTTTTTAATTGCTATGTCACTGGCTAATACCATTTCACCCCTATTCACTGTAATTTTACATTACGTAGCTAGCAAAGAATGAATACACTGCTGGGACAGTACACTACTGGATAAAGGATTTTATGGGCTCTAGGCTGGAAGTATAGAATGTGGGGCCCTCCTCTAAAGAATGGAACCCTCTCCCCCAAATTCATTCAATAAACTATGAATTTTTCTTCAAAGTTCACTATCTTTAATATTCAGGTTTAACAGTAATAAAACTTTCTCAGACATTTGTAAATAAACAAGATTAAAGTAACGCTTCAGCTTAAATAATATCAAGGGTCTGTGTGGGCCCTTGATATTATTTAAGCTGAAGCGTAAATCCAGCAATGTTTACGGGAAACCAAATATTACTCATATAAACATAAACTTTGTGTAACCATAACTATAACCATATTTTTATTCATTTTTTTCATGTATTGAATAGGGATTTTGGGCCTTGATGCATGATTATATATATATACTGCTGCTTCCAACTACTAATGGGATCATAGCTAAATAAAAGGAGTATAAAAGAAATCGAAAAAGCATAGTTAAAATCAAAAATAACAATGAGATAGGCATTGTCAAGATGGATCAATTACAGACAGCTGCAGGTCTTCAGCAGACAATAAATGTTTTATAATTAAAATTTGTGCTTTATGATGTAAAGGCAACTGAGTTCATGTTAAGGCAGGACTTTCTAAGGAATTTAAACCCCATTCATCTAGAGCAGCGGTCGCCAACCTTTCGGGCCTCACGGGCCATTAAATTCATAATTTTAAACCCCGCGGACCACATTTTGTGAATTTAGTGCAATATAAAAGCTAAAATTGTCATTCAGAATATGAGAATTTCTTAGAATATTATTTTTGTTTTATTATTAATAAAACATTAAAAATGCAAATAATATTCAGATTTATCAGTGGACCACCAGTTGGCAACCATTGATCTAAAGAACAGAACTTTGGACTGTAGGGGGAAAAAAACGGTAAGCACAGGTCACCTGCTGGAATCAAATCTGGATTATTTGCATGGTGGTTAAGCGTTTTATCACTACACTACGACAGGACCAATAACAAATGGAGGGCAAGAACCCCAGACAAGGCGAGAAGATAAAAGAAAACTAGCTGAAATATTGGGAAGATCACTTCAGGATAGACACGTATGAAAGAAAATTGGGGGAGTTCTATCAGGAGCAGAGAATGATTGAAAATGATGCTTATACAATTCTTGTGAATGGTAATTCACTGATTATAAATATTCATCATCATACTAAACCCTCATGGTTTAATAGTTATGTACGACTGTTGTTTTTGACTCCTAGTCAGCTTTATGATGCATAAAAACCCTTCGGGTAAATTTAAAACGGGATGTGCAGTCAAACAGTATGTACCAAATTGGGTAGAAACACTAGAGTAATTAGAAACATTAGCTTTTATTTACCTATTTCAATCCTTTTCAGTCTTTATTATTCTCTGATTTTCTCTAACTTATATTACTACCTGCTAATTTGGGATTATACTTCAAAATCAAATCTGCAACGTGCAACTTCACTCCAGAAAATATATATATATCGCCTTATCTCCAACCATATTTCTTCCTCCCAATATTTAGAAATTGCTAGACGTTTGCGAATTCTGCTGATCGATAAACTTCTCATTTTTAAAATCTTAACGCTTGTGTTCAATATTATAAAATCTTCACCACATTCGTATCTCATTTCTCTCCATCTGCCCAATTATACATATCTAACAAGAAATATAACTAGCTTTAAATCAGATTTTTCAAGAACCAATCAAGGGTTGGCGCAGATTGGCTGCTTTGGCCCCAGGGCATGGAACTTTCTTCCCTCAAACTTGCAATCATTAAACTCGCTCTCACTATTTAAAAATTATCTTTCTCAATACTTACTAAATTAACATCTACTCATTTTAAAAACAATAAAAATTTCTATCTCAGTTAGTATGAGCTTTGTCAGACCCTACGGTTTTTACCCATTGATGCCCAGGCGAATCAATTCAATAATTTTGTAATATATAAATATATACTATACCTACAATTGTAATTGATTCTCCTAAGTGAAGTTTGTATTGTAAATATATCATAGTTTGGAGATCACATTTGGTCATCAGTCCAAGGGCGGACACAGGGGTCATGACACCCTCAAATATATTTTTTCACTGTAAAAAATTCCAACTTTCATGATAAATGAAGGGTGTTATTCCAAGACCATGGCAAATTCTGTCCTTAACCCCTACAATGGAAGTCTGTGTCCACCCTTGAATTGGTCCCATCTTTAATGTGACTCATTGTGCAATCTTTGGGACGTAAAACATACAAATCCATATTGTCTATCAATACTGAATAATCGTTTACATTTCATGGCAAAAGGACAGTTAATGTCATGCTGCACAGAACCTAGTTTTTCCTGTCATCTAGAGCAGTGCTTCCCAACCTTTTTCACACAAATGCACACCTCACAAGCACAAATAATTTCACGACACACTACGAAGGAAGAGTTTTCAATTAACATGATTGTTTTCTTCTATTTCATGTCAAGGATTTAAATAAGATCTTTCTTTCGGATATTTTTGCCTTATAATACATAAACATTCCAGCTAGATATTCATTTTAGAAAAGTGTTCTTATTCAGTCACAAGCACAAAATAAAACAAAACAAATGAAGTGAAAATACCTAATCCGTACATCATCAGTGATTGATATTTGACATAGTTTTTATATCACATCTATGAACTAAATTGTCAAATTTGACTGAGTTAAACTTGACTTAAATTCTTAGGACAGTTATTTTATAAATATATGATGTGGAAATACAAAAGTAAAATTAATTATACACAAAAGAATTACTATGTATAAATTGCTAATAATAATTCATTTGAGTTTAGTTCACTTTCACATGTGCATAGCTAGAAAAAGACAATACAGCAAAAAGGGAACTGCTCAGTGGCCTGGCCCTGTGGTACTGTCGCCTCATAATCAGGACTGAGGTTAAATTTTTTATGACACACTGGTTGGGAAGCACTGGTCCAGAGCGATGTTTCTCAACCTTTTTCTGGTTAGGGCCTCCTTTTCAATCTTCATTCATGATCGTGGACCCCCGAATGTATTTATTATCTTTAATAAATATATTTCAAATCAATGTACTTCATAAAGAACATTTCATGTATTTAAGATTGTCTCTAACAAAGCTGCAGTCAGATATACAAAAACTTGCTTGTTCTTATCAAGCACATGGATTTCACTAAATTAAGGGATGATATTGTAATATCTGATTATAAAACATTTTTATTGATATTTATTATACAAGAAATACTAACAAAAATACTTTATAATCAAATATTACAATATTATCCTTTAATTTAGTGAAATCCACATGCTTGATGAGAACAAGCAAGTTTTTGTATATCTAACTACAGCTTTGTTAGAGACAATCTTACATCACTTTTCCTCACAATATCGAGACTAAGTTGCTAATGAAGCAACCAATAACTAATTATTAAATAATTTAATATTGCCTTGACATTACGTCTTTATATACTAGAAATAATTTTATGTTGTAAGTTAACTGTTCGTGGCCTAATAATTTCATGATGTCAACCTGTGGCCCCTCAAAATTTTATCACGATGCGGAAGAGGGCCATATGGGACCGACTGAGGACTACTGATTTGGGGAATTAAAACTAAGAATACAGACTGGTATGTATAAGATTCAAACTGATTTTTCACACTGGTATAAATAATAATAAATAAACCCATACCATTGTACAGCACCGATAGATAAATATTTCTTTAAGTATTTTTCATGAAAATTCAGTAGCAAGTGTCTTAGTTGGCATACTAGGTACATGCCTAAGGATGCAACGGAGAGCCCAAAAAATAAAAATTTCCCTTGATAAGTTTATCACTTTCAATCATGCCCATATCTAAAGGGGGAGGGGATCTTAGGGACAGGTCCGCCCCCCCCCCCAAGAAAACCTCAAACCAAACTAATGGGACTTGTTTTCACAGCCTTGCATGTCAGTGATTGTATCACATGCACACACACACACACACACACAAATTAACAATATGGCCCCGTATTCTAATGCAAAATGCAACACAAATCTTTTGTAACGCATCTCTGCTATTCCTTTATTTTTTTTTAAATTAATTTATAACAAGTTAAATTACTCTGCTTTTTGTCAGTGGCATCTTAACAGATGGGCAAATGGGACCCGACATAAATAGGGGTCCTAAATTGGCAAGGTCTATTTCTCTTATTGCAAAATTTTGGAAATTTAAAAGTTAGTGCAAGAAGGACCCAAAAAGTGATCAAACCCAGGGCTTCCAAATGTGTTAAGATGCTCCCTGCTCTTTGTTACGGATAAGTAGTAGCAATTTTGTGTTGTATTACATGAATCTTGATTGACGAAAATTGACTGTGTAAACTTGTCTTCACATACAGAATGTTATGGTATACTACATACATAAATACACACAGGGTGCTTATAAAGTAACTTCCCATATGTAAGAGACTAAGGACTGGAATTTTCAAAGTATTACAATGAAACTTGAGATGTAGACATTTCGAAGTGTGTGATCGAGCTATGTGCATAAAAAAATTAGCTATCACAGTTACCGTTTCCCAATTTCGAATGGCAACACTCCTTTTTTATTCTTGCAATATGATCAGCACTATGAAAAACACGAAATACCATTGAAAGTTATGCATGTTAGGTAAATATATTGCCAGAGCAGGCTCCCCTTCAGTCCTTAGTAGCTTTTTGAAATTCAGTTACCCATAGCTGGTCAGTTTTTGTAATATGTCTAGCCTATTTCCAATTGAGTTATATTGCTTTAACACACACAATGCGTCACTCCCACCTTTTCACCTAAGTATTTTAGAGAGAGAGAATATATGAACCTCTTCATACTCTTTTCGGTTGTTTCCAACTTCTGTATCAGTGGTGGCCCATGATGAAATTTAAGGGAAGTTATGTGATGCCAATTCACCAAAACCCAAGGTTACTGCAAATTTCTTTCATTAATTGAATGAGGAAAAAAACACTTTTTTGGTGAATACAGGTTGCAAATTAATGTGTTTTGGTGAATTAGCTCCATGCAACTTCCCTTAAATCTCACCATGGGCCGTCACTGTTCTGTATTACAAATAAATTTGACGCCCACGTCTTATTAGCTCAAACTAGAGCTATTTTTGTTTAGAAGAAAAAGAGACACCGTCCTCATGCCAGATTCGAACCAGGGTCCCCGCGTTGAGCTCGCGGTGTCTTGACATACTAGATGAATGAGAACAAGAACAAGCCCTTTTTTTCTCCGTATATTAAGTTGTAAAATATTATTACCCTTCACAGGGATAACACAATTGCCAAATATTGGTCAACACACAAAGCCACCGGGGCGAGATTTTTGTGAGTTCTTCGTGGGGGATTTTTAACTACAAATACATTTGACACCCACGTATTAGTGAAGGGTAATAATATCTTACATCTTAATATATGGAGAAAAAAAGAATTTGCTCTTGTTCTCATTCTGCCTTGTTCAAATACTGTCTAGTAGGTTAAGACACCGCGGGCTCAACGCGGGGACCCTGGTTCGAATCCAGGATGAGGACGGCGTCTCTTTTTCTCCTAAACAAAAAAAGCTCTAATGCGTGGGTGTCAAATTTATTTGTAATAAAAATCCCTTACAAAAAACTTACAAAAATCTCACCCCGGAGGCTTTGTGTGTTGAACATTATTTGGCAATTGTGTTATCCCTGTAGAGGGTAATAATATCTTACAAATTAATATATGGAGAAAACAGCATTTGTTCTTGTCCTCATTTGTCTAGTAGGTCAAGACACCACAAGCTCAACGAGGGGATCCTGGTTCGAATCCGGGATGAGGACAACGTCTCTTTTTCTCATAAACAAAAATAGCTCTAGTTTGAGCTACTAATACGTGGGTGTCAAATTTATTTGTAATAAAAAATCCCCCACGAAAAACTCACAAAAATCTCGCCCCGGTGGCTTTGTGTGTTGACCAATATTTGGCAATTGTGTTATCCCTGTGAAGGGTAATAATATCTTATAACTGTTCTGTATACTGCTTTTTTTCATTAAACTTCACATCTTCGATCCATAAAGGAAAGATAATATACTGAAATTTTTTTCAGGGCCATAATAAAACTGTTTCTCCCTAATATACTTCTTATGGTCAATTAAAGTATGTCATTAAGGAATGGCAAAACGTAAACGAGAATCATTGTTGCTAATAAACAAATGTTGCATAGGTCACGAAATAGTTCACTCGCCAGTCTTATTCCAGTTGATGAAACGACGATTATTGTATTACTCTCACAATAAAAGAAAACATGAACAACGGTAACTTCTTTTGACTGGAAAACAGAAATGACATGTCCTCAAAAATACCGCTGTAAATCAGCTGATTGATGAAATACTTAAAAAGAAAAACTTTTATTACAAATTTGAAGTCAAGATTTACACATATTTACATATTACAGATTAATTTTGGTCAGGAATTATAAAATAGAGACTGCTTCACAACCCAATCTCCAGACACAGCAGCTTCATCAAACTGGGCATCTTTAGAGTATTTGCTGATCCTGTACAAAAGTAGAAATTAATAAAGTAGTTGAAAAAACAAAACAAAAAAACACGGAATTTAACATTTGTCTCACTCCTTTTAATATTTTTTGAGAATGGCTATCAGTGGAAGAACAGAAATATCAATCCAGTTGAACATTTAAGGGGTGTCGTAGGGCAATGTTTTCCAGACCTCGCTCACTTACAGACTACAAGTTGGAGACAGGTCTAGGAACCCTTCCCCACAAGAGAAAATTGAAAAATATATAGTTCAAAATTAAAAACAAATTATTAACCAATACTGTTTAAAAATACTAGGCTCTATTGATCGCTATCAGCTGCAGGCTAAATAATTTTGCACTGTACACCACTATTAAAACACTAAAAAAGTATCCGGTACAAGGTTTCTACACCCAATGCAAATTTCTCTGATCCCTTAAATATTTGCAAGGTTATTACTTCTAAAAATTTTACTGTCCCCACAGAATTTGTGTTTATCATAACCAATCATTTCTTCGAGCCTGATGAGTGTGTGTTGAAGACATTATCCTTTCTTCTTAAAATTCCTAAAGACCCTGAGCAATATACTTCGAGAAATACTGCTATTAGCAATGTAGTTTTCAAAATTATGAGGAGGAGGAGCAAAGTGCATTTTACATACGTTATGATACATGTAAAATACAATATAACTATGCCTATGACTGCTATAGACAGAAAAGTAGAAGGAGCTGATAGACCCCTACCCCCATTCGGTGCCCGAACTGTGGACTTCAACTGAAATGTTTAGTTTCTAATCACAAGAATGTACAAACATTTGATGGAGTCAATATCATGACAAGATGCTGAGGTGGTCATAATTGAATAGACACACTAGGTGCCTGTAAATCGAAAGTTGTTGCATTCTCAGAATGTACCATGCCCACAGATTAGATGGGATTTTCTATAATTAAAGTAGACGCAAGGCCAAAGGTATCTCTTTGATGTGTTGTCATGAAACTTACTTTGATGGCACCACAAACTGGAGCATAGAAAACGGGAGTGGAGTGGGCTATTTCAGCAAGACAAACAATATGCAATGGCACAGACCTGTAGTAACGAAGTTATGGCTGAGGAACATTCCTTTGTATCTAACAGGAATTAGTCCAGTCGTTTATTACATTCAAACATATGAAAAATGTAGTTAAGCATCCCATCAATGGCAGAATTTGACTACTAGTGAATACTATGGAATTATGGACTGTTATCCAGCAGGCATGGTGAACATTACCTACACAGTACCATGAAGAGATTGTCAAGTCCATGCCCTGTCATGTTGCAGTAACGTGATCAAAAGGAGGGTTCGAGTATTACTAGACAGGTATCCCAGTTCTTTTTTGGCATATGTATATGTGTGTACACCAGGGGCGAATATTCTAGGTGTGAGGTGTGCAGCACACACCCACAGAAACAAGCAACATCATTGATATTATATTATTATATTTGCGAATTCATTTCATTTAAAAATTCCCACCATTTAATTCAAAATTAAAAAAATTTGAATTAAATTGGTAAAAAAATAGTTAACTGTAAATAAAATTCCACCTTCCAACGAAAAAAATGAACAAAACGTTTCTATGCGAAAACAGCATAACATTCACGTTGATAGCATAATTCTGAAAACTTCCTACCGCACACTATTGCAATACTTTAACATATGCACAATTCACGCTTTAGCGCTGAATATTTTGGTGTCGCTTCGATTTTAGTACGGGCGAGAAGGTTGGCAACCTTCGCCAAGTTGTGCGGTGGTCGTCCAACACCTGAAAATGACGGCCTTCCATTGCACAGTGGGCAATTTATCGAAAAACTTGGCCAAAATTGGAAAAACAAAATAAATGCAACATTTTAAAGATGTATGTCATTTCTATGAGTAAATAGGTGAATAATATAAATCCGGTTGAAATTAGAAAGAAAACAACTTGTGTACTATTTGTTTTGTTATCCCAAACCAGTCTTCAGCTAAAACTACCATTTTGTTGTAAAACTTAGTGAAGTGAACATGTATTTCGAATGTGCAGAATGTTTATTTTTGCGAATTTAAAAATTTTTGAAAATGGAGGCTGTATCGAAAGGTAAGTAAATTAAGTTACTTTTTGAGTTTTAATTCAATTTTTTTTTTAGTTTTCAGTCGTCAAACATTTACCAAAAGTTTGCATTTTACGAATAATGTTCCTGTAGTTGTAAATCAAAGTATGAAAACATGCGTTATAGAAAAACTACTTACAGAGGAATACAAGGCACGTGTGTGACAGCAAACGGTTAAACTGTTGTTAAAAAAGTAGTCTTGATTAATATAAAGCCAAATCCATCCTATAATATAGTGTATTGTTGTAAGGATGTTTATGATACTATAGAGCAGTTCAGAAATGACAGGGAGCATGGATTTGAAGATATTTGGATTTTTGCATAAAAAAAGCGGCAATTGTTGAACCGAAGTCAAAAAGACAGAAAGGATCTGAAGAGAAGAAGAGCTCAAGTTTTCGATTGTACCAGTAAATAGTCAACTGCATGTTTCTAGGGATGAAAGAAAGGAACTCTTCGCTTTCGAAACTAACTTATTCAATTTCTTTGCACCCAAATGTATGGTCAATATGCGAAGATTCTTCCCCGATAACATTTTAGAAAACTTAAGGATTTCTATGGCCAGATCTTTGATTATATTCGCTTAAAAATGAAATACAGTATTATTTACTTCTGGTGACTTTGCTGTGAATCTTGTTTATGACTTAAAATTTATGAATGAAAATCAACTTCAAGTTACATTTTAAGAAATTCATAAGTTAGCAGAACTTATCATGTCACTTCCAAGCCCAACCGCTACAGTCGAACTTCTTTTTTCGGCCCTGAAAAGAATTCATACATGTTATCGGGGAATACATACACAAGGAAGTCTATGCGGCTTAAGTTTACTGCCAATTGAAAAGACATTATTTCTGGAACTGAAAAAAAAACCTCTGTTTTGTGATGCTGTTCTAACGCGTTTTCTAAAAAAAAAAGGAGAATGGAACTTGTGTATAAATAAACAACAAAATGAGGTAATTCAACCTTTCTTTAATAACCACACCACAAAATATAATCATTTTAATAATTACATCATTTTAATAATTACACCACATCACACATTACACAAATATTACACAATCACACCACATTACACAATCATACCACATTACACAACCATTTTAATAATTACAACACAAAATGCAAATCCTGTGCATTTTTCAAATAAACGGTGTATGAAAAACTTATCCGTTGGTCTATTTGAAATTGTGTTGAGCATATTTGAAAGTGTAATGATTGATAAATTAAAGCATTCAATGATATCCTACAATTAATTATATGGAACCAAGTAAGGTGAGTCCTGATGTGGTGTGCATATTTAAACCTTTCGAACAGTGGCGGTGCTGGACAAAAAAAATGAGGAGATACAAATTCCTACCTACGTGCAGTGGAGCCCTTTAAATTTGTTCGTTATAATTAAAAAATAAAATCCAGTTAAATTTGGGGAATATAGGCCATCCCCTTGGCCCTAGCCTAGAACCGCCTCTTCTTTCAAACATCGATAACAATGTAATCAACTGTTTACATTAACGTTAATTTTGTAACTTATGTAGCACACTCAAACAAAATGGTCACGTGATGTCACTGGTGTACACATATATATACCCAGTAGCCGAAATATTAGACACACCAAACTAATATCAAATCTGACCTCCTTTAGTTTGATCACAGCCAATATTGATACAGGCATGGACTCAAAAGTTATTGATACTGTTGCAGAGAAATATTGGACCATATTGATACAATAGCAGCTCTTAGCTCATTCAAATTGAGCGAGTTTCTCAATTTCAAATGGATCTTTCCACTTTGTCCTATAAATGCTAAATGGAGTAGAGGTCAGGTAACTGTACTGACAACTGATGCAATTGAAACTCAAAATCATGTTCCTCAAACCAATCCGAGACTACTCAAGCACGGTGACAGGATGTATTATCTTGCTGGAAATGACCATCTGCATCGAAGAACACTGGAGCCGTAAATGAGAGTACTGGGCCAGCAATAATGTTAAGATAGGTGTTGGTATTTAATGATGTTTCCAGTAGTACTAAGGAACTAAGTACAGCCTAAGAAAACAATATTTAGCCCATTATTCCACCATCACCAGATTGAAGGGTCTTTAATAGACAGGATGGAACCATGTTGTTTGCACCATCCTGCCATTAGCATGGCAGAGAAAGAACTCACACTCCTTAGAACAAGCAACCCTTTTCCGCTCATCAAGTGTTCCAACTTTGATGCTCCAGCACATAGCAGGCACATTTTCCTATTTTTCATTGTTAGCAAAGGCATCCTTGATGGTTTCCGCTATGAAAACCTATCCATAACATCGGGTCCATCGTGGTGTGCATTCAAACATGCTTTCTGATGTGTCTGCATTGCACCGTCACAATTTGACACGTTGTATTTCTGTTTTTGATTCATATCACTCACCTGGTACTTCTTTCATTCAAAAGTATTTTCTGACAGCAGTTCTTATTGCTTGAACATTTTGTCTCAACTGCCATTCTCTAAACACTTGAGAATATAGGCAGTTTGAAAAATGCTTGAACTGCTCCTCCTTGTCTCCACAATTATACCTTACTCAAAGTCACTTAAATATTTTGTCTTACCCATGTTCGAGCTAACAGTAATGGGATAACTGCTACAAGTTCTCATGATGACGAGCATGCCCTTTATATGCAACTTCTTGTTATTATGTTATCATGTGTTATTATTAGACTTGTTGAAGTCAGAGTGGCATCTGTAATATTTTGGCCACCGACTGCATGTTACTTCGTATACATTGTTAGTTACAAAACATAACACTAGATCAATAGTTAGTTAAGATGGGACATAAGAAAAAAAATATTTACTTTTCTTTCTTTTTCTTCTTTTTTTTCCTTTCAAAGGGAACTTCTTGCTCATCTAATTCGATGTCTAACATTTCAGAACCAGTAAACAACTGAATGCCACCTGAAGCATAAGAAGAAAAACATTTTTGCAAAAGGTTTATTATGAGCATTGGTAAGTTAAAAAAATCCCCGATTTGTAATCCCTTTGAAATGTTTTAGTTGTAGCATGTATTGCCAAAACTATATATATATATATATATATTAAGTAATATATATATTCAAAACAGTGCTTATTACATTATTGCTGTTCAACAAGGCACCTGTACCTATGAAAAATTTTGTTGGGTTACCTGAAGTAACACTGTGTGTCTGGGTGAGTTTTGCGGTACAAGGAGAGCAAGGGTTATGCTGCACTGGAATGTACTGTTATCTGTGAGGAATTCCAATCATTTTATTGCCTAAAGAACCAACTCCCAAACTACAAGGAGCATTCTATTTTTTTTTCTTCCACAGTTGGGAGTCAAACCCAGGATAACTGCACGGTAAGTAAACGCATTACCACTACACCACCACAGAACCTAAAAAGTAACATCGTCATTATGTTTGTATTCTTATGGTACAAGGACAACAAAGGTCATGCTGCATTGGGATTTACAGTTTTCCCAAGGAATTCAAACTTCTGTTGCCTAGGGCAATAGTGCGCAAACCGTGGGTTGCAAACCCCAGTGGAATTTTGAAAAAAATTTTGTGCATCGCCAAATTTAAAGAAATTTATTTGACAATAAAAAATATAAGGCTTTTCTTCAACAAGTATCCGATAACAGTAAAACGAGGTACATGCCACACACATTGCAATGTTATACAAATGGTTAACTTTATAGCTATGATATATATAGTTAATATAATATTTTTTTATTTAATGTGCTTTCTTTACTATGTTAAAAATGCTTCTATTATGAAAATGTAGCGGTATCAGACAGAGGTGGGGGTCGCGGATCTTTTGGTTACTATAAAAGGTCGGGCATTACTTGGATACTATGAAAGGAGGGTCGCGGCTTGAAAAAGATTGGGAACAACTGGCCTAGGGTAGCAGAATACAGACTTTAGTGGGCAGAAAAGCGGCACATGTTCTACGAGACCATTAGGAGTCGATCACAGATTAATCGAACAATAGCCAAATGCATTAACACTGTGAGAATTATAATGTTCCCTCAAGAAATTAGAACCATTTATGGCCTAGGCATGGGTGCTGTTGGCATAAAAATATGGGGGGGGGGGGACAATATACACGTAGAAGGCATTTTCTTGCTTGAAATTGGAGGGGACACGAACCCTAATACCAACACTGGGGGGTGGGTCCCCCTTCCCCCCACTAATGGTGCCTCTGTAGGCCTAGGTTTCCAACCCCTAGACTAAGGTGGGTGTCTTTCTTCATCACTAGGAGCCTAGATTAACAGAACACTTGCTAGGTGAATGTGTTATACAAATGTGGCATGGCAAACATTGTTCTTATGCAAGGGGACTTTTGGTAAGTCATTTTTTCAGAAAGCATAGAGTCACCATGGTAAGCAACTAAGATCACTCTATAGCTAACAACATGTTGTGTTTTTAAGTGGTCACCCACCTTGGTGCTAACCGTAATCGATGCTGCTTAAACTTGGCAGACCTGCTGGAACACAAAATTTTCAGTACGACATGACTAATGGCTTGCAAAATTGTCCTAGGATGATGTACCCTCTCTAACAATTAAGATCACTTATAACTCAGTTAATAATACTTTATATAAAAAGATTATATTAAAAGTTTACCATTGTTGCTAGATGGTGTTACTTCACATTCAGTAGCACAGTTGACATGTTTTATATTTCTGAAATGCAAATTTTAGTGATTTAATTTACAGTAGAAAAACTAGTCGCATAATACAAAAAGCATTAATATATGTACACCATACATGCCCAGGGTCTGACTATGAATATTGGTGGGAGGGGGACCTGGCTGAACTTGCATTTGGGGGCGCCCTGACGTACGTATTGGTTATACACTTGAAAAATGTACACACCCTTATTCCCATTTCAAAATGTATATGCTTTTAATGAATATGCTTTAATAATTTAAATGAATATGCTTTTTAATCCCACGTTCACGTCAATGTCGGATGTCCAAGAATGAACTTGCAGAGCTGAAGTTGTAAAAGTTTTGGTAAAAGTAGCGAATAATGGGTGGCATTGGCTCACCAATTTCGTGTTTTTGAAAGCATGTTCTTTTATTATCCAATTCTCAAAGCTGTGGTTATAGTAGTTATAATAGTTGTAATTAGATAGCAGCTATGATTTCGTTGAATTTGTTTCTGCAAATCTGAAGGGGAAAAATAATTTTTTGTATTAATTTGCTAATTTATCACGTTAAATAAAATTGTCAAACAAATTTTTCGGGGCCCCTCCTTTCATGGGGGTCTGGATGTGGGCCCCATGAGCCCTTGTCACAATCTATCCCCATACATGCCAACTTATAAGAGTGAAAAATCTGTGGTCAATAGCCACACATGCATAGTCAATGCCAGACGATTTTTTCTCACTCGCAAATTTTATAGTGATCTAACAAAGTTTTTCTTTCTTTTTTTTTTAGCAGCAAAGATGTTTTTGCAATATATATATATGTATATATTTTAAACATACTGCATTGTTTTACATTTTCTAGACAATAAGAAAGAAAAATTATTGAGTCACAAAATTAAAACTCGTCTGCAAATTTGAAGCAACCTCTGTACATTGGGAGGGTTCAAGTATTACGTACGCAATATTTGGGTAATTTCAACTCCCCCTTCCCCCGGTAAGCAAAAATTAACATTAGCCAACATAGGAAAATAAGCACAACAGCAACCCCCCTCCCCGGAGGGTGCTTATGTAATATTCGAACACTCCCATTACACAATGTCATATTTCCTTATACCAGAAGCGCAATGAATCAGGGAGTGGCTCAAAATATTTAACTCTCCACAGTGAATCAGCATCACAACTGGATCAATAAAAAGAGTTACAACTTACAGATTTCCACTATATCTGGCTAATGAAAACAGCCAACTATTACTGAACAGTGAGCATAACGTTGACTATTTTTGTTAATAATTCTTGATTTGCACATTACCAAAATGTAAAACATTTCTTAGCTAATTTTCTAGGTCCCTGATAGAAAAATCTATGCTGCCTTCAAGGAGTCAAGCATCGAACAGTAAATACAAAAATCAAAAAGTTCTGCTTTTTTCTTGACTCCAGATTTCATGAGCAAATAGTTAATAGTTATTTCTCTAAGGGTATAATAATAAAATCAAAGAAAAAATACATACATATATATTTATCCTTCATCAACATTTCATATAATAAAACTATTTCAATCAATAAAAAAAATTATGAGGTGCGTACTCTTCGAGCATCTCCGTTAGTTTTCTTGTTAAATAATCGTTAAATCCTTTGTCATTCAATCCGGGATCACTTTTCTTAAACCTAGAAAGGAAAAAATGTCAAAAATCAGTTAATGCAGTAAAGTTCCTCATTAACTTTCACTCACCTGACAGAAAAATCTATCTATAAAAGGGCAATACTATTTGTTGGTTAAATTTGTAAGGTATTACTACCCTTCACAGGGATCACACAAATGTCAAATATTGGTCAACACACAAAGCCACCCGGGCGAGATTTTTGCGAGTTTTTCGTGGAGGATTTTTTTATTACAAATTTGACACCCACGTATTAGTAGCTCGAACTAGAGCTATTTTGTTTTCGGGGAAAAAGAGATGCCATCTTCGACCAGGATTCGAACCAGGGTCCCCACGTTGAGCCTGCGGTGTCTTGACCTACTAGACGAATGAGAACAAGAACAAACGCATTTTTCTCCGTATATTAAATTGTAAGATATTATTACCCTTCACAGGGATAACACAATTGCCAAATAATGGTCAACACAGAAAAGCCTCCTGGGCGAGATTTTTTGTGAGTTTTTCGTGGGGGATTTTTATTACAAATAAATTTGACGCCCACATATTAGTGAAGGGTAATAATATCTTACAACTTAATATACAGAGAAAAAAGCGTTTTTTCTTGTTCTCATTCGTCTAGTAGGTCAAGACACCGCGGGGACCCTGGTTCGAATCCGGGATGAGGACGGCGTCTCTTTTTCTCCTAAACAAAAATAGCTCTAGTTTGAGCTACTAATACGTTGGTGTCAAATTTATTTGTAATGGTTAAATTTTAATATCCCACCAGCAGCAAGGGTCATCCTGTGCTAAGGGTATTGACAAAAACATATGCTACAGCAGTTTGTTTCTTGACACATTGTCAGAATGAACGCTAGGCATCTGTCATGGTTGAATGTTGTTGACCAGTTTTTTTGTGAAGCAGTAATTTTTGTAAATCAGTACAATCCTAATGGAAGGGGAGGGGTGTCCCCACAACCGAAAAACGTTAGTACTAATGTTCTTTTGGTAGGTTTTTAAGAGTCCAGAACCACACTATTTTGAATTTGTAAAGCTTGCAGTAGTAAAAATACCCCACTATATTTTACATATAGTGGCCAGAATGAATGCCAGACATCTGCCATGATTAAATGGTGTTAACTGGATTTAATGAACCAGTACAAGCCTAGTATGAGGTGCAGCCCCACCTGCCACCTCGCTACCAAAAAAAATATCAGTCACCAGCGGGGAAGGTTAAGAGGCGAAGGGGATGGAGGTTGGGAGTGGAAAGGGAACATGATTGATTGATTGTTTGGCTTTTTTATGGCGCAAGAGCATCTGGGCTATACTGCGCCAAAGGAAAGGGAACAGGAGAAAGGGATTAGAGGGTTAGGGGGGAGTAGGCAGAGACGGCCAAAAAAACAGGGGTTGGGAGGGGGAGGATAAAGAATATGAGGTTAGAGGGGTATGGGTGAAGGAGTTAAAGAGAGCAAAAAGAGCGGTAGGAGTGAAGAAGAGGGAGAGGGTAGGGGTGAAGGCTGGGTGTAGGATGGAGGAAGGAAAGGGGCGGAGCCTGTATTGAGACGTAAGCAACATGGCGGCAAGCCAAGACAAAGTTGCCAAGTGTATTGGAAACACTTCTCACTAAAAACGAAATGGAACAGTATGTGTACTAGCGCCCATACTTCTTTTCAAGCACTTAGAACACATTTTGTTTTTACACTTCAAACGCATTTGTTAAATCTTCACCAGTGTGGGAGTAAATGTGGAGGAATTCTAAGAAACGTTCTTCCGAATGGCGGTTGGAATTTACATACTTCAACGTAAAAGAAAGTTGATCATTTTAACATTTAGCTTTCCGTACTTCCCTTACTATGCTTTTTCGCACTTTATCTGCCATTAGATGAATGAATTGATAACATATGGTTGATAAGAGGTACGAAGCAGTGCTTTTACCTGTATTCCCGTACTAAAGAATGTAGTTATATCTATATCCTTTGGCATTGCTATGCATTAGCATGGGATAAATGTGACTAAAAATGGCTAATATATTTTATTTTCAAATGCATATTTTTACAAATACATTTTTTCTTTCTTTTCTTTTTGGACAGCTAATCTGGTGTGACACATTCCAAGCATTTGGAAGCCCCCGGTTTGCGAAGCCCTGTACGCACAATAAGCACTTTAGGTAATCCGCCACTGGCGAGGATGTATGTATGCCATGATGTTTGTGTGCAGAACCGGCCCTATGCAGAATTATCGAATCGATTTTAAGAGAATAGTATGAATTTCGGCAACGTTAGAAGGACCTTGGCAACACAGACTTCACACACACACACATATATGCACTGTTCCCAGACTTAATCATCCCTATACCAAAGTGTGTTGTGTAGGTAGTATATATATATACGTATAATTGACAGGATTGCCGTTTGTACCGTGTTCTAAAATTTAACCAAGGCAAGTTCTGCTGTATTTCCAAATCCTTACATGCACTTTACTTTCGAAGATTTGAATATGAACTCATTCATGCAAGGGCAAATCCAGAGAATTTTTTTTTTTTAGGGGGTGAGTGGGACGTAGAGCTTCGGAATCAATGTAGACCTAATATAAATTTATCGTTCTCAGAGCTGAAGCTCCCCACACCCATTATATTGGTCCATTAACTTATGACTGTTTACTTGCACAACTGCCATAATAATCTTGCTTTAAACATTACAAATTTTGCCGCGGTTTCCAAGTTAACATTGATGATATTAAACACCTTATTAACACTTACTCACCTATATGTGTTGCTCTCCAAGAAACCTTCTTAACCCCTAACCGTGATCCCACACTTCGGAACCATGTTATATTCCGTAAAGATAATGAAGTTGGTGACAGGGCTTGTGGAGGGGTTGCCCTCATAGTCCCCAATAGTATTCCTGCTTCTGCTCTCCAACTCAACACAACACTACAAGCTACTGCAATTCGCATGTATACTCATGCATCCCTTACCATCTGCTCAATATATTTGCCACCAAACGAACCCATTAATTTTAACCGGCTCTTTTGATTACACAACTTCCACCTCCTTTCCTCCTCTTGGGTGATTTCAATAGCCATAATCAGCTTTGGGGGTGTAATAATACAAATTCCCATGGCAGAATAATAGAAAACCTTTTAATTAGCCACAATTTAACATGT
>QLNU02003225.1:26485620-26495648 GCA_006491805.2 Dysdera silvatica | reverse complement strand
CCCCGACATGCCGTGTTATAAATTATACAATATGGATATAATAAACGGAATAGAAATTGGATTGAAGAGATATAAATATACACTGACAGGTAAAAGAAAACCTTCGCTCAGCACAGGCTACTCAAGCTTCTTTGGCTCCCCAACCCCCGCCTTAATTTACGGGAACAAGTTTTTCCACTACAGCGTGTTGCTTAGCGCGCCCTACAGTAACAGATTCAGATACTATATTCCAAATTATTGTAATGTCGATCTCGAATACCCCTCTCAATATGTAGGGGAAAAAAGATGGAAAAGTACGACGTCATTGAAGTCAACAATGTTTCTTCTGCTTTGAAGGCCTGCTTCCAAAGACCTAAATATCGACCTTGAAATAGGAGAAAGGAAGAATGAGCTTGTAAGAGCATATACAGCGGGTATATTACGAAACTGGGTTTGCACGACATTGCAAGATATACTTAAATGGAAACTTTTTGTAATTTATTACGATATATATAGTAATAACAATAATACACTTTTTTTAAACATTATTCTTTGTTATTCACATGTTCTGGGCGCAATTTGACGTTGCTGTATATATTTGGCTAGAAAATTTTTAGCTTGAATGTTTTTTTTCAGTACTCTGGCCTTTCCCATAGAGCTAATGGTCTTTAGTTGCAACGGAGTATAGGTATCCTACAATGTCATAGTAGTGAAACATTTTTCTGTTGTGCCATTGATCCAGGTTTTATTTCAGTGGTACTGTAGAGTATGTGCTGTATTGTATTCTAGGGTTTGCTAAACCTGTACAAAAGTTCCTCAAAAAACTGTAGTTCCCTGTGTAGCATCACCTTAATGGTCCCTACACAATAAAATACAACTACTGCCAGCCACTGTTATGTTTTTGGTATCTAAAAAATATTGAAATAAAAATTTGTTTTATTTACCGCATAAATTACAATAGAATCTATCTTATACGTGTTTTGTAGTGTTGTAATTTTGGCATGCATATATATATATGAACATAATGTAGTAAATTCTGTTAATAAAGTCATTCTACCTAACGACTGTTTCGTTTTAATGATGGTATTGTGCAGTTCTGACATATGCTTCATAGAATTTTACATATTCCGATTAACGTCATTTTCTGTTTAATGTTTTTCTCCGACCCTTAGAAATCGTTAATGAGAGAGATAATATAAAAATGATGTATATAATTACGTATATAAAGAACGATGTAATTATGTATATAAAGAATAATGTATATAATTATGTATATATAAAGAATGATGTATACAAAGAATTAGAAGGTATTTGAATCTCGTGTTTCAGATTCAAAATGGAGACTGTAGAGCCAATCTAGAATTGATGGATGATTTGGAGGTTGAGGAGCAAGTCCCTCGCATCAGGCCTCAACCCGCACCACGAAATGTAGCGCCAAGAATAAGAGGTAGACCAGAGGGCCAACAGCTGGATTCCACTTTTGCGATACAGCCATGTTGTCTACCGCCTGGAGTAATAAATGATGACTCTCAGCATTTTGGGAACTTGGTAATTTCAAAGTTAAGGAAATTTGACGAAATGACACAATGTGCTATCCAAAATGCAATTATGGGTATCTTCCTTGACGCCAGCAGAGGTTTCTATAATGTGAGTTATCCGCAACCAAATTTTGACCCTCCTGGCATGCACCACAATTTGAACAACCACCATGATTTGAATAACCACCATAATTTACCCTTTTCTGCAGTACCACCAATGTGGAATCCCGGTTTCGGCCCCCAACGTGATAGTTCTCCAGAAATAGTGTTCAGTGACCCTTCAACCACAACCACACCATATCAATCGCCCACTACTTCTGTTACCACACAAACAAATATCACTGGGGAAGGCCTTATGTAACATATACAGTTTTGTATGTTGTAACTATGGTATGATATGGAGGTAATGCTCTCATATTCTATGTCGTTGACCCAGGTTCTATTCCAAAAATACCGTTAAACGTTTGTTTCCCTGCCCATCATCATCTGGGTTCTGGTTCTCCAGACAACAGGAGGCACGGATTTATTGGAAAATTGTAGGTCCGGCATAACAAGGAATTAACCAATTATGCCGTAAAACCAGAAGTCCATGACGTATTCATTACATAATTTGCCATAATCTTTTAAATTTTATTGGGCAAATAATGGAAATGACATTTACATCAAATAGAAGTATACTGACTTATATACCAGTATATTTTCTTTGCTCTGCAGTGGTAATGTGTTCACTTAACGAGCTGTTAACCCTCAGTTTGACCCAATGGTGCTAAAGTAGAATGCTTACCGGCAAATTGCTGACTGGAAGGTAGTGTTTCCCAGGTCTTAAGAGGTTCGGATTTCTCGGAAAACTGTAGGTCCCGATGCAACATGACCTTTGCTGTTGTTGTGCCATAAACCATATTTCCTGTCAATCAGAGCATGTTCTAGTGCTTATGATCACCACCTTTGGGCCTACCGAGTTGAACTTAACTTCCAATAAGCTTCATCAGATGTAAATATATTGTGGTTCAGACGTTGTGTTATGTCTTCAGTTTCACCGTAGATGATGGTGTAGAGATGATGCTCTTGGAACACGAAATATATGTATATTCGGTCAGAGATTCATGAACTGGTATCACCTTGTTAATTAATAGCTTGTTTAGAAATTGTAAGTGGACTGAAGACTGGTGCAGCCAAACTTTAACATGAACTCCTTCCTGACACCCTGTTGAATTATATAGGAATTCCTGTGCATTTATTCTTTAACATGAAATGCCGTTTAACATATATGTGCTAATAATCAATGGCCCTTGGAAAATTTCCCCCATTTGACACGAACAAAACATACTTTTCCAATTCTCCCAATGCAATTCTTTTTCAGTTCTATTCTTTCTTCAAAATAGTGTTTCAAAGAAGGCCAAAATAACATTATTCTTATTAGTTTTTTTAGTGGGGATATCTTTTAATTTTTGATAAACCCCACAGAGTTAAGGTAACAAGGTCACTTTAACCTGGGCAAGAAATTTTTCTTGTTTCATTTCTGTCCCTAAATTTGCAGTATGAGACAGTCGAAAACTGGTTTATTCTGGTGCATATTTTATTTAGAATGGATTTATGCTGGAATCCTCCAATATTTAAGTACAAAAATGACTTATAAAGCACAAAAAATTGAGTTTAGAAAAAAAGCTGTGGATTATTTAAAGTGAACTAAAATTGAAAAAAATTTCCACAAAATTACAGACTGCAAAGATTACATTATCGACGATTTAAAAAAAAACCCCAAAAAAACCCGAGAGAAACATTTAAATTGCTTGTGTAGTTAATTAGTTTGAGCCTGCTTGAAAAAGAATGAGAACCGTTAAAATTAAAGTTGAAATAATGCCAATGAAATGGATCAGAGATTCGATTGCAAAGTCTTACATTCATGGGTGTAAGTTTATACGAAAATGCCCACTTTTTTGTTGATGCTTCAAATCTGAATGATTTTAAATGCCTATTTCTCTGTCTCTCTGGATAGCTACAAAGATTCAAGGACAGGCGTGGAATAATTTTCAAAAAACTTCATGGTGAGGAAGTCCATCTATGCATAAGGTTTCAAATGGTTTGGCAGTTGTACTAAAATTGTCTGGTAAGTTTTATAAATAACAATAATGCACAGCATTGTCCTAACGAATTTGGAGTCTTTAACAGCTAAATTTTAAATTTCCAAATTTTTTAATTAAAAAAAAAAAAAATCTCCGCTTCCCTCCAACTGATTTTTTTTTTTTAAATTCTATGCCAGTAATTGTTGGCTTTTTACCAATTTTGTTTGGCAGTCAGAATGCCAGAATATGGCATTTTCTGCATCCGATGGAGAAGCCAGTTGTAAGAGTTGAGGTGATAATGTGTGGCCAGCTTCAGAACTTACCATGGTTCTGTCTCCCATAAAGTATTCATATATTAAGAAGTGCTGCTCCCTCTGGAACCAGTACGTGTGACCAGTGCCGTATTTCCCAATAGGCTATACTAGGCTATAGACTAGGGCGGCAAAATTTTGTGTATTGAGTCTGATATAACAAAAGCAATACCATATGATATAATCAGATGTTTTGCCGAGAAGAAAGCTAGACGTCATGCTTTCCATTTAAATACCAGTGTTCGATGGGCTTTTATTTTTTGCTAAAATTAAAATTTATTTCAATAAAATTGAATTTGATTTATTATATACAAAGAAGAGATAATACTTCAATATAAGTTAATATTGTTTAATGTTTACGTTTCAATTTATGAGTTTGTTTTTCAACATATTTATTGTCAATGCAAAAGTTTTGGCATGTATTGAATGTAGAAATTTGTATGTTAGGTACCACGGATTTAGTGGGGAGTTAACAAGTAGGAAGGGGTGGCAAAAAAGTAGATAGGGCAGCAAAGTGGTAAGTCCACCCATGCGTGTGCTGTGAGAGGATCAGAGTACATTTTGTAAAAAATACAGTGCAGCTGTTTTTCAGCCAGTGTTAAAAAAAATCTGGTATTTCATTGCATAAGGAGGTACACATTCCAATGAAGCTCGAAGATGTAGAATCTTTCCTTGAAATTCATAACTATTAATTTTTGTGTACTAATGTATATTTTGGCTGCTTGGTAGGAATTATAAGGATGTTGTGTTGATGGATCAGAATGGTGTATCATAATTTTTTAATTACCCAAGCTCATTAAATAGTACAGTTATTCCTTTCTGTTTTTAACTAATTTGTTTACCAATTTAAATGAAAAACATTGAACAAATTTATTTTCCAATTTCTTTATTGCATTTTCATGTAAAAGAAATTTAATAAAAAAACATTTTTTAACTGCATGTTGTAAAAAATATACATAACGTTTTAATGTCACGTTTCTTCTGTGATAGTATTGTACTTGGTGTACTTCAAATCAAGTAAAAATGCACCAAGCTGCTAAATTCTGCTGTACCCGAGTTTTCTCAGCATATTGTCCTATAATATTGTCTGACCGATTTGGGAAATTAATAAAAAGCAAATGATGCAAGATAGGGGGGAAAAAATCTTTTATTCTTGAGTAGTACACAGAATACAGCTTGAAATCAATGAGTTTTAAAAATGACGTCACTCATGTTGCATCCTTCATTGGCAATATACTGTTTGAGCATCTTAAGATAGTTATCCATGGCTCTATGGGTCATTTCAAACAGAATGGAAGCAACCTCCTGAACGATCTCCTCCTTGGGAATCTCTACAGTTTGGGGGATAATGTTGGTATACCTGTGCCTTGAGGTCGCTCCAAAGGGGAAACAAAATTGCATGTCGACCAAGCGCAGACAAAAAATATGCTGTATCCTTATCAGCCAACCGCTATTTCAAATTAATACCTCCACAACAAAATCACAGTGCTCTCCCGACCAAGCTGTAGTATTAAATGAAAACGACATGAATGCAGCTGTCTAACGACAAACTCTCCATTGTTCTAGCCCCACCCTACCCCTAACGGGGTAATTCCCAAATCGGGGAGTTCTTTCCGGCGCACCCTGTATTAGTGTTTCATCCAATGTGTGGAGCATTGTCACAGTACGGGACATTACCTTCATATACAACAACTTTTTAACTTCAAATTCTGCCACCTATTCATAATGATGTTCTATTTTGTGACATCTACATGTATGTATTAGTAGTACTGTACGTCAAATTTACTGGTAAAACATTTGGAAATATGCTTGTTGTGACTGCCTTTTATACCCACTGAGTGACGTTTTCACTAATGTTTCACATGCATCAAGTTTACATGTGCACTGGAATCATATCTCATATAATACATCTTGGAAACTTTAAGCCAATCTGATTGATATTTTCTTCATGGCGTCATAATCTTCATGAAAAATAACTTATATCCGTTAACTGCTTTGCTAACTGTTCTGAATTAACTGTGTGTTGTTACATTTTATAAATATTATCGGACAACATTATAGGACAATATGCTGAGAAAACTCGGGTACAGCAGAATTTAGCAGCTTGGTGCATTTTTACTTGATTTGAAGTACACCAAGTACAATACTATCACAGAAGTGACATTGAAATGTTATGTATATTTTTTACAACATGCGGTTAAAAAATGTTTTTTTTACTTTGCTGCCCTATCACTTTTTGCCACCCCCTTCCCACTTGATAACACCCCCACTAAATCAGTGGTAGGAACATAAAAATTGCTACATGCAACACACGCCAAAAACTTTTGTATTGACAATAAATATGTTGAAAAACAAACTCATAAATTGAAACATAAACATTAAACAATATTAACTTACATAGAAATACTATCTCTTCTTGGCATATAATAAATCTGGAGGGACCGGCCCCCGAAACTAAATTTTTAATGGGACTTGGCTACGGCCTTGCATGCTGTGATTGTATCGATACATGCTGTAAAAATTGCTTAACCCCTCAAAATTAAATCCTGGCTTCGGCCTTGGTACATGGTACCAATAGACAGAAGTTTATACGCATTATCATGAAGGCTCTGTAGGGTGAAATCTCATGACCAAAAGAGAAAGCAAGTACTTGGAGTGCTGAATGAAAGTAAGTCATGTTCTCTGACAAATCAAGGTGCATTTTCATATACCATGGCATCTGAAACCTTGTTTGCGGAAGCATACAGAATCTCTATCAGCCAATGCTATGTTAGTTATTATCATTTTGGTATGTACAGTCATCTCTGTTCACGATGGATTTACAGAATGTTGATTTTTCTGTCTTCCTTGTCATGTATGTTATTCTGTGACTCTAATACTTTCTGTCTGTACCTCTACTGATTTGTCTGAAGTTGTAATCATTTCTGTCTCATGTCACGTCATCTTGCAAATATATCTTACTGTTATAACTTAAGTTTTGATATTGCAATTGCCACGAACAGCGATTCGTGGTATATATTATCTTGTGTATCGTAATATATATTATGTATCATAGTATATAATATGTCATTAGTGTACTACATTGGCCCGGACTTCACAAATTGTGGTGAGTGAGGTGTGCTGTTGCACAGTGTGGTAACGCGTTCTCCTAGTGCGCCGCTAATCCGGGTTCGACTCCCAGCAGTGCAAAAAGAACGCTTACTCAGAGATCTCATAAAGATCGCACTGCTCACTGTAGTCCGGGGTTTGGTTCCCTAGGCCTTAAGAGGTTCGGATTCCTCGGAAAACAGTAGGTCCAGAGGTTCGGATTCAGTAGGTCCCGGCGCAGCATGACCATTGTGGTCCTTGAACTGCAAAACCACAAAACAAACAAATTGTGGTGAACGGTACTTGTCCACATCAGAATAAAAATTTTGCAGCCTAACAGGGAAAGGTGATTTTCTACTTGCCATTTGCAAAAGTCTAGTCGCCATTAGTGATTGAGTGACCAAATTTGTCGAGTCCTGAAAATATCTGTTGTTGGTACGTAATATTTTGTTTATTTTCTCTCACCCACCCCACATTCAATTTTGGAGGTTATACTTAGCTTTCTCACACTTTCAATTGTTATGTGTGCAAAGTCGATATCATATGTTGAAAGCTTCAAATTCTACCTTCGATATGATTAGGCAACGTGGAAATGCTGTTGATGTGATAATTTTGACAAAACACGTGATATGGAAGTATTAAATGCACGGGCATGCCTGGAGTTATTGCTGGCTTCGCTCCATCCATTGCACAATAAAGTGAGTCAAAACTTTTGGTTTCATAGTACATATAAAATGTACATTTCCATGTAGTTCATGAACTTACGCTTTGTGATCAACTTACATTTTTTAAATGATATATCAAAATCTGTTTGAACTTTCAAGTTTTTTAAAAATCCCTGGACCTGCTCCATAGACATTGAGGGGAATGTGTTAAGTAAATATTTATGTACCTAGCACATATTTTTCTTTGCTTTTGCTTTTGAAGGGTTGTATTGAATATAAATCAATGCTTATGCATTAGGATATTATTTCATTACCCTCTTTATTTTACATTAAAGTTTACAATGGGGAAAATGAATTTTCAGAAATGGAAACTTACTTGCTACGCTGCATTTATATGGGAGTTCTCACTTTACAACCAAGGGCTTGGATCGAAAAATAATTTATAAGTGCAGGAACTGTCTGTATTGCAGTTTATCGATTGTGCCATATCAATAATTTATTAATTATAAAAATATGTGACAGACATAAAGTAAACTTGTGCTATTGGAGAAAATGGCATTAAAAATTTGCTTAATGTAGAGTTGTCACAAATCTGTAAAAAGCATAATATCTGCAAAGTGCAATATAACAAGTTATGCCTATTTTGCATATGGAGGAAGGTTCATTTAAAACTTATTATATAGCAAAAATGGTAAGTGACTTTTGATATCTTGTTTTCTATAACATAAAATTTGTAACATGCGTATTGTTTTTGCTGTTGTTGAGCAGTCTTGTCTACTAATCTGTAAAAAAAAAGTAATAAAATATTTTCAAAAACTTGTATGCTACTTATTTATATAGAACAGTATTAAGAAAAACTATATAAATATTTATTTTGTTCGTTAATAGAGCTCAGATTATATGCAATTGCATATTTTAGCTCTTTTCAGCTTTAGTGGATATAAATGCATAAAAACGAATTTTCAGAATAAATGCATATTTCAAGGGTTTCAATAATTGTAAGAATTTTGTTCTTTTATTGGAACTTTTTTACACAATTATAAAGTTAAACTTTACTGTTTACTCTCGTATGAGTAGAAAGAAAAATGGATTTGTACATATTTAATTATGCTCTGATATATAAAAAAATGTTATTATATTCATTGCTGAATTCGCCACTGTGCTTAATAGGAAAACTTTAGGGTTTAATTCTATTGTGGTAGACAGGTAGTTAATCTAAGCTCAGATTAGACAACAAATATTTATTTGGGGTAAAATTCCACACCGATATCTACCACTAATAGATGTTGCTCATAGTCCATTACGGATAGACTATCCATTATAAATTACTCTAAAAATTTTATATATATAATCTAATAACCACAATATATGTGAAAAGATCTGTTTGGTTACAAAATGCTATTGATTAACCGAAGACAAAGCTTAGTTGTTCAGATCATTCATAGAAAACTTGTGGTATATAATAAAAGTTATGCTATATAGTATGTATTTCTACTCAGCTAGTTGTTAATAAAATCAACTCTCTTGTTTTAAGCTGCAGGACATTAGTTTTTTAAATAAGTCAACAAACTATTTAAGTGCATATTTTTCATTCTAAGTGCATATATTACACTTTTGAATGCATATTCTGGTGAATTTAAGTGCATATATTACACTTCTAAATGCATGTTGTGGAGAATTTTAGTGCATATTTGTATGCATATTTTGCTGGTTTTTGAATGCATATAATCCAGACTCTATTTATTAATAATTATATAATATATATATATAATAATTATTAATGAGCAGTTTTACTTTGAAATAAATTTGTCTTGTTTATGAGATACTATTACAAAGTGTAAAGATAGTTCTAAGTTTTTGTAAGGTATTATTATGCTTCTTATTCTTAGGGTTAACACAATTAACAAATGGTCAGCACACACAATAATGGTGGAATGTTTTTTGTGGGGAATTTTTTGTAGATAGTAATTTTTGATACTACACGTGAGCTCAAACTAGAATTTTTTCAATGTATAGTACAAAACGACACACTTTCCTGGCATAGAGTTGAATTAGGGTCCCTCAGTTAGATTTTTCTCCTACATATCGAAAGATGTAGTTTGAGCTGAAGTGTGGGTACCAGAAATGAACATAAAAAATTCATCCATGAAAAAAAATTATAAGAAACCTAACCCATTGAATTCGTTTGTGTTGACCATGTGCCTATTGTATTAACACTGAGAAGGGTAATAATACCTTACAAAAACCTTATATATGGTGAAAGGGAGCATCCATTGTTCTTGTGCTTTGGTGGCCTTGCGGTTAAAGGGCTCCAGATCTAACGGAAGGTCTCTAGTTCAGTGCGATATCTTTTTTTCTCATATATTGAAAGCTTAAGTGTGGGTG
>QLNU02003225.1:26460330-26478654 GCA_006491805.2 Dysdera silvatica | reverse complement strand
AATTTTCTTATATCTTCTTTCATGTTTTTGCGCAAAGTTTTGCAAAGTTCTACATACTCGATCTTGCGACTGGTATTTTGATTGTCCACCTTCATAAGTCTTCGCCTTTTCATGAGTTGTTTCGTCTTCTCAGATAATTTGCTATTCTGCTTTTTACAGGTTACACCACCAATTTCCCCAGCAGTTTCAATTATTGTCTTAACAATGTTTTCATTTGCTTCTGAGATGTCAACTTCTTCAATAAGTCCTTCCAGTGCAGAAAAGCGATTTTTTAATTCCAACTTGAATGCCTCGGTATTTTCTTTTAATTTCTTTAAATCCACCCTCTTACATACTTGTTTCCTAATGAGCTTCTGCCTTTCTAGTTTAGTATTTAAGTGCACTTTACATCTCACCATTCGATGATCACTTCCAGTATTAAATCTGTTCAGTACACTGCAATCTTCAATAATTGATTTCTTGTTTGCCAGGATATAGTCAATTTCACTAGTTCCCCCATTTGGGTGTTTCCATGTCCATTTTCTTTGCGGTTTCTTCTTAAAAAATGAATTCATGATGCTAAGGTTTTCAGCTTCTGCAAATTCGATGAGTTGATCGCCACGTTCATTCCTTTCCCCATATCCGTATTTACCAACCGATGTCTCTCCTTGTTCCTGTTGTCCAATTCTTGCATTGAAATCCCCCATGATGAGCTTGATATGTTGTTTCCCTTTGGTGTGTAACTCTTTGATTTCTTCATAAAATTCTTCAACCTCTTCGTCGGTATGGCTTGATGTTGGTGCATATACCTGTACTATTTGAAGTTGGTATCGCTGGGTTAGTTGAACAACAAGCCTCGCTGCTCGATCTGATGTACTTTCAACTTCCAGAAGACAGTCTTTAATTCTTTTGTTGATTAAGAAGCCAACACCACTTGTTCTTCCAGTTTCCGTTCCTCTATAATAAAACAAATGTCCACTTTTAAGTTCCACCAACTCTTCACCTTTTCTTCTAACTTCACTGAGTCCTACAATGTCCCATTTGATCTTGTCAAGTTCTTCTTCTAATTCTTGAAGTTTTGCTTCAGAAGCAAGGGATCGTCCATGGACGATATATATATATATATATATATATACACACACACACACATATATACATAGTCCAAACTTTAGACTATGCATTGACATAAGTTTAATAGATCGTGGGGGTGGGGGGCCTCCGATGCCTGCTTTGCCCAGGGCCCTCTCGAGTCAAAGTCGGCATGGGCACCCCTAGAATTATATGCAAGGGGGTGCATCCAGGAAAAATTCCAATTGAATAATGTTGTTGGACTATAGTTTCTTGTGGATTCAGTCCTTTTCCTCCCTTTTTTCATAAACCAAGGGGGTGCAAGTGCACTCCCTTGCACCCCCCCCATCGGGACGCCCATGAAAGTCGGGCTCTGAATGTGTGATGGTAAAAAGTAGTTCAAACGTGAAAAAATCATTCATTCCAGAATCTTTGAAAATATTGGACGAATCGAAATAGGACGACAATTACATAAATTCAACGAGTCACCCTTTTTAAAAATAGGTAAAATTATTGATGTTTTAAGTGAAGATGCAATATATACAGTAGAAAAATCAGATTAAAAATGTGTGGAAGTGGATGGGAAAGTATATCAGCGCAACCGCTTATTTATTATTATTCAACTCTCAGTTTCACTCGTATTTTTTTTTAAATATCAAGATGAAAGCTTAATTCTGTAAACTTCTTGAATGGTGATGATTTTTTTTTTAATTGATACAGTAGATAGAGTATTGCGACATGCGAATCGATACGATGAAGTGTGGTCTAAAATCGTACTTTTTAGTCACACGGTGTGATAAATCATAAGATTAGTGTCATGACAATTGTCATAAAAGGGGTGATAGTGTCAGAGCCAGGTCTGTAGCCAAGCCGGGGCCAGCAAGGGCCTAGCCTCAGTTGTCCCATTCTTGTGCCCCATTTGCCCTATCGAGCTATATATATATATATAGAACAATCCCAGGATGCCTTGTGCCCCCATATGTGCCTTCCCTTGCCTTGCCTCAGTTGCCTCTTCATCCTAGCTACAGGCATGGTCAGAGCTCGTGAACTAAAAAATTCAATAAATCCGATAAGTACACAAAACATTTTAGGAATTCCTTCTTTCTTGAAGTTTAATTATAATCAAACGTTTTCCAAATTTGATAGTGCTTACAACTTTCACTACTGTTTTTCAAGTATCAGGTTGCTACAATGAAAATAAAAATATTATGGGGATGCTGAATATTAATAATCAAGTTTTAACATCGTGTTCCATACACCTTCTGTAATCAAGTGATTGTTCCTATAAATAATTTCTGTTTATTTCGACTTTCAATAATTAAAATTCAAGGATTCCTAAAAAGAAGCATAAAAATATGAGAAATTACCTAAAAGAAAATCACGGTATTGGTAAATAATGCATTTTGTATTGTCATATTTTAATTGCGTTGTCTTTTTTTTTAATGGAAGGTATCGTATTTCTTGTTTTCTACATTGTAATTCCCATATTGCACTCGGTGCCATTTCAAAAATGTCAAACGTAGTTCTAGAAATCACGTCACATCCGGTTATCAGGTACGACACGCCGGATCCAGAAGCTACCAGGTTGTCACCACTGCTGGGGTATAACAGACACAACTCGGATCTTTCATCAGTGTAGTGCCTGAATTCAGTTTCCTTCAGCACTTTGTCGAGGATCTCGGATTCGACATGCTGAACGTTGTTTCAAGCATGCATACTAACGCTGGTCCTCCTCCATTGATGATAAGCCCAATGCTGAAAGAAGGCAAGATAGCAGAAGCGATGAAAATGGCTGAAGTGCCGACGAATTCAACTTTTGCCTTTGTGAAAAGTTATAGCGGATTTTTTTCCATTTGGGGAACGTTGAATGCTGATCTATTTTTTTGGTACTTTCCTGCCATGGTACGGCATTATATTTACTTCAATATTAATAATTTTCAAATGTGGTTAACCAGTGCCATTGACTACTATGGGCTATTTTTTCAGGATTTACCGAATGCTCCGATAATTGTCCGACTGCAAGGAGGTCCTGGTCAATCAGCTATGTTTGACATATTCAACGGCTTCGGACCTTTCCGGCTAGACGATGAATTACACATCCAAAGAAATCCAGATACATTGGCAAAGAAGATGAACCTCCTTTATTTTGATAACCCTGTTGGAACAGGTAAGTGTAATATATTAATATCTGCGTTTTAGTAAACTTTAACAATTTAAGGGGGCCCAGGTCATTTAAAGCTTTAAAAAAAAATCAATATTTATTTAACACAAAAAAGTGTTTACATTACCTGTAGATGTGTTTCTTTTAAAATAAACTTGGAGCAAAATCGTCCGTAACTAAGCTCAAGAAGCGGGTAAAAGGTAAAAAAATTTGTATAATATAATTTGGCGCTCGTAAAACTTCAAAGTGGATTTTATCAGAACATGTTCTGTTATGAGCTTGCGCCAACGAACTTGCAAACCATATTTAATGAATTTAACATCATCTTCACATACGGTGCATTTTCATTTTTCAATCTCCTCTTTTTACCATTTTTATCATACTTTTTAAATATGGACGAAATAGTATTCCAAAATGCAAAACCGCCAAAGAAAAATCAAGTGCATATTAATTATAAAACGATGCTGATTCTCTAACTTTTTAACATTTTCATATTATTATTATATATTTATAGAGATATATTATTTCATAATTTGCGTGCGGGCCCGTTTTGCAAATACCATGGAAACCTACATTCCATCATTTTGTGAGAGAGAGAAATATAACACTCAAACGTACCGACACACTTTATAAATACTTATTCTTTCCGCAACCGGTCAAAACACCGGTTAGAATAAAAGCTTCATTTTTCCGAATTGAAATATGTGCGAACGGTCAATTTAATGTGGACAAATAATGCACAAAATAGGTCTTTACATAATAATAAAATACAATATTTTGCCTTTTACCAAGAACCTGCACCGGTCTCTCGGTGTTGCGTATACTGGATATCCGAGATGGGAGTGTTTGTTTCCAGATCGGAGGTCTCTAAGTCCCACGCCCACGAGGCGCACTGGCCCGGGCCAATAATTTGTAAATGTTTAATTAAATTTAAAATTAATTAACGTTGAACACGTTATCAGCGCGTAAAATACGAAAAAGAAATTCGTCAATTTCTTTTCGATCGTCAAATCTCGCCAATTGGCGAAACTATTACAAAAAATGTACTTTATAAAGCGACCTCGTATAATTTATTTTACAACCACACCACTATCTACATGGAAGAAATTAAGAGACCTTCACCTTTCATCAATAGATATATAACGGTTGTAAACCTGACGCTACATTCAGGAATATACATAAAATAATTTATGTTTTACAGGTTTCAGCTTTACTTCTTGCACTGAAGACATGGCAAAATCTACGGAAACAGTTGCTGAACATCTATTTTCTGCGTTATGCCAATTTTTGATGCTGTTTCCGAACCAGAAGGACAATATTTTTTACCTGTTCGGGGAAGGATATGGAGGTACTGTAATATTCGATTTTCAATTTTTTTTAAATGTAATATATCCATTTCTACTCATTTCTAAACTTGGAAACAGGTCGACAAGTTCATAATTTAAGGTTTCAATGATCAGCCAAAACATTAAAACTACCTTTGTGCTATGTAAATTATCACGCTTGCAGCCAACACGTGTCCAGGTCACGAATGCTAACCTTGGGTAGAGCCAACACGTGTCAAGGTCACAAATGATAACCTAAGTTCGACCTTTCTCTCAGTCAGTATTTGATTTTGTTTTAGCATGGGAAAAGCAGAAAGGGTTTATCTAATTTCAACGAAGGTCAGAGCGTTATGGCAAAATGGCTTGGTAAAATCATATATGCAATAGCGACGTTACTAAGCTGCTCACTATGTGGCAGTTAGTATCCATCAAATGTAGTTTGAAACAGGTGACAGTGCGCGTCATCGAAAAGCATGGGTTGGTTGATCATACCTCATTCATACCAGAAGTCTGCGCCAGCCATCTCATCCTGTCCGCTTTGAAAGAAGGGCCACTGTAGCTCAGTGGTTCCCAACTGGTGGTCCGCGACACAGGTCGTTATTTGAGAAAAAAAAAATTAAAAAATACTTATAAAAATTATTATTATTAAACATTAAAATTAAATATAAAAATGAAATTGATGGTATATTTGTAGTATTTTACAATCTGATGGAACTTCAGAAAACGGTTCGTATTAAAAGTAATTCGTCTTAAGCGTGTTCATCTTAACGAGGTTTGACTGTATTATCATTAGATTTTTTTTTCTGTTTATTATTCCTTTTTTTTACCAAAGAACAATTTTACAAACACATTTTCCCCTAAACAGACTCATCTCCCCTTTTTATTAAGGTCTTGGAGTCCATTCGTGAGAATTTTTCAAAGTGGTCCGCGGGTACAATTGAAGTGGAAAAGTGGTCCGCGGCTTAAATTGAAGTGGAAAAGTTGTCCGCGGCTTAAAAAAATTGAGTTGGAAACCACTGCTGTAGCTGATAGTGGTGTGGCGTGACTTCAGACAATGGGTGGTCTCCAATGTTTCATCATCCTCCTCCAACGACAATCAATTTAACGTACACCCTTGTGGATATGGGTTTCCGCAGCCTCATTCTCATTGGTGTGAGGTGGTTGTTATAATGTTTCAGCTGATCGGTGATTGTATATACTCGTATGTGCATTGCAGCTTTTTTTAGGAATTAAAAAAAAAAACAAGCAACGTGTCTCTCATGCACAAATGGCATGCTCCAGCCAACATCACCCACAACATGATAGCAATCAGACCACACCTGGCCACCCATTATCCCCTTAAGCGTTGGGACCTAATGTCCACTCTGTTGATGTTTTGCCACTCCGCGACCGCACTGGCTCTATAAATCCTGGTTGTGTGATAGTTAGCCTCAGTGCTGGTGATCTTAATTGTGACCGTGGCACAAGATCTGCCACAAGGGCAACGATTACGGGGATTAGAGACATTGACAACATTCGAGTCGTGCTGCCTACTAAAACGAGTTGTGTTTTGGTCAGTAGATTTCAACTGGGAGTTACTTCTGCTGATATTCATAATATTATTGAATGTACCGATTTTGATTATCAATATATCCAACTCAAGACTCGTAATAAGGAGAACTATGCTTCTTTTGTGATATTTGCTGACAGCGATCATCTAGACTTTCTTTTGAACTCTGTATTGTGGCCTAGGGGGGTTCCGATTTCCATCTTTTATCGTAAACCGAAGTTTATATTGGGAGATGCCTTTAATTATAAAGCTTCTGGTTCGGGTATGTTGCCAAACACTATGGATTCCGCCATTATTAGTTAACGTATTGATTTCCATAATTTTGTGTTTGCATTTACTAATCCACGGAATATTGTCAATAAGCTTAATGATTTATTTTTAGTTATTTCCAATAATGAAATTCAATTATTGTGTATTGCCGAAACATGGGCTAAACCGTATATATATCTGATTCTTTTTTATGCCCCACTAAATTTACTATTCATAAATGTGATAGGAGGGATACAGTCGGTGTTGGTGTCTGTATTATTGTAAGGAATGATATTCCATGTATCAGATATAATTTACCTGTGGTATTTCAATCACACGAACTAGTATGTGTTGAATTGATCGCATGTAACGGCCTTAAAAATTGTTTTGCGTGTGTGTTTATGTTCCTCCACCTAGCTTTTCTAATGATGCTTGTTATTTGCGAAGTTTGGTTACTGATATTTCATTAATTGTTTCTACCGATTGTAGTTTTATTTTGGTTGGGTATTTTAACCTTTCATCGTGTACTTGGAATGACGATGACTATTACAGTTCTCCTGTGCAGACTGATTTTATGGCCTTGGGTCAAATCGGCTTCGTCAGCAAGTAGGCTTTCCGACGAGAGGTAGCCACTTTTTCGGCCTGATATTTACCAGTGAATTATGTCTCTCTTCTGCTCCGATTGCTTTTGAGCCCTTTTCTCATAGTGATACCCCATCGCATGTTCCATTTGGAACTGTGATTAACTTTGAGTTTCGTTGTTGACCAGGTAAGCCTGGGTTGGAGTTTTTAAATGCAGATTATGGACATTTAAGTAGAATTTGTGTGGAATTGATGGAATATTCACTTTATACTGAGTCAAATATTGATCTTGCATATGTTTTTTCGCGTTTTTCATTGGCAGTTCAAGATTGTATTTCAACTCTGGTACCATTGAGACCATATTCACGCCGTAATAATAGTAAATTGAAGAGAATAGCTAGGAGGAAATTGCGAATTCGGCGTGTACTTAAGGCCAATCCATCAGAGAATAATTCTGCAAAGTATTTGGACATCACAACAATCTATAGAACCTGTGTTGAGAAAACTGAATTGCGAAAATTGGCTGGTTTATATGCTTATGATGATAGGCGCTGTTTCTATAGGACTATAAATTCAAGACTTAATGGGCGTTGTACTATTCCTCCTCTTTTGCGTATTGATGGTTCCTTGGCCTATGAGGATAATGATAATGCTGATCTTTTTGCTGATGATTTTTCTGAATATTATGTCTATGATCCTTATTTTGTTGTTCCGCCTGTTTGTGGAACAATTTATTTGCACCATCTACTATTGGTGTCATAATTAGGTTATTATATGCTCGATCATCTCCAGGAATCGATGGTTTGCCTGTATGCTTGTTTAAACAAATGGGTACTCCTCTTCATCATGCTCTGTTTGTTCTCTTCACCAAATGTTATTTGGCCGGTTGCATGCCTGACGAATGGAGAAACTCTGTGATTGTACCTACATTCATTCAAAAAAGGTAATAGATCTATTCCTGATAATTATAGACCTATCTCTATTAGTAATGTGGTGCTCAAACTTTACGAGAGATGTTTAGCAAGAGCTCTTATTCCAGTATTAGAGGGTTTGGGTGCATTTCTCAATGAACAGTTTGATTTTCTGGCCCGTAGATCTATTGTGGTTCAGTTGTTACATTGTGTTAACAATTGGACTTTAGTTATTGAGAATGGTACTCCTATATATGTAATATTTATTGATTGGGAGAAGGCTTTTGATAGACTTATACGCTCTATTCTTATTAGGAAATTATCCTCCCTCGGTGTTACACCCCACTTAATTTCGTGTTGTTGCAGATTTGTTGGCAAATCGCACATTTAGTGTTAAAATGTCTGGTTCTATGTCAAAGAGTGTTACTGTTAGAAGTGGTGTCATTCAGGGTTCTGCACTCGGTGCCATTCTCTTTCTTGTTATGGTGTCTGATGTGCCTCAGATATTGCGACCATTATCCTCTGACTTATTTGCTGATGATTTAAAGTTCTATAGAAGTGTTCAATCCTTTGCATCAGCTTATGATAGACTGGGGGAATGGTGCGAGTTAAACAAGTTGGCCATTTCAATTGAAAAATCATCTGTCTTACATCTTGGTGAATTAAATATGGACTTAGATTATATAGTATGTGGTTCATTATTGGGCAGTGTTGGTTATTACATTGATTTAGGTATTACTATATCTGGTCGCCATGATTTTTCTGACCATTCTGCTAGAATCGTTTCAAAGGCCAATAATAAATGTTATATGTTGTTACGTGCATTTTCCAGGTGTAATCTTGCTACTTTAGTTTTGGCCTTTAATACATATATTCTTCCCTCATTGGAATTTGCATCTAAAGTGTGGAATCCTTATAAGCTTAGAGATATTAGGAATATGGAGTTTCCTCTTCGAAGATTTACTAAACGTTTATCTGGATTGAAGAGTCTTTCTTATAGCGACCGTTTGGCTCTTTGTGGGGTTCATTCATGCAAATGGCGTCGACTTGTAATTGATTTGAAGCTATTCTATAAATTGATCCGCGATATGATATATTCTGATCACGACCGACCTCTGATAGCTATGGCCTCTCCTCGGGTTTCAAGGGGCTATCCTTAAAGGGTTATTGTCTTTTCTCCACAGGGTTGGTCTTTTTCTCCAAAATTACACAAGCTCTAGTTTGAGCTGTAATTAATACGTGGGTGGCAAAAATTATAGTATAATAAATTTCCCCCACGAAAACTCACAAAAATCTCGCCCCGGAGGCTTTCTTGTGTTGACCATATTTGGCAATTGTGTTATCCCTGCGGAGGGTAATAATACCTTAACATCTTTACATACGGAGAAAGAGAGCGTTGTTTCCTGTCCTCATTCGTCTAGCGGTCCAAGACACTCCGGGCTAAACGGAGGGACCCTGGTTCGAATCCAGGATGGGGAAAGCGTCTCTTTTTCTCCAAAATTACATAAGCTCTAGTTTGAGCTGTAATTAATACGTGGGTGGCAAAAATTATAGTATAAGGGTTATTGTTTCAACCGTAAGGAAAAATTACTGTTTTTATTTCTATATAAATAGAGTTGGATGTATTTGGAATGTATTGCCCGCTGAGCTTGTATGTTGTGCTAGCTACCGTGAATTTGTATCTGCTTTGGACATGACTGACTTGTCTAAATTTTTACATTGTTTTCCTTTTTAGGATTTTTAGGTAGGATTTTTATTGTGTACTATTCTTCATGTACTTTTGTTCTATCTTGTGATTTTGATTTATTAATCGATTTTACTCTCAGTATAAGTGTTTGTATCCATCTGAGTTTTAATAAATTATTATTTAATTTATTTTATTTTAATTGTGCTTCACTTAGAATATTCAGCTGGCGCAGTATGGACATCACTGCCCTTGAGTCATTAGGATTTAACTAACTACAATATTTAAGAGAAATAAGTTGTTAGTTAAATATTTATATGCATTACGGAATAATTTCAAATAAAAATAGTCTTGGTCTGTAAGAAAAAAATACTCTGTGCATGTACTTTTTTCCAAAAGAGAAAAAATGGAATTGAAATAAATGTTTAATTTCTTACCAAAATACATGGTTCAATGTGAGGGCGGGCCTGAAATAAAGATAAATATAGAGGTATCCGTCTTCATTATACTGTATGTACAGATGAATCAGACTTACAGGTCGTTTTGTTCCGATTTTATATCCGAAAGCTAATTTAAAAACTAGTGTATTTTTTTTAATAATTAGCTAATACGTTTGCATGTTAAATATTTATCAAATATATTCTTATATATATTAAATTTAACATACTCGTCATCTAATGTATGTTTTTTATATTTAGTTGAATTTTAAGTTTTCTATTTTATTGGCATATTCAGAGTGCTAATAAAGCTCTAATTATTTTTTTTAAATTTAATGATATGTGAATTTCACCGGAGAGAGAGAGAGAGAGAAAGAAGACCTTTGAGACACAGGCCTGTATTTCAGTCTGACGTCACAGTTATGGGTTTTTGTAGACACTCATATTTCTGTTTGTTTTCCAACGTTAATGGCAATATGCGTATAAAAATACTTTGGTTAAAATTACTACCTAGTATTATTGCATATGTACTATATAGTATTATTTTATGTAGTGAAATATATTGCATAGGTTACAGCTACTTGAACTAAAACATAATTCTATTATAGTGGAAACTAATACTATATATAAATGAAATGTGACCATAAAGGACTGGCGTACGCAGGGGGGTGTTGATGGGGGTTGTAACTCCCTGTTACAGTGCAATTTTGTATAGTTAACGTAGGAATATATGAGTTGCACAGTTCTGTAAACCCCCATTGAGCCTATAATCCCCTTATGAAATTCCTGCGTACGCCTACGCCATGAACTGATACATATAGTAGAAATGGTGTGGTCTGTTACACATTTTTGAAATAGGATTTAAAAAAAAATTCTTTACCTGTATAATGGGAATCTGTTTTTTTTTTTTTAGCTAAGTATGCTTTGTCTTTGGCTAAGAAAATTCACGAATCGGGAAATTCCACTACTATCAAACTGAAAGGCATCATCCTGGGCTCTCCGTATTTGGATCCAGAAGTCATATATAAGACTAATAAATACCTCTTTGAATTCGGAGTATTGAGTGCCTCTGAATCCGCTCTAATTGACGAGCGTATGAACTCTGCTAGGAAGATGGCAAACAAAAAGTGCTTTTGCAAAGCTATGGACTTTGTTGAAGGAACCTTTGGATCTCCTTGCCGAATTCCCTTTAATAAAAAGTATTACATTCCAGAAATCTCGGGAATAACTTCGCAGTACAACGTTTTGGAAATGGAAGATCCTCAGAGCTACAATAATTTCGTCTTTTACGTTAATAAACCAGAAGTCAGAAGAGGTATTCACGTCGGATCCATGACATTTCAAGATGGTCGGATGGTATATGACACATTGAGAAACGATATCCTGCGCTCTTCTGAAGAGGATCTTTCAAAGGTCATTGGAAAATATCGCATCTTGATCTATAACGGGAACTTGGATAAGAAAACACCAGCTCCATTTACTTGCGAGCTTTTTATGAAATATGTATCCGAGGTACATAAGCAAGATTTCAAAAACAAGCAAAAGGCGACCTGGGTCCCGAAACACCCTCTCCCTGACCGTGAGAAAGAAGTTGGTATGGTGATTTATAAAAACAAGTTTTTTACCCACGTAGTTGTCTGTCGTAGCGGACATTTCGCTGCAGCCGACAAACCGGAAATTGCTCATGATGTAGTTTCGAAATTTATTTGGGACCAGGACTACAAAAAAAAAGGTGCGGGAAATCCAGCTTGAAATGATTTCAATTGCATTTTGTTTGGATTTGAAGTCAATATGTGTACCTTTTATTTGATATTCAGTTTGTACTAAATGAAGCACCTACGCGTTGCATTTATGTCAAAATATATTTTACAAAGCATTTTCTACGTATTTTTGTTGCATTAAAGCTTCTGAGACGTGCACAAATATATTATTTTATGTAACTTCTGTACTCTGCATAATATTGTATAATTATTGTCATGCATGTATTAGAGTAATAAAGAGTCCAAACTCCTTTTTTTGGTTTATTTTATCCACTCGGCACTGTGCCTCTCATTTCTTTGCACATATGCTCATACAACACATTTGTATGGCACTTCCGTTTTAATGGGAGAAGGTTTGTTCATTAAAGGTAAATAAACACAACTAATCGAGGAGAGTTATTTAAAAATAATTTAGCTATGATTGACAACTTTACTTTTTTAATAAGCTGCTAGATTCGCAACGGAATATTTTCCTTTTTTTATTATGTCAAAAATGAATATTTTGTGACTTTAAACAAGATGACATATTTTAAATAAATAATTTTAAAATTATTTCCTCTGACTAATTTTACAGCCCTGAGATTAAAAGTTACCTATATTTATTTCCTATTATTTACTATTCTGAATATTTCCACAAACTAGTAGCTGGCGTCGCACGCCTTTGATTTCAGATAGTGCGGAAAGTGTGTTGTTAGGATATGACGAAGAGTCTCTCTACACACGCCATTTCCGATCTAGAGGGGATGAATGCTTTCTCGCAACCATTTCTGACATCACCTTTGGGCATTAACACTTTTGCCTTATATTGTTTTTCGATGAGTCGGCCATGCCACCCACTTTCATGAAGCCAAACAATGTATAGCCAGTGCTGAAGTTAGATGAGGAGAGGCTCTGGACCAGTGGTTCTCACACGTTTTGGGTCGCGGAACACTTTTCAGGAGCGAAATTCATCAAGGAGAAGTATTATCGCCATTCTGCCAAAAGCATGTGTGTATTTTTCAAGTTGTTAATCTGGCTGAATTTGGGACAGCTTCAACCGAATACCTGGCCCTGAATTGAGACGGTCTCTGCATTTTGTTATAGAAGTCACACAGGCAAGATAACTCTATTTCACATGAATAAGGTGTTCAAAAGGACAAAAGGGTGATTTTCAAACAAATTTCTGACAAATGTTTAAATTCGTCCTATAGTTGACACCAAAATGTGGAAATGGCAAAATTCTCTCTTATCATAGAATCTGATGTCAAATTAATTGAGCATTGATTTTCTGACAAATTTTTAAATTTATCTTGTAGTTGACACCTAAACTAAATTATGGTAGTGGCAAAATTCTCTCTTATTATAGAATCTGACGTCAGATTAATTGAGCATGCATAATGATGCGGTGTCCGATAGGTTGACTTTTTTGACACATCAGAGTATTGGTTTATAATTCAAAAAGTTTACCTTAATTTTTTTTGGGGGGGGGGGTCCCCAAAGTCTGCTAAATAAAAGCATATTTAGCAGATGAACATGAAACTCATTTAAGATACATTTCAGGTATGTTGAAATATAGCTTTTGTCTGAATTGTTTTAACATTTGTAAACTGTCTACATTTCGAATTTTCATTAATACCTGCCAAACTCGATTTTCTTATTCAACGCTTGTTCTTTACCGTTGGCTTCAAAAAGAATCACTACTTTTCCACGAAGTGAGTGAGCGACTGAACTAATTAATGGTTTTAAAAAATTTTGCTAAATATGCAAATTTCATGAGATAAGCATTATCTCATGAAACACAACCTGTTTCCCAAAGCAAAGTGATTGTCAATCAGTAAGGTTCGGACTTCATTTTCCCCCAACCCCCCCCCACTTACGACAAGAAGAAGATGGCGAAGAGTGTTTTTTAAATAAAATTTTAAGTAACGCCAAGGATGACGTATTTAAAATTTGGCAATTCACAATTCCTACTTTAAAGTAGTGTTTCTCAACCTTTATGAGGCCGTGACTCAGTAAATTTTTTGTTTATGAGGGACCGGTTGCAATAAATCTACTCGTAAATACCTTTATATTTTTCTGAAGTTCTACATTAAACTATCATATGAATAATTATGGCATAATTATAAAGAGTATCAGTACGCTCCATTCGGTCGTTCTGATTTTTTAAACGGCTAATTCTTATAACCACTGATTTTTAAAAATGGCGGCACTGTAAAAAGTTTCATAACCATAGATATGTATAACCCCCTCCCCTTTCTGCCATCAACAATTACGTTCTTGTCCCAGACTTTAGATTTAAAAAAAGTGAAGAAGATAATTAGAAAAAGGAGATAAACGCAAGGTGAGTGAGATGTGCTTTTTTGCTAGATTCTTATTATATACTATTCGTAGTCAGTGATATGACATCGCACTTTTGGTGCCAGGCCCAAACTCTCCATATTCTTGAGGGCTTTCAACTCCATTGTCAACCCTGGCCTTCCTGTTTAGTTTCCTTTTCAAAGCTCTTTGAAGCAGGTGGCATTCTTCCGTTTTTGAGACTACTATATCACCAAGTCGTATTTCTTTGATCCTCTTTACCACATCTCTGGCTTGCTTTTTCATCGTATGTTTTCATTATAATGTTCGTAGCGTGTGTCCCATCAGTCACGATCAGGATAGAACAGTGATGGCTAATTCAATTTACTCGAAGGTCATCAAATCATAAAGGTTATTATCAGAGGGGCAGATATATAATTTTTTTAGACTGAGTTTAAAATCTAATATTGAAAATACGGATATTATCAATTAATTGTAAAATTGTTCGGATGACAATAATTACATCCTTATTTATAATTTGTAATATTAAAATTAATTTCTTTAAAATGATTTGACATGACATTTAATGAATTGAATTGAATGAAGTAAGAGGATTACGCGAGCCGTATTAGATAAATTGGCGGGACGAATATAGTCGGATAGCCGCCATTTATTTCTGCATACATCACTGGAATAGAAGGTCAAGATTGTTTGACAATTCTTCTCGATGAAGATTGACTTTTGTTGCTTTTACGATGCAAGTACCAGACAATTAACAATTCTTCATAAATAACGTTTCATTGAAAATTCTATCCAACCTTCGACAAAGAATTTTCCTTAACTCTTTTCAAAATTCATACCAATTCACAGGTGGAGACCTCTGTAGACGTTGTTCACCCGCAAAAAGGAAAGTAGTCAAAACTATCAAGACAGCACTGTTTATACAGACGAACTTTCAGTCAAATGGCAAGTTTGATTTAAGACTACCTTTGTATGTATAGTTCAGAGGTTTTCAAACCTTCTCAATCCCCAACTCCCTTCACCTCTCATAAGTTGTCAACGGCTCCCAAACATAAAAAAATGTATGGTATGAATATTTTTTCATATAACATGTCATCTGTAAAATATTATTTAACGTTACGACGCCGTTGATCGAAATTTGTGACGCATAGTTTGACAACTCCTGCTATATGGTCCCGAGTTCGATTCTCGAATCGGGAATGTCGTCTTTTTTTTTAACACGTTTGCCCTATCAAATGAAGCCATTTCCCACATAAATGAAAGCAGAGCGTGTATAAACTGGGAAAGACTAAAATATAATGGAACCAGATGTTTAATAGCTTGCAATTTTATGATCATACTAATGAAAGTGGCTTTTTTTTTACTATACACGGTCTGGAGTTCGATTCCGGGATTAAAAACGCCGTATTTTTTTTTCTTAAAACACTACTTTGGTTCTACCGAATGAAACCATTCCTCAAACATAAAGAAATCAGAATACGTATGAATTGCGAGAAACTAAAATAAAGAAACGAGACATGTAACATATGGCAGCTTGATGGTTTAATGATGAATTAATTCATTAGCAATGAAAGTAGCTTCACGTCACTATATAAGGTCTAAAGTTCGATCTCGAAACTGGGGAAGTCGTTCTTTGTTCAAAAAAAAAAAGAGAGAGAGAGAGAGATTTGCCCTGCCAGATGAAGCTATTCCCTGTATAAATAAAAGCAAAACGCAAATTAACTGCGAAACACTGCAATAAAAGAACAAGACATTTATAGCAGATGGCAATTTGATGGTCATATTAATAACGAAAGTAGCTTTTTGTCAACATACAGGGTCTCGAGTTCGATTCCGGGATGACAAAACTAATGTTTTTAGTAGTTTTGTCCTACAAAATGAAACCGTTACACAAATAAAAAACGTATTCCTAGCCATTTCTAGGATCTCTTAAAAGAAATTAAACCTAAAAGCTTAGCTAATCTAGACTCAATATGCTATTACATGACCGTTGTGCCCCATGGGAAATGGGATGTACCTCAAAGTAGGATCTGCGCCAATGGGTAGCGAATCGGGTATTCGTCCCTGAGCGGCAGGTTTTTAGGGGCGGCAAAATAGGATTAATATGAAAAATGAAGGCATTTTACGGAGCAAAACACGTGCTCGTCCCGAGCGGCGTAATACCTCTAGCATCGGCCCTGCCCCAAAGACCACTGCAAAAATATATCATCGAACAAGAAAACAGAACATAGCAGTGATCAAAAGAATCACATAAAATGTCCTTCAAGTTAATGCCATTTCGTTTGAAAGCAGACAAATGCTGCTAGTCAACGTTTTTGCAGACCAGACGCAATTATGATATCCTTACTCCCTTAAACATCCTGTTCTCGTTAAAGATTGGGAAATGTTTGCCACAGCAGTATCTATGTGCAGCAATTATTACTATGGGAACCTAGCAACGTCTGTCTAGACACGTTTTGCAGTCCGAATTGCTGAAATCCATAAAATATCTCTGCAGGACAAGGACAAATTACAAACTGCGGAGAGAACTACACCTGTGTATAATAAACCAAATTATCATAGCTAGACATAAACAGTCTCCTGAAGTGTGGCGCCATGTTCAGACTCGTTGCTCAATATCGCAGACATCGATGACTCAGAATCCTGAGGCGACGTTCTCTGTTGCTGCGTAATCACTGGTTCCTGATAACCTGGTTCTGGGATAACCATGAATAGGTTAACATCAGAACCAGTAACGTAGCAATTCGAAACTCATGGTGGGGTGACTCTGGTGACTCTGAAGATGATTATGTGATGTGGCCTTAGAAAAAATGTGTTTTGCTATCCAATGGGGGATTGTGCCCATCCTTTCCCTAAGCCACTAATCGGGACCACGAATGTAATAGTGGTTATATGGGGAGTAAAGCGCATAATTTATATACGTTGTGGTTAGCATTCGTGGGTGTGAAGTATTTCATTTGGACGCTACTAAGGAAATACTACTTGGGGAGAGTTTATGTATCACGTGAGCACCTTTGGGGAAGTGGGTTGCTGTTATGCGCATTTTCCTATGTTAGCCAATGTTAATTTTTGCTTACCCGGAGGGGGGGGGTATAAAATGGCCAAAATATTGCTTACGTAATACTTGAACGTTCCCTTAATTCTAACATATGTGGGGTATTTTGATAGCGTGGTGTTCTTAGATTTACCATCCTCCATCGATTTAACCCTGATACCGATGTCGGATGCCATCAGTAATGGCATCATAATTCGATCGAATCGCATATGTATTTCTCAAATAGGCAAAGTTCTTCATTAAACTGAGCTTCTGTACCAGCTTTCTTAATTGCAGAACATGAAGACTAATCCAAATTAATTAAATAGGTTGGGTCTGACAAATCTAGAGATTCAAATTTCTAAGAATAACTTTTTATAAGAAGTTCCGCACTGAAATTCTGAATCATTATTCTCCCATAATAAATAACAAACTAATATCATGTATTATTCTGTCATAATACCTGAATAACTAATATCATGCATTTTATTCTCTCATAATACTTGAGTATCTAATATCATGCATTATTCTCTCATAACACATGAATAATATGTGACCAGATTTGTTCTGTCCAAAACAGTGTTTACAGGAGAAAGGCCTTTTTTAGTGATTGAAAAGTGCTATAGGCAGTTTCAGATGTTTATTTTGCGTTTAAATCAATCAATTTTAACATCTATGTATACATTTTTATAATTCGTGCTTAGCATTCAAACTAATTTGCTTTAAAAGTATCGATTAGAACCTTAATATTGCATAAAATTCATCGCAACTTAAATAAAAATTAAATTTTGCGATTAGAGCATTGCCTTTCAACACACATCTAGAAGTAGATACTCTGAGATTTTATTAATGTGCTGGTGGTTTATGGAATTTTCTCGAAAATGTTTAAAAGTTTCAACCTAACTTTTTTACATTTTCAGTTAATAGTTTAGTTAAGTAGATGGATTATCCTCCAAAATGGGACAGTTATGAGTCCCGATGGGGATCTTGGGAACAAAAGGACACTTTCGGTCAAAGCGTGAGTGTCCTGCCTAAAACATGATATCATGGTCACTTTAACTATGATAGTCGACCGACATCATCCATGATATGTTTACAACCAACCAAGCTTATCTGGGAGTTAGACAAACCTTACGTAGCTGAACGTTTGTTTCGGGGGGGCTCTGAAAGTAACAAGGGGGCTTAATATCCGTAAACGTTTCGTTGTAGTTTATCAATATATTTAATAATACACGAAATACATTTTTTAACCAAAATTTTGCAGTGAAAATTTATAAATTTTGGTATACC
>QLNU02003225.1:26388674-26442816 GCA_006491805.2 Dysdera silvatica | reverse complement strand
AGAGAAATATATCAGTTACTTAATACTTAAACTACCATAGTAAAAGGCATTACTCATGTATAGCAAGAACTGCTAAACTGACTGATGAAACCCTAATCGCTTTATGGCATGCTCCCGGGAGGATCCGTCTGTTGATCATTTATTTTATCTACTTTTCGAGGACTAACACCACAGCAAGACATTAACGGAAAAGTAAACTATTGAGGACTATTCAGCTTAGTTTAATCATTAGTCATTGGTGACATAGGCCACCGTCAAACATCGTTGTGCCTTTTCCCTTGCATTTTTTTTATTTTCTACTTTTGAAGTACTCTATTTTGCTTTAATCCATGTGTCGGATGGTGAGCTTTAAAACAACTGAGGAGTGGATAAGAGGTATGGGAGGAAACGGAATAGCAGGGGTAATAAAACCATCATGGGAACAGGAGGAGAAGCGTCTTTGTCGGCGTGGTTTCATGGCAGATGGTTCCGACACCCAAGTTATGTCCTTCGAAGGAAGGGAACATCTCTTCTCCAGTCAGGCTTTTCGAAATTAATGGATTAGAAAATCAGCCTTACAAAAGACCATCGTCGATGCCCAATGCGCATCATTAAAGTGCATTCTGTCGCAGCTACTTGACAAGAAATTTGAAATAAAAATTGGCTGCCATACGCCCGATGAAAGGTTACTTTCTAAATTGGCTAAAAAATCGATTTAGAGACATTTCTTGCGTTGATATATTTATATTTAGAGATAGCAAACAATCCTCTTATCCATAAAGTGCTTTTAGAGATGGATCTCACGATAACAATATTTTCCTGAGTATGTTGACATAAATAAAGAGTTAAGAAACTGTCCTTATTTCCATATAAAAGATGACGAGTATCGATAGTGTGGCATACAAACGTTGAATGCAAATTGAACTTTAAAGAAAAAACTGTTTAAAAACTTACATCTACGGATCTAATTAAATTTTTTTTATAGACTTGGCTTCTTTTGAAATCGTAATACGTTTCTTTGCCAGCAATTTATGATCCAATATTACCACATAATTGGCTATTATGAGGATTGTTGGACTTTAATAAATATCAATGCTAGTATGGCTTATAGGACGTTTGCTTGTTTGATTCGCTGCTTTGGTTTAAAAAGCAGTCCAAGCACTGCCCTATTAATTGCGAACTTGCCGATAGTGAAGCTTTATATTTGGTCGCAGGGGAAAATTTGATAAACGCCGGTAGCTCAATGGGAAAGAGCACTTGACTGGTTATTAAGAGGTTATGGGTTTGGTCCCCACAGGGCGCTGAGAAACCACTATTTTCTTTGCGCATAATTTATCCTCTAATAATACCGTTTTAGCCTAGTGCTTTGATTTATAACGATAGGCCGAAGTTTTAGTTTTAGGGATAACGTGCTAAACGCCCCTTGTCTTTTCATTTTTGGGGCCGTTCAAATATTACGTAAACACCTTTGGAGGAGGAGGGTTAGAGAGTTGCTTATTTTTTCTGAAACAGGGGAGAGGCTTAAACCATGCTTATATAAGACACAGAAAATAAAATTAACACATAGTCACCGCTCTGACAGAACTGAAACACATGGATGTAAGACACACTGCGAGTGAAAGATATAAAATATAAAATACACGTAATCGTGGTTAAACAATTAATTATTTAAACCAATGGCTCTCATTCTCAACCTTTTTTCACTCGAGGCTCCACATGACTCGCCTGACATTTTTAAATTATAATGAATGTATTGTTTTTAATAAATTTATTTTATCAAAACCACTTCTTATTTATTGCACATTATTTGCTTACAATATAAAACATATTAATAATAAAACTGTAACAAAGTATTAAAATTTTTTTTAAATAAAATAATCTCTTGTGATTACTCTCTATTTATAAATAAGCGTTTAATATTATAACAAACTTATAAATAAGTAATTACATACAATAAACTTACAAATAAGTAACACACATAACAAATCCTACAAATAAGTAATTAATACAATAAACTTACAAATAAGTAATTAATATTACAATAAACTAAATAAGTAATTAATATTACAATAAACTTACAAATAAGTAATTAATATTACAATAAACTACAAATAAGTAATAATATTACAATAAACTTACAAATAAGTAATTAATATTACATAATAAACTTCATAAATAAGTAATTATTAATATTAAAATAAACTTACAAATAAGTAATTAATATTACAATAAACTTACAAATAAGTAAATTAATATTACAATAAACTTACAAATAAGTAATTAATATTACAATAAACTTACAAATAAGTACTATTATTACAATAAAAACGTAAATATTATAATTCACATCACATATTGCATACTTATTTCAAAAACTTGTACCAACCAATTAGAGAACCGAAATCTTACGTAAGCATGAAGGGGCGGGGGCAGGCACATTTGCTTATTTTTTTCTTGTAAGGGGGAGGGGGATATAGAATGGCCAAAAATATGCTTACGTAATACTTTAACCGCCCCCTTTTAAAGAGTTTAGTTACTAAGTAAATGAAGAACGGTGACCCAACGCAAATTTAAAAAAAAAAAAAAAGGAAAAAGAAAGAAAGGGAAGAAAGAAAGAAAGAGGAGAGGAGTAAAGAAGAGAGGAAGAAAGAGAGGGAGAAAGGACGGGAGAGAAAGAGAGGGAGAAAGGACGGGAGAGAAAGAGAGAGAGAAAGAAAGGAAGGAAGGGAGAGAAAGAGAGAGAGAAAGAAAGGAAGGAAGGGAGGGAGGGTCCGAATACTTCTTTAGAGAAACGTAATTTCTGCGTGTTAGACAATTTAATGTCTTCAACTGCGAAAAGAAAATTAAAATAGTTTCGTTTATCAATCGAAGACAAATTATTTATTTGGTTACGAATGATATTAGCATTTGAAGTTTGATAAATTTCTCCTTTGTATCGGTTACTATTGATATTTCTTGTGTAATACTCACATTTTAGGCTAATTTTTTGTTTATACTCGGGAAGGGTTTTAATCTTTTGTTTTTGCAGCAGATGCTTAAACGTTTTCGTAAGGTCTTAAAAATAAAGATTTTAATCATTAATATAGCTATTTCAGTTCTTTAATAAAATATTGCGGAATACAGTATAGAATGTCGGAAACCGATCACACATCCATAAAATCACAAAGTTTAAAGAATGGCTGTGTTAGGAGGAATCTTGATCCTAGTGAAGTTGTAAAAATTACTCAAATGTGTTTTTGCAATTTTACGAAGAGGTTTAAACAGGCCGTGCTTGATTACGAGCATCGAGCACTATAAATAATAGACAGCGGGATATAAAATTGAGATAAAACCTCCTCTCCTTTTCTTTCAAGTCACTTATAAATCGAAGCCTCAAGCCCACCTCCACACTTATTAAATGGTTACCAGAATGCATGCTTTTAATTGGGTTTCCGAAAATGTCTGTTCGCTACGTGTGACGTACATTACCAAGGAGTCTAATCGTGACGTCATAATTTTTCTTTTTCTTTTTAAAGTCAGGATAAATAAATTTGGCTGTTTTTTCCATTATAGAAATCGACTTGCTAAAGAAAAAAGTAGATATAATTCGTACCAACACTCGATTGTGTTTAAATGTCAGAATACTATTTCTTTCAATAAAAAAACAAAAACGTTCTTTTCATAACAAATTGACTACATAGGCCGGTGTATGTCGACATGATGGTATCATTATTCCATTTTATTATATTTAAGATACGCTACGCGTCATCTTTCAACTGTTAAAAACTAACTTTAAACTTAACATTTAACGTGTCATATTATTGAAGATATTTTCAAATTTTACTTTGAAGTTTTATTAATTTTTTTAATTAATTTTTAATTGCTTAAAATTAAGGACTTGCTGTGTATAAATTAAGAAACCATTTTTTTATCAACGTTTTTTAGGCTTATTAAAAAAACGTTAAAAAAGTAATGTTAAAAAAAAATTTCTTAATTTAATGTGCGTAGTGTTCGACTTTGATAAAAAATTGCTTTGTCTATTTAGTATTCTTATATATAATATTTTTAGCCAAATTTATATATTCCAGAATTGAATTAAATGCAGCTTTGGATTTAAAACGCACTTAAAACTCACTGTAAATTATTAAAGCGAGATAAAAGGGTATACATTTAATAGCATGTCAAACAAGTATTTTTTACGCTTGCTTCACGGGGCTGTTAGTTAATAAATTAACGAGTTAGCAAATGCACATAATTATTTACATTCCTTCTGTGGCGTTTATAGCCCACATGAACAAGTAGCTGGAGGCAAAAAGAGGGGAAGTTAACAGAAGAACATTTATTATAGCTTTTGTCATAAATTTCATTTCGAAGTTCCACCATTTCTTCTCTCTCTCTCCCTTTCTTTTCCACTGAAGACAAGCTATCCACAATAAATGTTTTTTAATGAGCAACCATGTTCTCCTTCCCTCTAGTAAGGCCCAATGGTTCTAATGGCGACCGAACGAGCAATAAAGAGCTCTTTTAATATCATCAGGAGGGGAGATTTACGAATCGGCATTATTCCGGGCCGTTTATTCTAGGCTTTCTTTGGGAATAACGACCGTTATTTTGAAGCGTTCAGCTCTCTTCCTTTTAAAAATGTGGCACGCCCGATTAGGATTGAGGATACTTGCGAAATTACTCAACTTTATATGGATATGCCAAGCATCAGCCGTGTGGTAATAATTCGGATGTGAGAAAAGATTATCAGCTGCAAATATAAAAACTTATTTCTGCTATATAAACCTGTAAGATTTATTGGGAGACACGTTATTGAAGGCGATGTAACACGCAAAACTTCGATAAGAGTTTCTTTCCCTCTTTTATGTCAATAAATTATCTCCATTCTCTAAGTGACGTACAAATGGCTAACTGTATGATTAACGACGAAAAGGTTTGAAGACTTAATTACCATGGTCTCAAAGCTTTATTTCTTGTTGAGTAATTAAGCTAAATTAAACACTTACTCTCAATTGTTTTCCCCGATTCCTTTATATTTTTTATCATGGATATTTAATACGCCTTATATCGAACGTTTAAAGACTTCCAATCCGATGTCTACTAAACGTTCCTGATGAATTAAGAACTTTTAATTTATTCAGCATTGGAAACATAGCTGACCTTCCCAATTTCTACATCACAGAAATGGTATTTGTAAATTTTAATAACTTCTATTTTGAAAAATTTGCCTAAAAGTTAACGCAATCATTTCCAACGTTTGCCATTGAGGCAGAATGTTAAATGATTATTTACTTTCGAAATCCATTAAAAGCGTAAATTATATTATCAAAAATGATCACAGAAATCAGGATTGTAGTTATGCGCTCTTGAACATACTGTTTTCCATTTATCAGGAAAGAGTGAACTCTTTCGGATCCTGAATGAAAAGCGGGAGGAGAGGGTCACTAATATTGAACGGCCAGTTTATCTCAAATGGAAGCTCACCATGCATGAGTGGGACTAGAATACATTTAGGGGGATAATTCTTTTGCCCTGTATTTGAGTTGAGTGTGAATTCGACCTTACCATGCAAATTTGTTCGGTTCAAAATTGAAGGGAAATGTAAACCTCACTTGTTTTAAAACCCTATATCAATGCTTTTACGCACATGCACTTATAGAATGATCTTTTACCATATGATATTGTTTTAGAATACTGGCTACATATTTATTCAAATTTGGCAGAATGTAGAGTTGCAGTGTTATTGAGGAAGCCCTTCTTTCGCTCCTACCGCGCATGCGCATTCTTCCTTCTACCTTTTTAAGAAGGTCCTTCGTTTTAAATGTATCTTCAACCTCTAAACTTTCCACAAATGCGATCTTCTCTTAAACATCAAGATCTTGAGGTCAATCTTCACGTGTCTTCGTTTCAGTTTCTGTTTCTTTAAAGGAACACCAAGAGCCTTATCAACATACGCATTTTGCCCCGGTACGTATTTACTTATATTTAAATAATTCATACACTCAATCTATGTATACCGAAGATACATACACACACACTCACTAATCCGGCAATTCCTGTGATAGATAAGTATCAGATAATTGAGAGCGCATAAAAATTTAGTTTAATTCTTTTATTAAATGGTTTGCTTATGACGTCACATGAAAAGAAACTCCTCCTTTTTTTTACGTCTGAACCAGTGGCATAGCTATAGAATTTGGGCCCCCCTACCCCATACCAGGATCCCACAATTATGCTATCTAAGGAGCCTCGACTTCCAAAGCCCCCCAAGGGCAAGGGCTCCAATGCAATTACATTGGTTGCATTGTCATAGCTACGCCACTGGTCTGAACTGGTTGTCAAATTATCGCGGACCTATTGTATAACTTCCCCTTAGACGATCCGTTTTGCAATCTTGAGACATAAATATGCAAACGAAGACGATATAAACTGAAGGAAAACAGATACCTCTTTGCGAAATACAATTTCAGGAGCATTGCAATAATTACAAAATTACAAAGTTTAAAAAATTTACATAAACCACGTCGCTAAAGGTCTTCGAGCATTACAGAGTCATTTTCTAGGTTATCACATTTATTTGTAATCTCGGTATAAACATACGCGCTTAGATTATGATTGTACAAAAGAGGAAAATTTCATCATGCATAAATAATTTAACTATAATATATATTCAGTCTCGTTTCTTTTCTTGATTTCTTTTTCGTTTAGGGTAATAAGCATGTTTTGTTAATGCTCAAACATTCAAGTTCTAATCCAATGCTCATAGAATGATCCAATTGGATTATTTTAATTATAAAAAAAGTTCTTAAAAATAGGAAATACCTTCAAATGTTAAAGAGGGGAAGGATTTCAGCATTTAAAAATTCATTTAGCTAAAGCATAGACAAGTTGGAATCCAAGAGCATATACAGATGAAACAGCACATGTACCTTTCTTTATAGAATTTGAAGTGTACTTCGCTATGCAATGTAGTTTTGATATCCTGAAAAGTAAAAAACGCCCCATTTTGTCTTTTAGTCTGGGCGTTCATGAATTTAGAGCCATTTTAGATTTGTATCAAATAGGGGCGCCAATTTTAGGGGACCCAATTCCCTTCAATCCTCTGAAATATTCGTCGAATCAGATCCTTCCAAAATCGTTAGACAATAAATTGATAAAGAAACGCACAACATAATTGAGGGTAAAAGACGTATCATATAATATATATTAATCGTTATTATTTAAGTTTTTCCTACCACTGCAAAGATATAACTGAATTTATTTGGAAGAGGAGAACCAGGCCTATATTTTAATTAACTAACCTAGGCCAGTAGTTTTGTAACAATTATCAAGAAATTGAAATAAATGGGAAAAAATCATTTGTTTTGTACTTAAGATTTGGGGCATTCCCCTTCGACTATTAAAAGATCACTGATTGTTACCCCCCGCTTGAGATTGAAAACCAAGTTTTAGACAGTAGATAGAAGTGGGACTTGCTTAGGTCCTCCCCTATATTTACTCAAAATTAGCGCCACTGATAGGAGGTTCTCTATACTCAAAATATTTCTCATTAAGTTTTTCTTGGAAATGCGAACTAGAATGGGAGTTAGATGACAAATTACGCGCAAAGAACAAAACGATTTCTCGGCGCTTGGTGGGAACTGAACCCACAACCTATTGATAACCAGTCAACTGCTATTTCCCATTGAGCTACAGGCGTCGATTAGATTCCCCTTTGCGAGCAAATATAAAAAGCGACCGACTAATAAAAAATGGAATGTAAGTATCGTAGATTGCTCCCAAAGAAAAGAATGATTTCACGGTGCCTGGTGGGAACCGAACCCACGACCTCTTGGTATCCGGCCAAGGGCTCTTCCAACTGAGCTACAGAAGTTTATCTACAGAAGAAGCTACAGAAGAAGTCATCTTTTTTATTGTGAAGCTTTATATGCGCACGCAGACGAATATGATAGGTCGTCTGTAGCTCAGTTGGAAGAGTCCTTGGTCTGATACCAAGAGGTCATGGGTTCGGTTCCCAGCAGGCACCGTGAAATCATTCTTTTCTTTACGAGCAATTTATCATCTAATATTGCCATATCATCGACTATGATGAGAAAAAATTCCCCGACTTTAGTAAGATCGCCAATAAGCGTTTTAATATTTTAGTTACAAAATGCTTTCAAATCTATTTTTTTTAATTTATTACAAATAATTCTAAATATGATTAAAAAAATAAAACAAAAAACATACGTGTGGTAACAATTTTACATTAACATTTTTGATAGGTAGGCTTGTTTAATTTATCGTACTTGAGACGATTTAGCCCAGTACTAAAATGTAGTAGTATACTTTCATGAGTACAGTATATACTAATCTCTCTCTCTCTCTCTCTCTCTCTCTCTCTCTCTATATATATATATATATATAGAGAAAATTTTAAAGATTTATGTCGCAATAAAAAGTACATTAACTGAATAAAAGAAAAAGAGACTTTGACTGCTCATTAAAAATGAGTATGAATTTCATCATTTTATATGTTTAAAACGAGCAAGGTAGACGTTTTAATTTCTCATTCAAAATAAAGAAAATATTTAGCATGAAAATAATTAGTTTATTTATTAAAGCAGAACTTAAGCTTTGAACTTAATTGAGCGTAATTACTACTGCCTGACATATTCTTATTTTGCATTAATTTTAGCACAAAAATACTAAACTTCTTCATGTTATATTTACAAATGGAACCTTTGTTATAAAACACTATAACGTATAAATGCTCTTCACGTGTGCAAACAAGAATATGCACGTTTTTAATTCTTAATATGCTATTCGAACATCTAATTTCACAGCAAGCGCTCGCGTTTGGTAAACCTACCATTCTGATGGAGTATTAAAGGGATTCGTGTTGTCACGGAACGGGTATGTGATTGACAGCTGGACTTCCATGATTGCATAGACACGGTTGTCACGGTCGACTAACTGTGACCATCGAACAAAAGCTTCGGACGGCATGGGCAAACAGACCGGAGAAGCACGGTGAATTACCCATCTTCGTTTTCATCGAACCTCATCGATTATGGTTGATCTGGACACCCCCTGTGCCGCGCCAATAATGTTCAGCAAATATAGTTATATCGTGTCCTTTAGGATAGATAGGATTGGAGCCATGTTTACGAAAGCGATCATAATTGAACTCCTATTTTCAATATATTACACAGAGAGTTTCCAGTATATTTGTTTCGTTACGATAACCCTTGTTTCTGCTGAATGGATACGTATGGGAAAGAGTTGGCTGTACCTTCATCCGGCAGCAGGTCGATGATTGTAAATAATAAAGACAAACATAGCCCTTATTCAAATAATTATCAGTCAGCTTTCCACGAACTACAAGACTCCAGGCTTGACTTATTTGCGATTGAATTCCCAAGATTATTTTGATCCATCTAAGAATAGACATTAATCATTATATCAGTTATTTTTGCATAGATTTTTAAGTTTCTTTCGCACTAGCTCAGTTGTCTCCGAATTTCAATAGAGTTCATTTATTTTTTTTATTCGACGAACGGGAAAAACAAACGCTTTTTAGAAAGGATGGCCGCTTCTCCATTCTTGATAAAGGATTAATCGTGCTAATGGGTTTGCAGCCGGAATAAAAGGGGAAGTTTCAGGCTTCCTTGTTAAAGCCTAACGCAATTAATCGAGAAAGTGAGTTTCAAACCGTAAAATTTATGCTTCTCATTTGCATAAAAGTGTCATTAATGAGAAAGAAGGGGTTCTGGGCATGTCACTTGGTGCCAAGACAGCGCACGTTGCTTACAAAGGGCTGTTGTGATATTTTAGCGAAGAATTGGGGCATAGGAAATTCCGATTCCTAAAGATGATTGGTGGAATAAATTTAAACTGGCTATGTGGCATTTTCGTTGCAAGACATTGTTGTTTTAATAGCTGCTGCAAATGGACTTCGAGAATGCAGGCAATAACGTTATATTGAGCATTATGGAGGTTGGGATGCATTTATGGAGGTTGTCGCCAGAAGTTATATTGAAGTATGGAATATATCTTATATTTAGTTCTTAACCAAAGTATCGTATAAAATCTGCACTTTTCCATTCGTTTCAAACGCTGAGGTGTTGGTTAAGAAAAATATTGCGAAATATCGTCAATGATAATTTTCATGGTTGACTTTAAAATAGACATTATAAGGATAAAGTAACAAATATTTGAATTATTGAATTATTTCCTGCACCAAGAAAAATATAAGTTTAGAGACGGGTTTCATCCAACAATCGTTCCTAGATGTATTGTAAATCACGAATTTTACACAAAGGAATTCATTTTCGACGCTTCACGATACAGATTAAGAATGGAATCATATTGTTTTTTGATTTATAAGAGTCAGAGAAGTAAAGAAAATCGATTACGTACTTAGGTTGGATTCGAAGCAGAGATCTTGGGGTTACCATCATCTAAGTTATTGAGAACAGCCGTGCATGGTCTTTTCTTATAATCAGTGAGTAAATGTGGTTTTACACTCTGAAAAATTTTACACCTGTAACAAGATGTTTACCCACTTTTTCTCATATTGGTAAAAAAAATCAAAGCAGAAATAGCGCTTTAGGTGATGTATGAATTTTAAAATACTGCGTATTTTCAGAAAGGAGAAAATATCGGGCTAAAAAGTAAATGACTGAGTTGAAATCGGAGATGATCTCTGGGTCCGTAGGAAGTCTCCAATGGCATTTGTGAGATAGTAAATGTGAACAGCAATTGTGACATGGTATCTTTAGATGGTATTTGTGGCATAGTGGCTGTAAATAGTAATTGGGACATGGTAACTGTGAATAGTAATTGCCAATAGTAATTGTGACATTGTATTGTGCGAGAAATTGGAAAAAAAGAGAGGTCAACTATTAAACTGGGCATGTCCGTTTAGGGTCTTATAAAATTATTGCGCCCAATTAATTTTACCAATTCTTGCTTGAGCAGAGATAGCGAGATAAAGGTTAAGAATAAATTAACTAAAATTTTCGCGGAATTTGAAGGCAGTTGTAATGGATAATCACAATACCATAGAATACGAAAAAATATCGCGTTCTGTTAAGTTTGAATTCCATAAATCTTAGCAATGTTAACCATGGTTAAGATGTTTGTTAAAATTTGATGGCGATGCGATGTTTTGACAGCACTTTTATACAGTGATGACAGTATTTTGTATTTATATTATTATATATAGTAATGGCAATATTTTATATAAATTTAAAATATGGATAGAACGTATTATTTTATTTAATTTACAATAAAATATATTAAATAACTTAGATATCAAAGAACATTTTTGTATTAACTTCGGTGATATCTATTGATAACTTCACTGCAACATTATGTTGATACTTTAGTACCATAATTTAATATATATATATATATATATGTGTGTGTAACGTATTTGCGTTTAAACCAGCCAAATCGCTAGGCTTTTTTACCATATCCAAATATTCTTATAAATGTCATTGGTTCATTTTTCTTAGTTCTTTAGTTTTTACCAAATAAAGTTTAATAATTTGCAAAAGTGTTATTCAGAGAAGAATATCCCTGTTATAATGAAGGTGCAAAAATGTTATAGTGAAATCGCTGGAGACAATTATTCAGCCAAGAAATTTATCTTAGATCATTGTTTAAATGGTTGAAATAGTAGTTTAGTAGCTTCGTATTATAAATAATAGGCCACCATGATACGCGAAGAAATACCGATAAAAAGTTATTGCAATCGACAAATATTACTTATTAAAATATGCAAAGCCGCAGGAGCTTCTTCGCTAATAGAAAAAGGGGTTATATAATATTATAGCTCTTATAAAATGAACAGTTTGCTAAAAATAGTAAAATTATCTATTTAAATACAAATGTATTAAAACAATTCTTTTTTCTATCAAGGGTTCTTAAAATGCCTTAAAGGATATTCGGATTCCTCTCTTCTCCTGAAGTCGCTCGCTTATTTCCCAAAGACAGATCACTTTTAGTTCTTCTCCAAAAGAAATACACGCCATGACAAAAACCATGGATTTATTGTCTCAATGAATCGCTTCAAGATTTGCCTTTATCCCATTTCTTGGTGATTATCCTTTTCCCACTTCATCGACTTCCATTTTCATTCTCTGCACTTGCATCATTACTTACCTCTGCTTAATACCTAAAGCCAGCTTTGCCTTTTTTCCCTCTCTCCTTGGCTTCATTTGATTCGGTGGAGGGATTGTGTATGTAAATGTGATGCTTCTTTTTGGGGATATATCGTGTTTGGGGATCAGTTGGCCTGCTAGAAGCAATTAGAAGGTCTCTCGCTGTATCCAAATAACGGTATTTGGAGGAAGTTCTGAGGGTTAGTAAAAGTCAAAAGCGGAAATAATTTGAACTCTAGTTAAAAGACAAAAATTTGTTGTCACAAAGGCGAAACTGCATCAAAAGTAACAGAAAAGACTCAGTCACACACTTTCTCTCTTTTTTTCTCTTCTCTCTCTCTCTCTCTCTATATATATATATTTATGTGTGGTTTACATCAAATGTAAGAAAGCATGCAAAATATTTTTAAGTAGTAATAATTTTTTCGAATTTTTTCTCAAATTAAGTATCGTTTAATAGAGAAATGAAAGTTTTTAACTACAGAAATAAAAATAATAAAATTTCTTAAATAAACATGAACCTAACTTGGTATTGCACATAAATAATGCATTATCCAAAAAAAAAACCCGCATAAAAATATTCGTTAGGCAATGAATTTAATTTCATTCAAAATCTTCGATGATGTATTTATCAAACTCACTTTCAATTATGTTCCATTCTTTTTTATTTTGTTTACAAATCAGCATCAGACCGTTTATATTATATATATTAACATTGTAGTGTAAATTTTGTTTTTTGCCCAATCAAAATGGTAATTTCCTAAAAAAAATACATATATTTCAAATAAAAAAATCTGATAGTTACTCTGATAACCAGTACGTTTATCATTAACAGGCAGTGTCACTGAAATTGTATGAAAAAAGCAAAGTGATAGAGATTCGTAAGTGCTGTTTAAAATTCTTGCCAAATAATATATTTTTTTAATTCATTCGAGTCTTTTCTTGTCTCTAAATTTCATATTTTATCTTTTCATCGACAGTTTCTAAATAGTTTCCATTTAATATCTTTTCGTATTCTAATATTTATTGTCTTTATATTTTCAGATAAGATTGGTGCGTTTACTAGCAGAAACTATGCTGCAGTTTCGTAAACTGTAAGTTCCGAATATTAAAGGGTTATCGGTTTTCAGATTGAAAATGATGATAGTAGGAATATTCTTGGGTACGGTGGCGGTGGTCTTAGGAATCGGCGTTAAATTCACGGAAGAGGGTTGTGACAGGAGCAGAAAATAAAATAAGAGTGGAAAACCAAAGTCCAAACATTTTTGGTGAGATGGAAAATGTGACATAGATTTCATATAATTCTGAAAAGGGAGATACTATGCCCTTATGAGGAATAGTTTTAGACAGCAACGTAGACTTCTAAAATCTATTGGGAGTAGGAAATCACCTATTATATACCCGTACATATTACAATGTAGGCAAAACTGCAATTTATTTTAAATGATTGGGAGGAAAAATAATAATCATTAAAAAACAACAACATCAGTTTCAGTCTGAATGTCGATGCGAGAGGAGGGTTTACTTTTTTAAAGGAAGTGTATGTGTTTTTTGTTTTTATGGCGCAAGGATAGCAAAGGTCTAGCTGGGTTGGGAGCCATAGTTTTCCGAGGAATCCGAAGCTCTGCTGCCAATGGCATCAAACTTCAAACTATGGTGGGCAGAAAAATGACACGCGCTTTACGGCACCATTGGGAGCCGAACCTGCGCTCATGGCACGACAGATGAAGGCGTAACCATTGTACCACCGTATGGCAGTAGACCTACATTTTTCCGAGGAATCCGAACTGTTTAAGGCTTAGGGAAACAAACCCTCGGATTACAGTGAGCAGTCAGTCTATAAGCGTTGAGTGTCGCAACCGGATTGACGACACGATTGGTGAACGCGTTATACTGCGTTAACGCAGAATTGTGTACGTGAAACGGTATAATATAACGGCACGTAAACTCTTAATGGTACGTAAACATTTAATGCCTCGTCGACCCAATCAAGTTAACAACCAACGTGATGGAAACACCGACCGACATCACAGACATAAACAGAAGGCACCATGCTCTGAAAATAATAGTCACGTGCGTGCCATCTAAATAGTTATTAGCAACGTTTTTATAAATTAAATGCACCAATAAGGTTTGTGTAATTTTTGCTTCTATTTGATTGGTGCAGTATGCCGCCATTATACCGATTACCCTTCTGCGTTCAAGTTCTGGATTATTCCTGACCATGGCAGAAAATAACACATCGTACAAGCAGATGATTATAAGAACCACATAAGTTGTCCAGAATTTGATCCATTGTTTATCCTGGTTGCATATAACTTCTTCGTTCCAAAGTATATTTTCAAAACAGAATAATTTGGAAGGTCCAATAATTCTTTTTATTTTTTTACACCTCAAGATCTTATGGGAAGTTTAAGATGCTCCAAAACAAATACCGCCGTGTTTTACAGAGTTGTTTAAAAACATATCAGTTGTAAAAAAGTAAGCGCGCCATTTTTCTGACTTATAAAGTCGCCGGAACCAAGCAATCACATTTTTTACGCCAACAGTTTTTCGCCAATAAAACTTTGTCACATATTTTAGCGAAAAAAATATTTTTGTAGTAGCCCTGGGGTGGAACTGGATACAATGGACCTTTCAGCAGTGATTGGCGCGGGTTAATGACTTTTTTATTGCGGGCCTTCGAGTTATGAAACGATGGGCCATGATAACCATCCACCTTATGGATTAAGCTTTCGCACCCGGAACACTAAAGGCTGGCACTCCTTTCCCCTAAAAGCAAAATCAACATATAAATGATTTCTGCGAAAGGGCTAAAAGGGGAAACCAGGCGCATTCTCTGATGGGTCTGGCATTACTGTTTAGATCTAGGCAAAGAAAATAAGAAAAAAAAAATATAAAGATTTGTAATCTAGATCGACCGATAACTTGTCCGGGTGAGTTCGGGGTTTCGGGTCTCATTTGCATAGTTGTTCCGAGACAAAAGCTCCCAGCAAGTTTTACGGGAGCTATAAAATTTCTGGGCGTCACTTCTACCGTCTTGGTGCGCGTTTATATGCGAAAGAGGGGACGAGAATTGCTCCAGCCCTCATGATGAGAAGGCGGATTAGTGAAGGTTGTATTTCTCCGCTATTGCCCACGTCTGAAATAAAAAGACCAGATACAGACGAAAAAATAATATGCAGCCCGTATTACGAATAGGATGTCGAACTATATGCTTTCAATAACCTTCCGAGCATCGCTTATTTTTATCACCCACTAGCGCTGAAAACTAAAATATTTTTGGAGGATGATATTTTTGTTTTCTCTAATATTGTGAGTTCACGCTCAGTTGGCGTGTGATATCGTTAGCAGACAGTGTAGTCCATTGCAGTTTAGGAAAGGAAGTCTTGCCGAAATTGGTTTTTCGCGTGGGAGAAACCAGTTCCTCCAATATGCAGGCATCAGTGAATAACCTTCTTAACAAATTTTACCAGCATTGAAAACTTACAAAGCATTACAAAATACTGCATTGAAAACTTATAGAGTATTAAAAAATACTGCATTGAAAACTTATAGAGCATTGAAAAAATACTGCATTGAAAACTTATAGAGCATTAAAAAATACTGCATTGAAAATTTACAGAGATATATAATAAAATTTGTGATTTCTCTTCTCATTATTATACAATAGATGAAGATTCAAACCTCTGTAAAAAACATGATGCACACAAAATCTACCATGAAATCTGTTTTCAAAACATTTTTTTATGTCAAAGCATAATTTTAATTATTATGTACAACTTTATAAAAAACAACATATTTAAACAAAATTGTATGATAATTTATTTTGAGAAAAAATACGTATTTCTGAGGAGTGGCTGAGCTCCCCCCCCCTGGTCCCAGCCTGGATACGGTCCCAAATAATTCAAGAATTGATGGGAGAGGGGGCCTCAAGTTGATTTAATAAAGGGTAGGTCATTAAGTGCTAAAGAGAAAAATCTGTTGTGCTATCCAGTGGATGAAGACGGGCTTGATTGCATTCTCTCCCCCCCTCTTTTCTACACAACTGAATGGACCGTTCTGATTAGTTGAAAGATCATTACTTTAACAAACATGTTATTTTTAGAGGTTTGATATTCTCATTAAACACGCGTGAAATAAATAGAAAGAGTTGGAAACATAGAATTACAGAATCTTCTTTTAATACAGCATTTGGGATTTCTCACAGCAACCGCAGGAATATTATATGTGTGAAAAAATTACAAGTGAAGTTTGAAAATTAAAAAACAAAATCTGAAAATTATAAAATTGCATAAATATGTTACAAATTAGGTAAACAAAATGGCTACATACTTAAAAAAGACCCAGTATCCATAATTTCTAAATTGGAGCCAAAGTAAAGGATTTAGGAGGCTCTTAGCATGGCACAAGAATACTTCTGATTGGCTTAAGCAAATATGTACCGAAAGAACATTTAATAATGTATTTTTATTATTTTTAGTTTTTTTAGTTTTTCACATCTATTCGGACGAAAACATTTCTTACTTTGTCTGGTGCAGAATGACCCTTGCTGTCCATGCGTCATAAAAATACAACCAACCAACCAGACAACCACCGTACCAACAACAAGGTTGCATTAGAGTAACGTATAATGTACATATTCTCGCACTAAGACGACTAATGCTGTCAACTAACTAATCTCTTACGGTAAATTGCAAGTAAATGGTATACTAACTGTTTAGCAAGAGCATCCTTTTAAAATTACACAAAGCTGTCCTCGAGCCATGAATCACAAACAAACAACAAAGGTTGGTTGCTTGTACTTTTATGGCGCAAGGATGACAATGGAACTCCAAAGGTCATGATGCGCTAGGACCTAGAGTTGTTCAACACATCCGAACCTCTTAAGGTTAAGAATCAACCTCCGCACTACAATGAACAGTTAGTCAATAAGCATCTTTTTATTGGGCACCGTCTGAAGTCGAAACAGGGTTAACGGCTAGGCGAACGCGACACCATTGAATTACAGGAAGGCCCATTATACAAAGATAACAAAATATAAGTAAAGGCTCAGCTATTTTAAATTATATTCTAGTTTCTCGGATCAAATGCTCATTATTTGAGTTTCCGAAACAGTCGAGAACGACACGCAATCTTTCAGAAAAATACTGCGGTTTCAGAAATTCGAGTATTTCTTCCTAAAAGACCAATTTTGTACAGTCCTAAGCTTATTATTTGTAAATGGGTAGGACTATAAGGTTTCAAGGGAGAGACACAAGGTTGTGTATCTTAATGTTTTTTCTTATTTCAGTTTTGCTTTTATATCTGAAACTTGAACCGCCTTGCTTGTCTTAATTTTATATCAGACGCAAGCGCATTTCATATCTATCACGATTACTGTGCGATTAATTGCAGCTTCGGTATTTTTTCGTAAGTTGGTTTTTCATATTAATTGATAAGCAGGATAATGATTTTTGCGTTCTTGTTGTAAGTAGTAATCATAGGTACCACCTTGAAAAGGTAGTGGGAATTTCGAAAATTTTAAATCGATAACCTGTGCATGTTTCCAAGGATTTAATTCTAATTTAAATTTCATTCAATCAGGTTATTTGACACAATAAGACGCATGAAGTACTAAAATGAAGCCTATTATATTTAATTACAGAAAAACATTTGTCTCTTGCCTCTAGGTGAAATAATTTATAATAATTAAATATGAATTTATAAATAAAAAATTATGTAATCGTAAATAAATACATTTTTTTTAGATATTAGCTATTAATATATTGGTCCGGTGGTTCTCAAACTTTTCCCCCACCACCTTTACGTCCAAATGCGAAGGTCGCCCCTCCTTACATCTACATGCAGATGTTTTCCTCCCCTCCTCGACGTAGTATATGAAAAAAATATATTTTGTTTGCTTCGTCTACGTCTTTTTGTATACATATGTGTACATGCACATTTAAATATTTTATTCATAAGAAAATTAATATATGGTTTAAATTAGAACAGTTTTACTTAAATAAATTCAATGGCTAATTCAACAAAAATAATATTTTAGCTCTTATATGAATGTATCAGTATTTTTTTTTCATTAAACAGCACTTATTAGTTTGAATAATTACATGAAAAATCTCTTTTGCATATCAAACATTAAGAGTATGATATGCGTGTTTTTTTTAAATAAATATCACTTCCTTTGAAAAGGAGAGGGGGTGGCAATTTTATAAATCCGCCACTGCACATCCCCCATGAGTTTTGATTTGCTATGTTATAGCTTTACTATGAAACTGTTTTTTCGTTATTAAATAAGAATTGGAATTTGATACCAAACTTCGGAATGTCGTCTGTTTTATTTTCCTGTACGTATTTTTATATCGATTAGTAATATTGGATGTATCACCTTATTACACATTAAAGACTTAAGAAAGAGCTTCGATATTTTGAAATTGAAACATCGAGAATTTTTTCATTATAAATATCGAGGTGTAGAAATCGCTATTTTTTAAACGACCTGTTTTTAATAAGAAAAAAGCAGAGAGCTTTGAGGTCCTTTAAATTAAAACGATGATGATTTTAGGTTATAGACACTTTTTTAAAGCATCGATATAACGTAGTTGTTTGAAGACGGATATTTTTGCAAGGTCCATGTTGACATCGATGTTTTTTTATCGATGCTGAACATCACCGTTTTTTTTAACCGACACTGAACATAACTTTTTTTTATCGACGCTCATTTCTACAACGTGGTGACTTTTTTAAAATATTCCTTACGACCTTTTAGGGTGGACCAAATTACTATTTTTTTGGTAAGGGGTTGGCATTACAATCTGTGCCTAGGAGGAGCAATTTCTTAAATCTACCACTACTACTGCAAATTCAAAAATTTCATTATGTTTACAAATACTGCTCCGAAAAGTGAATGTATATACACTCTTTTGTTTAAAAAAAAAAAGAAAAGAAAGAAAGAAGAGCACTCCTAAAAAATTATCCGATCATCTCAAAATTTCGCATGCAAATTCCTTTAGACCAAGTATGCAAATGATTAAATTTTCAAAGCCAATGAGTGTTAACTTCGATCATAGCGCGCATTTCTACTGCGCAACTGGCATCGTATAAAAGAGGTAAAAATTGCGGACGGTTTATTTTTTTTCGTTATCGGCGTTGCAGTTCCCTGGAGACGCAACCAATAATGCCGTTACGACGTTGTCGAAGACCTTATAGCCAAGTGGACGACTTTGAACGTGGTCGCATAGTCGGGATGCGTGAAGCTGGCTGGTCCTACAGAGCAATAGGCCGCCACCTGCACCGTACGGACACTGCTGTACAAAGATGTTGGTAGCAATGGTTGCTGCGAGGAACTCATCGGCAGAATGATGGCTCTGGAAGGCCAAGGTGCAGGAATGCGAGGGAAGATTGGTTGGTTGTGCGAGAGGTTCGAGCTGACACAACAGCATCATTGTCCGCCATCCAACGTACTATAGTCTCTTCCATACCAATCGCGACACCTTCCACCATCTCACGACGCTTGGCTGAGGTGGGGTTACGCTCACAGCGGCCTTTAAGACGTTTGCCTTTAACCCCACACCATCGACAGAGTCGTCTGGAGTGGTGTCGTAGCCGATCATCATAGCTGCCAGCAGATTGGCATCGCATAGTGTTCAGCAATGAATCCCGCTTCAGTCTTGGAGCAGATGACCATCGGATCCGTGTGTGTGGAGATGGCAGGGATAGCGGTCCCAACCACCCTTTGTTTTACAGAGGTACACAGCCATTACCCCTAGTGTGATGGTGTGGGGTGCTATCTCATACGACAGCAGGACACCCCTAGTCATCCTGCATACAACTTTAACAGCTCAACGATATGTTGATGACATCCTGCAACCGTTGGCGTTACTCTTCATGACACAACAGCATGGGGGCATTTTCCAACAAGATAATGCCAGGCCCCACATCCCACATGGCTCGCATATCTATGAGCTGCCTCCGCTCTGTTGATACTTTTCCTTGGTAAGCAAGGTCACCAGACCTTTTGCCAATCGAACATGTATGGGACATGGTAGGCCGCTGGATTCGGGCACCGCAAAATGTCGCAGATCTGGAGCAACAAGTGAAGAATGCGTGACAGAATGTGTCGCAGGTAGTGCCGGATTTATAAAATTGCCGCCCTTAGGCACAGCCTGTACTGCCGCCCCCTCCCTCCTTTACAAAGAGAGGAATATTTGTTAAAAAAAAACCAACCGCATATCATACTCTTAACATTTGATATGTAAAGGAGATTTTTCATATAATTATTCAAACTAATAAGATACAACTCAAAATTATTGCTACCATAGTCTCCGACTTCGTGAATTCGAGACATTTTTTGAATCCACAATAATTTTAGTATGGAATCCTGGAGCCTCTGATAATTTTGTGTATATTTCGCGTATTTGGGAAAAATACACGTACGCATCCTTGCATGAATTTTTTCGTTATCAGTCAAGTTTTTCTTTATTCATTCATTTACTATTAGTATATATAAAAAGCGTGTTAAGCCTCGATTTATAAATAGGCAGGCTGGGCAAATGACCAGGGCCCAAAATTTTTAGGGCCCTTTGTCTTTCGATTCTGTAGTTTGTATTTGCAGGCAAGTTAAAGTAGTCGCCTATATGTCATCGCTATTGGGGAAACAGGGTAAAAATTAAAAGAAACATTGTTTTTTCAACATTGTTGAGTTCGGAAAATTTTATATTTAAGCAATTTGATGCCGCCCCGCCGATAAGTGCCGGCCCTAGGCCTGTGCCTTGTGAGCCTACTTAGAAATCCGCCACTGGTCACAGGATGACATTAGGAACCTTCATCACTCTTTACCTAGACGTGTAGAAACATGCTTCACCACCAGGTTGGGTTTCACCAACTATTGATTTGAACATTTAATGTGCAATTCCTAGCCATTGATGGGTCCTACGGCCTTGAATTGTTTACCATATCCTTACCCGTGTATGTGCTGGATGTACATTTAATTTTAATAAAAACAGATAATTTCTTCATGGTATGTCGTTTTTTATTGCAAAAAAGTGTATTAGCAAATATATATATATATCATCATCATATTCAACCATTATCTATCCACTGCTGGATGAAGGTCTCTCCAAATGCTTTCCACACAAGTCTATCCTGAGCAATTCGCTTCCACGTCACCCCAACCTGTTTTCTTATTTCATCCACCCATCTAGTTTGAGGACGTTTTCTAGGTCTTCGGTGGTCTCTTGGAATCCAGTTCAGAATTTCTGTTGTCCATCGTTGATCAGTTCTTCTTGCAATATGCCCAGCCCATCGCCATTTCAGCCCTTTTACTTTAACAATGATGTCCTCTAGTTTGCTCTCTCACCCAAGTGTTTCTTTTTCGATCTCTCCTAGTTATTCCAAGCATGCACCTCTCCATGCTCCTTTGCGTTGTCTGTAACTTTCGTATTGCTCCAACTGTTAGACTCCATGTCTCTGATCCATAAGAGAGGACTGGCAATACACACTGGTTGAAGACCTTTCTTTTTAGACACAAAGGCAATTTCCCCTTCAGGATAAAACTGTTTCTTCCAAATGCACTCCAGCCAAGTTTAATACGTCTGTTGAGTTCTTTCATAATGTTGCCATCCATTGAAATCAGCTGGCCAAGGTAAATATATGAATCAGCAATTTCTAGCTCAATGTTGTCAACTTGTATTTTTGTTTCCTCTACGAAATTATTGAACATGATCTTAGTTTTTTGTAGGTTCATCTTGAGTCCAACTTCTTTACTTCTAGTTGAGAGCTCCTGTACCATGTCTTGGAGTTCTGATGGGTTCGTTGAAAAAATAACAATGTCATCAGCAAACCGCAAATGATTTAAATATTCACCATTTATTTTTATTCCCTTGTCATTCCAATTTATCTGCTGAAAAATCATCTGTAAAGCTGAAGTAAAAAGTTTTGGAGAAATGGTATCTCCCTGCCTCACACCTTTACCAATTTTGATAGTTTTGGTATCTTTATGTAACCGAAATTTTGCACTTGCATTTTTATACACACGTTTCACCATGTCAATGTACACATCCTCGATGTCTGCTGATGTTTTAATAGAGTCAAAGGCCTTCTCATAGTCAATAAATGCAACACACAATGGAAGTTCATATTCATGTGTTCTTTCAATTAATTCTCTTAATACTTGAATATGGTCCACTGTACTGAATCCACTTCGAAATCCAGCTTGTTCTCTTGGTTGAGCTGCATCTAATTTTTTCTGCAGGCGATGTGTTAGCACTTTTGTGAAGATTTTATAAATAGCAGGTAACAAGCTAATTGGTCGGTAATTTTTTAAATCCTCTTTATCACCTTTTTTATGCAAAAGAATTACTGTTGCAGAATCCCATTGGTTTGGTATGTTACCGCTGTTAAGACATTTGGTAAAGAATTTTGCAAGTATGTCTTCTACATATTCTCCAGCTTCTTTTAGGATATCTAATGTAATACCATCATCACCAGGGGCTCTTCCTTTCTTCATATTTTTTATTGCAAATGAAACTTCTTCTTTTAAGATTTTAGGAGCTGTTCCTTCGACTATTTCAATGTCTTCGTTTAATTCACTGTTACTTTCGTATAGATTTTTGTAGAATTCTTCAACTCTTCTAAGTATTTCTTCCCTATTTCTTGTTACGGTGCCATCCTCTCCTTTTAATGCAATGATGTGTTTCTTCCCAACAGATAAACTTCCTTTAACAACCCTAAGGCTCTTGTTATTTTCAATGGCTTTCCTTACTAGCTCACAGTTGAATTTTCTTATGTCTTCTTTCATGCTTTTGCGCAGAGTTTTACAAAGTTCTATGTACTCAATCCTGGAACTGGTATTTCGATTGTCCACCTTCATATCTCTTCGCCTTTTCATGAGCTGTTTCGTCTTCTCAGATAATTTGCTATTGTGCTTTTTACAGGTTACACCACCAATTTCCCCAGCAGTTTCAACTATTGTCTTAACAATGTTTTCATTTGCTTCTGAGATATCACTTTCATCAATAAGTCCTTCCAGTGCAGAAAAGCGATTTTTTAATTCCAACTTGAATGCCTCGGTATTTACTTTCAGTTTCATTAGATCCACCCTCTTACTTACTTGTTTCCTAATGAGCTTCTGTCGTTCTAATTTAGTATTTAAGTGCACTTTACACACACACACACACATATATATGGCAAAATTGTAGTATGATTGTGACATGTAGTACCTTCTAATGTAATATACATGAATACACATATCTAAATGTATATTAACTTGGACAAAGTTAAAGTAGTAAAGTAATATCACACAAGGTAGTAAACCCAAGTAAATTTAAGTAGTAGAAACATCTCAGAATAAAAATTGACATGTAGTAGTAAAAGGTGAAGAGGAGTAAAAGATTAAACAATACCAAGAATTTTGTTCTTCATCAGGGACCGCACAAAATCCCTGTTATTGGTTTGCTTTTTCTGACTACAACAATTAAGATTAGTGATTAATACTGAATAAACCAGCATTGACCAAAAATTAGCTAAAAACAGTATAAACCCAGAATATAATTAGTTTAACAATATTTTAGTAATTTAGAAGGGTCTCTTTATTAATACTGAGAACAATCTCAATTGTTAAGCATATGTATTGTTGTATTATGTTGTAATTGTTGTAAGTATGTATAATATATATATATATATATATATATATTATTTTTAAAAATGTAAGAAAGTTATGTAAAATTGAAATGACAGGAAATTGACAGAAATAGAGATAGCAGAAACACAGTAAAAACATTAAAAATAAAAAATAAAAACAGAATAACAATAAATTAGCAAAAATATTTTCACTGCCAATAAGTTTAACAACTTCATGAGAAACACAAGTATATAGTAAATGATTAAAATCCAACAATTTGAGATAAGAAACGGAGAGAATTCGACAAACATAGCATAATAAATGGAAAATGAAAAAAGTGACACCACGTGTAGGAACTTTTTCAAGGGAGGCTCCAAGCACGTGGTCCTTCAGCAATGGAATGTTTCTGTATTGAAAGTAGTTTAAGCTAAAAAAATTCCACGCCTCACGACATTTCAGGAGCAAAAAACGAGCCGAATTAAAACGAATAAAATTTATGAAAATGATAAAAAATTGGGGGATATACATTGGGATGCAGACGGAATAACGATACAGCGAACAAGGTGTGAACAAAGTTAGGCTTAAACGAAAAAAAGCGGAGGGGGAGGGCAACAGAGTTGCCAGCCTAAAGCTAAGGAAGCCAAAAGCGTTAGGAAAGCCTCCAAAATGGACAGATTTCAGAGCAATCTTTTTGATTTTTTTGAACCTATTAAAAAAATAAGCAATAAAACGTTCCGGTATTAGATTGCCTTTTAGTCTGCATTCGAGCAATTTAATAGCTTCTAAAAGGCTTGAGTCTTCAAGGCAAATTCTGTGGATTCTTTTTAATTGGACTGAGTTTGTTGAATTACTACTTGTAAGTTATACAACATTGTTACTTTGATGTGAGATGTATATACGACTTTCTATTTCTTTCTATTTTTTGTCTCTTTCAAACAAAAAAATTGTTTAAATCTCTGCCACATGGATGGTTATAAACAAACAGGTCTTCCTGTATAATGTCTGCATTGAATGGGGAATGTTGGATCCTTAAAACACTCTTTAACCCATGATTATTGGCTCATAACGCCAATCAATATTTGTACATTGCAGGTCCAATTCTTCTTTCTTATTCAGACCAGCTATGATCTGCCTAAATTTATTGATTCTTCATTTATATATATATATATATATAGAAATTAACTCGACTTAATTTCATTAATATATGTATGTATCATATATCAATATTAATTATAAAATTAAAGATTCGTGACTTATTAAAAAAATATCTGAATCGTATCAGTATTTTTATCTGGCGTAACTTTGAAATTTTTAATCAATACAAGAACTCTAAAATGAATATCATTGGAGAAGTATGAAAAAACATATTAATGATTGCTATAAAAGAATAAAGGAAATTTTAATATATAGAAAGTAACGAATTATTGAAAAAATAATCAAATTATTTGATTATCATTTTATGAAATGCATAACAGAAGATACCTAAATGGTAATTTTGTGCTTTATTATGCTATGGACAATTTAGCATGCATATCGATCTGTACAAAGTTTTGAAATTTTGTTTAAAAATATGTTTTAAACATCAAAAGATGGTACATTAGAACCCCAGTTATCCGAGCTTCGCTTAACCGAAATAATTTGCTGCATTACTTCTATTTCTTATTACTCGTGCCATTTTTTCGGCAAAAATACTCGTATTTGGTTTTTAGTTTACTTCAGCCTCGAGAGAAATCAATACAAATAGGGTAGATATCGGATATACATAAGGAGATGTATATGCTTCATATTCATCGGATATATATACAAAAATACCATTATTTTCAAAGCAGTTAATATCTTAATTAACATATCCATGTATTTTATGACGTTTTGCACTATCAGTATAATATGTAATCGAAGGTGTTTTTGGAAAAATTTGTCAGTTTCTTTATACTGAAAAGTGGAATTTCGGATTATCCAAAATGATGTCCTCCTCCTTTATTTTATTTAACTGGAGATCTGCGCATTTGCTTTAGCTCGGGGTTATTTTAACATTGCTCAGAATGTTATTTTCACTAACGAATTTAAATATTAAAATAATCTATGATTCAATTTTTTTTTAGATGCGCTTCACTCGCATTCAATTTTCCAAATTCGTTCATCATGTGCTAAATTATCATGTTCAATCATTATGTGTTCAATTATCATATTCAATCATCATGTTTAATTATCATATCCAATCATCATGTTCCATTATCATATTCAATCATCGTGTGTTCAAATATTCATATAATAACCGTACTTTATTACAACATTAATTTGACACGCGTATATGCTATGCAGAAATATATGCTAATGTAGACGCACAAGTACATGTAGATTTTCTTGCTTGTGGTATATGTATTAATGCAAGCGGGATACAAAAAATAAAGTATCATACTTTTATCATTCTGGCAAAAAAATCAGAAATCGTCATTAATAATAAATTAACTTTGGTGTACTTTTAAGTTTATGCAGCACAGAAAAAGCCGTAAAAAATGAATATTGCTTGCATTGTCTGCTTCCAGTTTGAAAGATATGAGCTACAATAATTTTTTTTTGTTTGAAATGGAATTTTGCCATGTAAAATAGTAGCGCTTTGAAGCTACTGATGATTCATTATCAGTTATATAATATTTAACCCATGAGTAAGTAACCATTAATTTGGTACTTATAATTAAATTATAAAATTATAAAATTAGATCAATTTAAAGTTGATCAAATAAAATTAGTTATATTTGAACTCACTAAGTTTTGTAGAATACAAAGTAGTATGTGTGTTTTTTTTGCTGTAGAACAAAATATACGATTTCATTTTTAAATCAGCAAAAGAGCATAAAGTTTTGTAGAGTTCATTTCTAAAGCATGTTTGGTGATGATCCCACAAAACTAGGATATACTTCAAGATAATGTCATACAAAAATTATATTATGAAGAAAGGAATAAGAACTATCCCTAGAATCTCAGTACTATATGTTGTGCTTAACATGCTGTTATTAGAGTGGAAAGTTTCAGGTTAATAAGCAGTGTTTTGTAATTTAGTTTTGAAGCAACTGTATCTGTGTGGGCAGTAGGTGCAATGTATAATATTTGCAGAAACAGTCAAATCATGGAGAAACGGTTCCTAATTACTACGTCGAGCTCTCGCGTCTTATCGAACGTCAAAGTTAGGGAAGTATGGTTAGTATTAGCTGCGTCTGAAACTGGGAAAGGGAACATCTGCCCAACCGGTGGAAAGCCGAAGGCTTAGTAAAATAGCTTTTAACTACAGTAGCCAACTGCCTGGAATAGAATTTGACTTTCAGATGACGAATGATATCTGATTGCTATATTTAAATAAGGCTCGACATTATATTAAAAATATCGTGAAACGTCGCGTGGGGCTAGTGATTGGTTTAGAAAGTCATATTTACGAAGGGATATTATGCCCTTCAGAGTTGGTATAAACTATGACTAATGCACTTCATTTTGCACTTGTTCCATTAGTATAGTAATTAAGAACCCTAGTTTATATGTTAAACATCATACTAAACTATATTTATAGATGTAATGATTATTACAGATATAGCAATAATTATTGACATAGCTCTCTTTCTCTATCTGGTTTAGAAATACATCAGATAGGTAAAAGCAACCTTACGTATCTAAATATTGCATTGTTATATATTCAAAATGTTTATTTTCTCACAAATGTAAGATACACTCAAGCAATATAGAAATTGGTTGGGTTTGATTAAAAGAAGTATGCTCTTTGACTTCGTATTAAATCTTCAGAAGGAAAACATCCTGTAACAAGCTTGAGAAGGAAAACATCCTGTAACAAGCTTGAGAAGGAAAACATCGTGTAATAAATTTGAGAAAGAAAACATCCTGTAACAGTGTTAAGAAAGAAAACCATCTTGTAACAATGTTAAGAAAGAAAACATCCTGTAACAATGTTAACAAAGAAAATATCCTGTAACAAACTGTGAAACAAGCAAACATTCTGCATCCCTTCTGAGAAAAAAAACATCCTTTAGTCATTCTGACAATACAAGATAGAATCACTCGAAACCAAAGATGTTGACTTGATTTAAGAATATTTTGTCATTGCCGATATCCTTCTTTCATCCGTTGGTCCAGATGACTTCTACAAATTTCACCATAGCATACACATCAATTGAGCTGTAAACACATCACGGTAATAATAAGATTCGATCTTCCATGTTAACCACATAGGAATTGAATCATCTTGGAAGAGAGCAGTATTCTTGCCTCATTAATGTTATTTCCCATACGCTTCAATTTTTATGTATTAGAAGTGAATGAGAACTTACACTGTGCAAATATATGTAATCTAGTCCCAAATATTTACTCACCATTAGAAAAATAGTGTATTTGACACAGTCTATATTGTAAAGAGCGACTTTACATTATAAGGTATTTCTCCAGCCAATTTTAGAAATTAGAAGCATAATTTTACCAAATAGCATTGAGAAATAGCTGTAGCTTGCATTTACTTAAACACATCACAAATTTTCAACAAAATGGTATTTTTAGGCATTTACAGGTGTATATTTTGGTGCTAGGACTGCGTCATGAATTATCTGTGACGGAACCGATGGCTGAACGTAACTGCAAAACCACGACAACGGTTGCAACGTTTCCTGTTAATCTACAAACCAGAGATTTAACAAGAGGAATTTTTATGAGTCTGCATTATAAGGCCCTAAGTACAAAATAATTTGTAGGCAAGCCTTATTCCAAGATTCAACATTGTATTTGTAATTCAGAGGCATTCACTTACATTTCAAAGGAAAATTAATATTTCAGCGTTTGTATTAAGAAATGCGTGGACTCGTAGGGTAAAAATTATTTTGAAGGCAATGGAAAAGAATTCATTTTAAAATATCTTTCGTCGTTCTTCCTATGGGGCGAAATCGTAAATCCTCTTAAATGATTTTTTTGCTAAGTGATAACCCTATAAGGTTTTGAACGTAAATACCGCGTTCAAATAGAAACAATTTCATTGTTAAATTGCGTGTATTGCGAAAATATTATTATACGAAAAAAAAGGAAGTCTAATAGACTAAATCACATAAATTTACCTATATTTTTTATATACGCTCTTCGTCAATAAACTCTTTACACCTACGGAGAGTAATGTGTTTCACGCGCAACAGGTTCTGGTAAATGATTCTTTGTGAAAATCGTGTATCTGCAGGAAGCAATGCGATTTACGTTCAACATGTTTATATAAAGAATTCTTAGAAAAAACCTGTTGCATGCACAGAGAGTAATCCGTTTCACATGCAAGAGTGTTTTGACAAAGGGTGTATATTTTAGAATTCACAACTACACAAATTTCGCCATTTTGGTGGAAATTTGAATCATGTATTAAATTGAAATGGCGCATATACTCTCGTGTATAAAGTACCCTAAGGATGCATCCTAAGATAATTGATTGCCTTTGAATCTTGTTTACTGGTTAGTAAGACGAATTTATGAATGAAATTTGACGCCCAAATTCTCAATCCATATAAAAAATTCAGAGTAGAAATATGTGCGTTCTTAATAAAATAAATAAACATAAATAAAACAAAAACATCTCCGACTCTGATAGGATTTCTTTTACACTTGTTGTCGAGGTCCATATTCTAAAACAGTTCAAAGCAAACTCTATTTTCTCTCACTCACTCTCGCGTCTTTTCCCGCAAAAATCGTTTTTTGAGGAAGGGTTTCCGGGCTGGATTACTTGGGAAAAATCGTAAAACTTGACAATCTGTCGATGTCTGAGTCGTAAAAAGTCCCCCGAGGTTTTTCGATGAATGCAAATATTTAGGACTTACGCCACACGGTGAAACCAGCGATCTTTTTCATTTCTTTTCTTCCGTGATTGTGCGTAAAGTTGGAGAATTTTATGACTTTTAGTTCGAAATAAGAAAGATGGAAAAAATTTTCCTCGCCTATTGAAAGTTGTTTAGGTATTTCGATTTAAATCTGACGGCACTTTTTTTTATTGAACGCTTCTTTCCCTTCTCCTTTTTCCCACTCTTTCTTCTTCAATTAAGAAAAAACTGTCAGAAAGTAGAAAATTTCTAAGAAAAAGAACTGGAGATCGAAAATTCTGCATATACCTATCGTGGAGTTCAATTCCAACACTTATACCTATTGTTTGCTAACTTTTTGAAATAAAATTCCCAACAGCGCGGTTACAAAAGCGAAATGAGGGGAATGAAGAGTATTCATAGCCACTTTTCAACTGAAGAGAGTTGGTAGATGGTCTGTATTGCAAAGGATCTTTCTGGACTAATTGGTGTTCGTGGGGACGACATTTAAAGGTGGAGTGGTTGCCTACTTTAACAGAAAGGTGAGTGGACTATTCATCTTCCAAGGGTTGCTGAATACGTCTGTAGATTTGAGCGAGGGGCGATACACATTGGTGCGAAACAAAGGCGGGCTCACTCGAGTTGTCGTCTACAGATATTAAAACATATAGGCGCTGAGGAAGAAGTGGAGGGGTCCAAATCCACTTAGCGATCGTAATCACTTGGCGAAAACGAAATTGGGTTTGACGCAATTATGAAGACACGAGAAAGCTCTTTTGGCGAGCTCATTTGCATATCGCCTTTGATAGAGCCGACTTGCCTCCCTCAGCGGGGAGCCGAACCCGCGCATTTCTCTCGACTAAAGTCATTATCTCGCGATAGAATAATCTTAAAATCGCGATTCCGCCGAATAAAGCGAATCACTATGCATTTGTGTCGCGAATCTCTGTTCAGGGAAATGTTCTCGACTTAAGCCAAAAGTCAAATATTATCGGATAAAGAGATTCCCGCAATCCGTCAGTGGTGGCTGTGGGGTATTAATTTTATCGGACGAGTTGCGGCTACAAAAGCAACATTTCTATGTCTTAATTCTGTGAGAATGGTTGTTTGAATTTGGGATGTACATTGCCATGTTATATAAGCAGATCGGAGGGGGAACCGGCTAATTGTATTGCATTATTTCGTTATGAACTGATTTAATCGCAAACGACAAATCTGGTATTTTAGCCCATATTCGAACTCACTGTTTCATCATTATTAAGCAAAAACTGAAATATGCGGCTGGTGCTAAGACTATAGTTGTTACTTACGTACGTAAAATGTTAAGTTTAGAGAAAAAAATTCAGAATATTTTTTTTTTGAACTCTGATTTCATAAAAGATTACTCGATTAAAAAAGCGCTCTCTTATACACAAATTTCTTATTTTTCACAGCTGAACAAATTAAAAGTATCAATTTTGAAGCATACTCTTTTACAATGATGAAAATGTGAAGGGTAATAAAATATTTTGAAACAATTCTTATTTCACTATTAGGAATCAGGTTTATAAGTTTCATTTAATGCGCATTACTGATGAGTTCTTCGATTCCATATTTTTATTGAAATAAGTAAGATTCAAAAAAGAAAAAAATATATAAAACTTAGGGCCGTTACTTGGAACTTCATTTTTGTGCTTAATTCCATGAAAAGCAAGAACTACTGAAACTGACATTGACAAGCGAAAGTAAGAGGCAGTGGCGGATTAAAGTTTTTGAGGCCCCTGGGCTACTTGTATTGTGAGGCTCCAAAAAATAGATCAAAAGGACCGTCAACAAGAGAACACGTCTCTAAAGGTCCTCTAGCTGGCAGAGGCCCCGGGCTGCAGCCCCTGAAGCCCATGCGTTAATCCGGCATCGGTAAGAGGGACAGTTCACACTTTTTCTCTTGATATCATCATCATCATATTCAACCATTATCTATCCACTGCTGGATGAAGGTCTCTCCAAATGCTTTCCACACAAGTCTATCCTGGGCCATTCGTTTCCACGTCACCCCAACCTCTTTCTTATTTCATCCACCCATCTAGTTTGAGGACGTTTTTTAGGTCTTCGGTGGTCTCTTGGAATCCAGTTGAGAATTTATGTTGCCCATCGTTATCAGATCTTCTTGCAATATGCCCAGCCCATCTCCATTTCAGCCTTTTCACTTTAACAATGATGTCCTCTACTCTAGTTTGCTCTCTGTGCTCTGTTAACTCTGCTCCAACTGTTAGACTCCATGTCTCTGATCCATAAGAGAGGACTGGCAATACACACTGGTTGAAGACCTTTCTTTTTAGACACAAAGGCAATTTCCCCTTCAGGATAAAACTGTTTCTTCCAAATGCACTCCAGCCAAGTTTAATACGTCTGTTGAGTTCTTTCATAATGTTGCCATCCATTGAAATCAGCTGGCCAAGGTAAATATATGAATCAGCAATTTCTAGCTCAGTGTTGTCAACTTGTATTTTTGTTTCCTCTACAAAATTATTGAACATGATCTTAGTTTTTTGTAGGTTCATCTTGAGTCCAACTTCTTCACTTCTAGTTGAGAGCTCTTGTACCATGTCTTGGAGTTCTAATGGGTCCGTTGAAAAAATAACAATGTCATCAGCAAACCGCAGATGATTTAAATATTCACCATTTATTTTTATTCCCTTGTTATTCCAATTTATCAGCTGAAAAATCATCTGTAAAGCAGAAGTAAAAAGTTTTGGAGAAATGGTATCTCCCTGCCTCACCCCTTTGCCAAGTTTGATAGTTTTGGTATCTTTATGTAACCGAAATTTTGCACTTGCATTTTTATACACACGTTTCACCATGTCAATGTACACATCCTCAATGTCTGTTGATCTTAAAGAGTTGATGACTGCTGATGTTTTAATAGAGTCAAAGGCCTTCTCATAGTCAATAAATGCAACACACAATGGAAGTTCATATTCATGTGTTCTTTCAATTAATTCTCTTAATACTTGAATATGGTCCACTGTACTGAATCCACTTCGAAATCCAGCTTGTTCTCTTGGTTGAGCTGCATCTAATTTTTTCTGCAGGCGATGTGTTAGAACTTTTGTGAAGATTTTATAAATAGCAGGTAACAAGCTAATTGGTCGGTAATTTTTCAAATCCTCTTTATCACCTTTTTTATGCAAAAGAATTACTGTTGCAGAATCCCATTGGTTTGGTATGTTACCACTGTTAAGGCATTTGGTAAAGAATTTTGCAAGTATGTCTTCTACATGTTCTCCAGCTTCTTTTAAGATATCTAATGTAATGCCATCATCGCCAGGGGATCTTCCTTTCTTCATACTTTTTATTGCAAATGCTACTTCTTCTTTTAAGATTTTAGGAGCTGTTCCTTCGACTATCTCAGAGTCTTCGTTTAATCCACTGTTTCCCTCATACAGCTTTCTGTAGAATTCTTCAACTCTTCTAAGTATTTCTTCCCTATTTCTTGTTACAGTGCCATCCTCTCCTTTTAATGCAATGATGTGTTTCTTCCCAATAGACAAACTCCCTTTAACAACCCTAAGGCTCTTGTTGCTTTCAATGGCCTTCCTTACTAACTCACAATTGAATTTTCTTATATCTTCTTTCATGTTTTTGCGCAAAGTTTTGCAAAGTTCTACATACTCGATCCTGGAACTGGTATTTTGATTGTCCACCTTCATATCTCTTTGCCTTTTCATGAGTTGTTTCGACTTCTCAGATAATTTGTTATTGTAGTTTTTACACATTACGCCACCAATTTCTCCAGCAGTTTCAATTATTGTCTTAACAATGTTTTCATTTGCTTTTGAGATATGAACTTCTCCAATAAGTTCTTCCAGTGTAGACAAGCGATTTTTATTTCCAACGTGAATGCCTCGGTATTTTCTTTCAGTTCCTTTAAGTCCACCCTCTTACATAATTGTTTCTTAACGAGCTTCTCTCTTTCTAATTTAGTATTTAAGTGCATTTTACATCTCACCATTCGATGATCACTTCCAGTATTAAATCTGTTCAGTACGCTGCAATCTTCAATAATTGATTTCTTGTTTGCCAGTATATAGTCAATTTCGCTGGTTCCTCCATTGGGGTGTTTCCATGTCCATTTTCTTTGTAGTTTCTTCTTAAAAAATGAATTCATGATGCTAAGATTTTCAGCTTCTGCAAATTCTATGAGTTGATCGCCACGTTCATTCCTTTCCCCATATCCGTATTTACCAACCGATGTCTCTCCTTGTTCCTGTTGTCCAATTCTTGCATTGAAATCCCCCATGATGAGCTTGATATGTTGTTTCCCTTTGGTGTGTAACTCTTTGATTTCTTCATAGAATTCTTCAACCTCTTCGTCGGTATGGCTTGATGTTGGTGCATATGCTTGTACTATCTGAAGTTGGTATCGCTGGGTTAGTTGAACAACGAGCCTCGCTGCTCGATCTGACGTGCTTTCGACTTCAAGAAGGTAGTCTTTAATTCTTTTGTTGATTAAGAAGCCAACACCACTTGTTCTTCCAGTTTCCGTTCCTCTATAATAAAACAAATGTCCACTTTTAAGTTCCACCAACTCTTCACCTTTTCTTCTAACTTCACTGAGTCCTACAATGTCCCATTTGATCTTGTCTAGTTCCTCTTCCAATTCCTGAAGTTTTGCTTCAGAAGCAAGGGATCGTCCATTAAACGTAGCCAAGGTCAATAACAAACGGCAGCCTGGGCCATTCCAGTGATTCTTAGCACCCCCTGCTTTCATGCCACACTGACCGCTGCCTTGATCAGGAGCACTCCAGCACCTGGAGACTAGGGGCCATGGTTTCTGGTGTGTCAACATAATGGAGGAATTAGCCATAATTTCACCACGCTGGCTAGACGGGTTGGTGAATTAGCCCTCCCCTTCCGCCTTTCTATCCGTGTAGCAAATATTAATTTGCCACATAAATAGAAAGCTCAGCCTGCACCACTTGAAGGCGGGGTAGGACACTAGGTTACTGGCCTGGCCGGTTCCACACATCGTCACATACGTTCAGCGTGTGGGTCTCCTTCCAGTTAGATACCAGCAACCCTTTTGCAGGCCTTCTCTTGGTATTCTCTTGATATACTGGAATAAATATCAGCATTTTATTCGAAATTGCGTGCCTCTGTTTTCTTGTGTTTTTTCCCCGCTCCTGAATTCTAAATTTGCCATTCGGTGACAACAAAAAATAGTTTTACATGAATATTTGCTAAATTTTATTGGTATTTTCACCCTTGGTAAATCTCACTACAAGTACTCGTATGATTTTCTGTCCATATTTAATGTTTCCCGTTTAAAATAACAAGCAGCAGTAAGGTGCTTAGATGCACGAAAAGTTTGCTGAATGGCTGTTGAGCTAATACTTCGTCAAACTTAAAAAACGCCTCTATTCTATATATTATCAGATGTATTCAGTTTAGTCCATAGCTGTTTAAAGACAAGAATTTATAAACTAACATCGAAACCGCAATAAGTCCTTTTAAAAGGTTTAACGAGCAATTCTGAATTTCAAATCATAAAAAACCAGACTTAATTTTAATTTCCTTGGCCTGTCATTTGTTTTAATTTAAAAAAGGATATAGAAAAAGCCATATTTCATTTCGATGCTACGATGTTAAGCAATTGGTGAATAAGGGGAGGATTCCACCCTTCATCTTCCCAATCCATCCTTTGTTCCCTTCTAATCCGTCAAATAGATTGGAGAGTTTCAAACAAGATGCGGTGCAATTCGATGATATCAGAGGAAGATATTGAGAACAATTGCTCATATGCAAAGTATTTAAAACAGGGTGAAGCTGGATTAAAATCACTGAGATAGCGACTAAAGATTTTATATATATAAGTTTTGAAACATGTGGTCAAGAAAGTTTTATCAGTTGGGGTACGGAAGAAGATATTTTTGGTTAATTTGTATTTTTTCTCCTATAAAATGAATTAATTTAAACTAAACAACGGATTTATAAGGCATTTATCAATAAAGTAACTATTAAGAAAGAATTTTAATTCATAATTTTTTTCTTTGCATATCTTCAAATCAAATAATGTCGAGAATCATTTGAAAATTGCCAACCTAAGACAAATATTGTTTAAATTTTGTAATCCGCAGCCTATATTTAATATATTTAACGACTAATACATTTTATTTAGTAAAATATACAACAGGAAAATTATTTTTCTTTAATTAACAAATTAGTAATTATTCGGTTTAATTAAAATACTTCAAGTAAACGAAAGACAACTGTAAAGTACTTACACAACAGTATTATAAGCAGCACCTATGTATATTATACTGTAATTACATATAATTATTCTATAGCGCATATCATTTAGTAAACAATCGGACTCACATAACTATACACAGCGTAGCTGAATAAACTACATAAGTGCATAAAATATTAAGCCTCAAAAATGTCCTATCTTTATAATGTTGTATAAACTCGCGTAAGTGCATGTATTTTTTAAGTTAAATTGGTGTTTCATTATGGAAATTTGATCTGATAAGTGCACAGAGAAATGTCCGAGATATCACGCTTGCGTTTCTACAAGTGTCGCCGCACATCCATATCGGAATTACAGGTATTGTATGGGGAGTGAATCACACACGTGACCCTCTCGTCCCTTACGCTTTCCTACAAAAGTCATTCACTTGCAAGGGGTTGTTGACGAGAAAACATCTTTGCTCGTTAAGCATTTTTAAATTTATACCCAAAGCTAGTTTAGTTACGGTAAATAGAAATAAAGAGAAAACATTACATCTATTTAAAGAGTTTGGTCAAAATTTAGGGATTTTAAATTCTTTAAACCCAAACTCGGGTAGCTACTGCCATAGATCCTTTCTTTGTGAATAAAGTAATGATACTACATAATTATTAAAATAAATACTGTACACAATTTATGAACTTAGAAATATGTAATTTAATAACATAAATAAAATACTATAAAGTTTAGGGTTCCAAATATTTTCCATGGAGCATTTTAAAGCAATCCACTTCAATGCACGGAATATTGTTATCACGCTGATGTGTGCATACGCGTTTAGGCCGTGTCTGTTCAATGCACACATTTTTTCGTATCCAAAGTATTCAGCGGCGTAGGCAGAAAGTTCATAAGGGGGTTATAGGCTTAATGGGAGGGGTTACAGAGCTACAACTCATATATTCCTATGTTAAATATACAAAATTTCATTGCGATGGAGGTTACAACCCCCAAATCCCCCTGGCTACGCCACTGAAAGTAGTAGTCATTTTAAGGAAAAGTAAACCTTGTAAAGCAATGCAAATAAAGTTCTTGGTGGGAAAGAAATTTTGTCTTTAGAAAAAGAAGTCAAATGAAACAACAATTTAAAAATAATTATATTTCGGATGGACAGTGGAAAGTTCTTTATTGCAATATACTCATAAAATAAGAGAACTATTAAGAACTTGATGCAAATTATGCATTTAAATGTATGCATTATACATAATTAAATATATAATAATAACCACGCGGGATTCTCGTAACATAAAATGCGAACTATAGATCAAATGATATAACACAAGGAAGGGAAGAATTCTCTGGGGAAACCCTCTGTCACAATGAAAACGACATTTGCATCAAACCATCTCCTTTTCGAACATATAATACATTAATCGTATTTCTGTTTCTCTCTTTGCTTCGAATAACACATGTCAGGCATCACGCAAGCCTCGTCCAACGCAGGGTTCTATTTCCTCCAGAGTGTATCCTTGATGTGGTTACCAAATATCGGTGTTGACAGAGTTAGAAAGATTTGCATCATGTCTTCTGCAATTTGATTTGAGCTCGAATTTGATTGATGCTATTGCCATTGTTGGATAGGTTTGGGGACAATTTCTTCATGTAAACAATTTTCTAATATCGAAATTTGAATAGGTCGCAACGAAGCTAAATTTTTGCTGAAATTCATATTGAGCGTCGAGATAAATTCTATACCGTTGTCGCTGTATATGGTCTCAGATCTACAAAATATTTAGTATACGCTTACTACATATATTAAATGTTTAGTATATTCTGGGTTTTATAGAAAGGTAATATCGTACCTTCGCTTCAAAAGTAGCACAAGTCAAAATCTGTCAGTTTGCGTTTTGAGTAAATTTTAAACTACGTAAGATTGAATGAACTATTGTGAAACAACCTGGGCTCTTACTTTTCTCGCGGAAACTATTGGAAGGTTAGTTATGTCGTTTCTTCTAAAGATAAATATGACATTACTTACCTTATAACGCTTTTAGCTGGAATTTGACATTCTTTGAGTTGTGCCATTTCTGAAGCAGGGGTGTGATATATTGCTGTTTGGATAAATGTTTTAGCAAGTTATAATTAAGGCTGCCACTATACTATTCTCGACACATCTGGGCGCGTAAGCACTTCGTCTCTACATGTGTATTTTTAAGTACACGTTTAATCAGAGGTGTACCATTTTTGCTAAATTTAAAAGAATATATCATAGTTACATACAAATATTCGTATGTGTAAACAAACCAGAAATTTTATAGAATTTTTATTCAAATCTATTTTAATTATGGGCAGTGTTGAATATTGTAAATTTTATTATCTTTTTAGTAATGGTATGTTTCAGACGATATTCAAAATATTTGACATCACGAAAGAGTTTTAATCAAGAGTTTGTTTGGCTTTTTTATGGCGCAAGAGCATCTGGGCTATACTGCGCCAAAAGAGTTTTAATCAAAATACGGTAATAACAGCGTTAAAAAGTATTTTCGTTAACATAAATAATTATTTTAGATAAAAAATATACATTATATAATAATTATAATTAAATATTTATAATATGAATTTAGCTCTATAATTTATTTGAGTGTGTATAACAAGTTTAATTCAGTGCATTAGATTTTAAAGTTTCGAGATCTCATTCAAAGCAATTCGGTTTGCTGTTATAGAAACAATTCATCTAAATTTTATTTTGTTGGAAAAACTTATCTAGAAGTTATTTCGATATACATTCGTATCTTTTAGTTCCTAATATATCTACTCATAACGACGGAAGGTAAATTGTATTTATTTGCAAAAAAATTACGCAATTTTCTGGCAGACAAATGCTAGAATTTCAAAGAAATCATGTTCAACATTTATATATTCATGTTCTGAATGAAAGACTTGGAATTTGAGACAAATTTCAAGGCTTAAGCATTTTTACGAAGTTACTATTATTAAGTTACATTTGCTAAGAACGTCATCAATTCCCTTTTAGCGCTGAATTGTGACACGAATTTGCATAAAGACATCCGCATGATTTCAAAAGCGGATTACACATCTTAATGAGATAAGTGTAAATAAGATAAATTTAAATGTTTAATTTCGAACCTTCTTAGTCAAGTTGGAAACGGCTTTTAAATATGTCGAAAACCATTTTCCACAACAGACTGGAGTGAATAGGGCTTTTAATCAGTATAATTAGATCCTTTTGGTCAATCGTTGCATTTAAAATGAGGTGGACAAGGATGTCCGGTCTAATCGGATGAACCGGAAGAAGACCATTATTTTGCTCAGCTTAGAATTTATACGGAATTTGGTACGGGGACAATCCAGAGATTACAAATATTCAATTAGAGTTTGCGAGTCTTTATTAAACTTGAAAGACTTTATTTCATGTTTCTATTAAGAATTGGGGAGAGTTATATACACGTATAATAATTAAGTTAAGGAGAAACATGTACTAACTAATTTAATGAGCACATATAATAATTAACTTAATGAGTAATATATACAATTAACTTAATGAGTAATATATAATAATTAACTTAATGAGCACATATAATACCAACTTAATGAGTAATATATAATAATTAACTTAATGAGTAATATATAATAATTAACTTAATGAGTAATATATACACTAACTTAATGAGTAATATATATCACTAACTTAATGAGCAATATATAATAATTAACTTAATGAGTAATATATAATACTAACGAGTAACATATAATAATTAATTTAATGTGTAATATACAATACCAACTTAATGAGTAATATACAATAATTAACTTAATAATTAATATATAATAACTAATTCAATGAGTAATATATAATAAATGATTTAGTTGAAAAAATAGTGTACTTTTCATTATTATGTCTTCTAACTTTTAAAATTTCTTTAAAACTTTGTTTTAACATATCATGTAGAATTCTTGTCTTTATTTATAAAAATGAAAATATTATTTTCTCTCGAAATGTATTTAGTAAAATGGTATGATCAGTTTAAAATTTGTAAGATATTTATTACTAAATTTAAAAATTTTTAAACTCCGGCATAGAAATTTGCAAATTCAGTTCTTTAAAGAGTACTTCAATAATTTCTGGTTTTGTATTACTGCAATCATTTCAGTTGTATTTACAGGATACTGAAATCAAATCTGGTATAAATCATACCATGCAATACCTTTCTTATTAGAAGTGAACACAGATTTAATATTTTTTTCAGTAACATATGACAGTTTTTTACAGATTCAGTTCCTCCTTCAAGTGCACCCGAATTAATTACTTGGGGACCGGTTTGAACCTTTCTCCATTTCACCAATCGCACATCTTACTCCGGTTTGTGTTCATGAATAACAAGTAAAACCTTACCCTTCAATTTCGCATAGTTTTTGAATTGCTTTCGCAACTTCTTAAGTTTTTGTTTCAGCATGGACTGTGAAAATGACATTTCAAGCTTCTTAACTATTTCGTATAACACAATAAATGTTCAATACTTATGCTCAAAAACACGCATTTCCCATGGTACTATTACCTAGTTTTCCTCATGGAATGAGATTTTATGTAACTTGTAACACAACGTCGAACTATTTCCCAGTACTTATTTAAATTAGTAAAACAAAAAACTTAATGCAACTACGACATTTTTTCGGTTCTTCTAATATTCACAGATTTTGCGTTTCTGTCCTGGGGAGTTAACCAGATGGTTTTCAGATCAATTCCTCGGACGCTTAGGACCACTGTTATGGGAAGGACTAAGAACTAGTTATTCTATTCGAAGTATGAGCCATATGTGTCCACTTTATCGAATGCTACTATCAATAGGAAGGACTTGATTTGTGGGGAGTTGATCTGGCTATGGCTTTTGCACAGAATGAGCCGAAAGTGGGCAGGGATGACCCCCCCCTTCCTCCGAACGGGTTTTCGATGTCATTAATCACCTCTCGACATCAGTTGAGCTCCTTCGTTTGCTTCAACCCCCTGGAATGGGATGAAGGGAGAAGAGAGGGGCGTTCAGAGTACAAATTCTTCGCTTTGGGAGGTTTCATGGGGGGTGATTTCGTCATTTAGCAGTAGTTGGAACTCTTCCCCTCTAAAGGATAATGAATGACTCCACCTCTTCTAATCTCCTTTGTTCCGTTTAAATTTAGCCTTTATCTTTTTTTGGGGCGTTTTTTTATTAATATAACATGAAAAGTCGTTTTGGGGGCTGATTCGATTTGACAAGGAGATGGTGTTTTGGAAAACCGCCAGTTGAGTTTTTAATAAATTTACATTATTAATTGACACCGTTTACGCGGGTCATCGAAAATTTATAATTTCAGGCAAAGTAGCATCTCTTAATTTGACTAAAATCAAAATATGAAAGAAATATAAATACAGCAGAATCTCGATAATTCGAAATTCAAGGGAAAGGGGTTTTGCTTTGAGTTACCCCTTTTTTCGAGTTATCAAAACTCCACTATATTACTGATTTTCCTGGAATATAAAATTGTCAATGAAGACTGGACAGTTAACATTTCCTTTCCTAGATTTTACGTTTCGAACTTCCCTTGTGCATTGAATGCTTAAAAGTAGAAATTATATCTCAGTGTTATAGTTATTCTGTTTCATATAATATTACGATACATGCTATTAAATGGTTTTATTACTACGTTTAAAATCACTTAATCCCTTACAACCGTTTAATTTTAAAAAATAAGTCCTTAAATAATTTGAAAGCAAATTATCAATTCTATGGCTACGAAATATATGCTTTATTCTATATTTATAATACATTTATATTTTTGTATTTATTTTATGTATATAAATTATTTTTATTCAGTATAGAATGTATTCTATTTTACGCAGAGTGCTATAAATTTCATAATTACGCAGAAGCATTATAATATTTTATTTCTATTATAATGTGAGGAAAAGAATGAGATTATAAATATAATATTTTTTGTTTACAAAATATCCGTTTTAAGTTTTAGATGTGCTTCAACAAAATAATTGCCCTTTCCTTTAAAAAGTAATTTCAAAATTATATGTACATATTTTTTTCGGTCTTATACACGACATACTTAGAGAAACTTCTAATTCAAAATTAATACGAAACTTAAAACCTTATTATCTCACTTTACTGAGGATAAAAATACTACATTTAACTTTCGAAGGTAGACGGATTTCAGTAGATATTTTCTTATTTTCGAAAATACACTAAATATTAAAAATTTGAAAAAAAGCAATGTACTCTATTGATGGTGTAGCCATCTTGAATCTATTAAGAAGTTATCAAATGGTGTCATTTTCACATACATAAAATAATAAATGTAAACCGAATTTTTTTTATTGAAAGTGAAGAAACGGATACGTTAAATGATGACATTTGTTAAAGAAATAGTTTAGGAAGAAAGTAATATTTGTCATTAAAATGCCGACTGTCATAATTTTCACATAACAGTCCTCGTTCACTTATCATCTGGATTTTCTAAACAATCAGTGAAAGGAAACTGATTGTTTACTTCAACAGTTCATCGTACACTTCGATGAAATGTACTCCTTTTCGTCTATTTCAATCGATGAAATGCTCCTCGATTCCATTATCCCTTTGCTTAGTCCTTACCATCCTCAGACAAGCCCCTCAAGAGAAGACCCTGCGAAAGATTAATTGCGACGACACCCAGCGGATCCTTGCGTGGTCTCAAACTTTAGCCTTTTGGCCTCTTTCCACCCCCAACTACACCAAAACGTTAGCATAAAGCCCGTCGTCTCTGATCGCGGGTCCCAACTTAGGCGTGAAACAAGATTGGACTGAATTGAAGCAACCCAATTTAGGATTTCGTGGATGGAAAATCTTTAGGGATTTGAAATTGGGGGAAAGGCAACAAGTTGCCCGAGAATTAGAGATTTCAGTTAAATAAATCAGTGACAGTATATTTAAGAGTTTCTGTATAATGAGAGTTGAGAAAAATACAGAAGCACTGGCGGTCTTTTATTATTGAATTTCTCTTGAGTGTGTCTTCCTTCATATTTCTGCAATATACTATTATTATATATATTTATATGCAAATTGAGTGTTTGCGTATAAATATAACGACGCGTAAATGTGCTCGACCGAACTTCAGAGGACTTCAAGTTAGTAGGTAGTTAGGTAGAAATCAAGTTAAATAAGCCATTAATCTATCATATCAAATATGAGTCTAGAATTGTGCTTAAAGAGGAGAAAAAAACTATTTCTCTCTCAAATCTTATAAAAGCCAAAGTAAGCCGACCTGCAAACTATCTAATACAGCGGTCGCCAACCTTTCGGGCCTCACGGACCACTAAATTCATAATTTTAAATCCCGCGGACCACATTTCGTGAATTTAGTGCAATATAAAGGTGGAAATTGTCATTCAGAATATGAGAATTTCTTAGAATATTATTTTTGTTTTATTATTAATCAAACATTAAAAATGCAAATAATGTCCAAATTTTTCTGCAGACCACCAAAATTTTCTCGCGGACCACCGGTTGGCGACCGCTGATCTGATAGACTTCGTTTACCTTGATGTAATTCGGTCACTTGCATCTTTTAGACATTATGTCGTGATAAATTTCATTCCGTAAATTGAATATTTATCTTTCAGCTAAATTGTTGAACTTTGCATTTCCCCCCCCAATGTCGAAAGTTGCTTGTTAACACAGCAGTTGTTCGTGTCCTACGTACTAAATTTTCTTTTGCATGTTCTCAGAGCCGATGTGTTGTGACATTCACGGGAAAAGAGGGAGAAAACTGCCCGCAGCATAGCCTGCAACGAACGAGGGAAGGCACTGATAGATTTCATGTTAATTATTTCGAAGAAAGTTCTGCTTCGAGTGTTCTCCCGAGACTCACTGATATACTAACTCGCTCATTTATGGTCTGTAAAGGCAGGCTCATCTTTTAAACGTGCATCCAACTCCCAGACCCGTCATTTGGAAGTAATTGATTTAAGCACCTCCGCTGTACACTTTTTGGTTCGACCGACGCAGGCCCTTGTAAAAATGGCCATTAAACCTTTTAGGTGCAGTCTTTCATTATGATGCTCTGCCATGGGGACTGGTATAAACGGACGGCTGGTATTGTAAAAGGGTCTTTTCGTCTTTATACTCCTTTTCGTACGCCATCTTTATATACTTCGAGTTCATTAACAAATGGGATCTTATCGGCCTAACAGCTACTATAAGAGTTTCTAATTTTCCAGTCTCTATAAAAATGACTATCGGCCGAAGAATTCCTGTAATTAAGAGTTATTGGAATCGTAAGTTTATGAGGCATGCACCCCATCACCGATTAGAATCACGCTACCTCGTGACATCTATTGTTATCTCCTGGGATTGCTTTTGCGACTGGGTATCAGAAACCAGGGAATAAGGATAATTAGTATGGCTACTAATTTATAATGCGGTGTTAAATGCTATTTTAATTGCGGGTAATGCTTTCGTCTCTCTCCATTGACTGTTTTTATCCTTCTTTCAGCAGACATTACTCCCTTAATTTTCCCATCATATCACAAACGATTGAACTCCAACTCAACGAACGTGTTTCGCTCTAAAAAAGCGCAAAGCGTGTGGTTGAATATTACATCTAATAGAAAATCTGATTAGTAGCATTTATATTTTAACAATTTGATTTAGTATTAACTCGCAATTTATATTAATCTATTGATGTTTTTTTCCACAGGCGCCGTTAGCGAGGGAACATGTCCCCCCAATGTTGGTATTAGGGTTCCATGTCCCCCTCCAATTTCAAACAAAATGCCTTCTACTGGTGCAGTGTGCCCCCCCCAATATTTTTATGCCGTCGTGGTCCATATTTGTTTCAACTATCGAAGTACAGATTATTCGCCTTGATAGCGTTGAAGAGCACTCTTTAAAACACACGAAAAATATGTTAACTATATTAAATTGTATCCTTTTCCTCTTATTCTCAATTTTTAAATACTAAGTATTCATAAACTTGTTAGAAATAGCATGGAGAAATATAATGGTTTCCAGCTTTCATGAAATAATTTTTTGAAATTTCAGAGATTAGTTTTGAAAATTGATACGAGAAGAGTTAAAAATGTTATTGTGCTTCGTTTCCGTTAATTAACAAAGAAATTAGGAGGTAGAATAATTTTCAGAGTGATGAGAATATTAGTAGTAGCTTGAATTGCTAAATCTTAAAATCATATAATAGATTCTTGAAAGTTTAAACAAACGTATTAAAAAGCCTAAGCAACATCGATTTTCAAATTTGTAATTATTACCTTTCCCTGGTTTTGAAGGATCTTCTCTAATCATGAAAGAGAGAAAGAGACAACAAGTATGGGGTAGTCTCTTTCATTTTACGAATCCTTTCAAAAAGAGAAAGAGGGGAAAGTGATCAGGGCTTTGCAAATTGCAGGAATAAATCAAAGACACTTGACGAGTTGAAAGCAAAGAGCAGGATTTAGGCGTAGATCCAAGTTTTAAAGCTCTTCTACAGGTTTTCCTTGCTTCCGGCTCCTTCCTCTTATTCCACCGAGCTCTGCATCACTTCCGGGAAAGGGTTTGGGCACTTCCGGTTTGAAGAAGAGTCCAATCATGGGCGCAGATCGGTAGAATGGAATTTACCGCAGGGGGTGGTTGGATAAAAGGGGCACCGCCTATTGAGTGATGAAAGGGGTGAGCAAAAAGACAGACAACTTGAGTAGAGTGATTGTTCTGCGAGGAGAAAAGAGGGGAGGGGGGGCTAAAAATTTTGTTGTCCAAGGGGACGATTTCAATAAGCTCATAATTGAATGTGACAAAACCACAATTTGCCAAAATCGTAAGAGAGTTTGCTGTCCAAAAAATGGAGATGTTTGAAAAACTATGCATTCATTTCTACATGAAACAAATTTTCATTGTTATGAAATTGAAAAGAAATGGACGAAAACAATAATCCTGCTGAAGTTATCATTCATGTACCAAGGTATGTAAATGATGTACATGAATGTGTATTGCAATATCATCAATACTAGATGGACTTGCCATATTGAAATGCCTATTAACATGTTGGATCGAGAATTAATAAAACGAACGAAGAAATTCTAAAAAACAGCACCTATTTGTTGACTTCAGTGCATATTTAATATCCATGCGGAGAAACAAAACATGGAGGGGTAATAACAGTTTTTTTTTGTTTTTTTTTCTCTCGAGCAGTAATTTTGACCATTTATGCAGTTTCAGTGTTCCGATTTAAATGTGACATCTAAAAATAAAATAAAAATACCAAATCGCCTTATTTCATTTTTAATATCATGATATTTCTCACATGTTTCAATGATTTTTTTCATTTGCACGAGTATTTCTTGCAATAACGTTCATAAATAACCATTTTTTTGCTCTTTTTTATATATACTATAACTATTTCGAATAGTTAAGGAGTTGTCACATTACCATTCTATCCAACGATTCTAATATTATTTTTCTTTTCTTTTTTTTTATCTGTTAAGACATTTTTGCTTTGTTTTCATTCACAGTTCACAACACGGGAGAAACCATTGCCATGCTTATATGCTTCTCCTGCCTCTACGAAGTTCCCCCCCTCCTTTTTATACTAACGTTAGCTGACGTCATGGTCCGATTCTGTAAAGTACTAACGTAAAATAATTCACGCGAAACTTATCTCACTAAAACAATTTAAATTTTTTTTTCCAGCACTCAAACTCAATTGGACCTATATCTGTCAAAATTAGACGCTTGTATCAACACAGCGGTTCATTCTGTCGGATATCGCAGTTTCTCAAATAAGGCAATATTGCTCTTGATGAAGGACTGCTGCTGACGTGTCCAAAAGCTTGGGTGATCTTTTTCATTGCTATTTTACCAGTGTTTAACCTTTTGTATGTAAATTTCCTCCCTGGTACCCTGTATTTTATTTCTATTGCAATATATCTACATAAACAATGCTTTTTTTTATAATGAATTCAGATATATATACACATTAAACATTATTGTACTACCCATTGATCCTACATAAGTAATGCCCATGAAGCAACCCCAAACTGTTAGAACTACCATTTTTGAAATACATTATCTAATTTGTGGAGAGCCTTGCAATAAGTTTTTGCTTTCTGCTTTTCTCCATTTCTAACCTATTATTGTTTAGTATTTTTCGAATTTAACCAAATGTCAAATGTATCGTCAAATTGATATCGTAACAGATGTATCAACAACCATTGTATATCAGTTGAATAAAATTATTTCTATTCTATATTCTTATTAAATATGGTTTCTTTGCACCGCATCTACGATCTAAAAAACAATATAAATGATAATTTTAGCAGATTTAATGAATATTTATTTAAATTAAACTTATTAAAATATATTATGTCGTGTATGACAATTTTTTTTCTTAAAAAACTGTCTATTAAAAGTACTAGTTGCTGTTTGTTTCATGATAGTTCAGCGCCCCCTATTGACACGACTATAAACTAATGCGAGGTAAGGCACTCCGTATTTTCCGCGTTTTGGACGTTTCCTTTTCATATACTCTTCCCCTTCGCTCCCGAATCAAAGCAGACAGGGCCTCTCATTAATTATCCTAGACGGATTGCCCGGTAGATTGGGTTTAAAGGGGAAATGAAAAGTATTAAGACCACCCTGTCTCTCCCTCTATTTCCCTTTCCCTTCTTTTCTGAAGGAGATGGGGACTTTTAGGGATTTAATTATACTAAAGATAGGGTAAGTCCCAATAAAGTTTACTCAAGCACTCGACTCTAAAATGGAGATAAATGCGATATTTTAAAAGGTCCCCTGCTTCTCGGTTTTTCTTTTTTTCAATAAACTTGCCCAAAATTTTGTTCTTTTAGCCAAAGTTAAGCTTCCAGCTTAGAGACTAGTGTTTCCGAGGGTAAAGTTGAGTTTAAATTTCTTTCTTTGAGGGATAAAAGTACCAAACCACTTAATTCATGCTTTATTAGGTCGGAGATTTGCGCTAATTTTTCACCATACATTTGTCACTCGAAAACAAATTAGCGGTGGGTCTTCTTGCAAATATTTTTTTAAAATAAAAAAGTGATCGTTTAGTTTGAAAATTTAGTTTAAACATGTACGGACCGTAAATATTATATACCTAATTTATTATTACTACTATTACTATGCGATTATTATTACTATATATAGTTATCTCGCGAGTTTCTGGGGCTTATAATTTAGATTAATAATATGCAAGTGGCTCTGCTTTTATGCAATAATAATTTATCTGATTGAAAATATAGGTAATCGTCTTCAATGTACATCAAGAGATATTAAATACAACAACAGTTATTTAAACGTAAGGTTTAAAACATTGCTGAAGTAACTCTTGTTATGCAATCTCTTGATTAAACTTTTTAATGTTTTGCAAGGTTAAATATACGTATCATGGTCGCTAGATGTGCAGAATCAGTCACTCCCCAAATTAGTGAATGATTTGCTCATTTACTACAGTAAAAAGAATCATTCAATGACATTCCGCCAGCGCGATTATACACACACATGTAATTGAACGTATACGTAAAAAAAAATACAGTCCTTATTTCATTTAATCTAATAAAGCACGGAGACGCTGGATAGTTACAAAATTACAACGCATCACTAATTATTATTATATTTATTTCAAACGTAAATACGGAAAACATATTTTATGATTTTATGATATTCTTGTATACCGAAAATAAATATTTTGATAGTTTAGAACGCCTCATGACTCTTTAATACAACCCGGTTTAAATTTATTAACAAACGTCCATTTTTATAGCAGATACACTGCTTCTGAATGCCCAAAACTCATTGCTTCCTTTGTAGGAGCTCGAGAAATCACAAGTTTTTCCTCTATGGGATGGTATTTCCTCCCGGAAGTCCGCATAAGTGCTATACTTCCGAATTTGATCCATCAAGAGATCACTTCTTGTGTCTGTTAGTACTCCGATCGGAATCTCTAATGTGCTGTGGAAAGGGTACCGGAGACGACCCCAGAAACTCGTAATCGAATATCTATAGGGAGCCCATCTCGTGGGTAGGGGGTCGTTTCGGACCCCACCCCTTTGAATTTGGCCAATATCCAGATACTAGGACGACACTTTTCGCCCTATTCGATCCCTATTTTTAAAGGTTTTCCCCACCCTGCGAGGTTTTAATGCTTGACTTGACAGTAAGTGCCCCCCACCCACCCCAACACAGTTTTGATTTTGCTACCACCCACCAAGCTGCGAATTATAATAATGGCTTCAAAAGACACATGCAGTACATAATAGTCAATGTCGAAAGTGGGGGAGAACAGAAGGAATATTGAAAAACTTACAACCATTTTTCTTCCACTGATTAAAGACTTTTTTTTCCATCAACACTATGTTGAGAATTATTTTCAAATCAAATAATTTACACCTGAAAAAGTCTATGGTTCCCCCTTAGGGTGTTCTTTGTTAAGATGAAGAAAAGCTTTAATACTTTAAATACCGCTAAGCTCAGTGGCGGGGATTTTAATAGAGTTTTTATATAAAACTAATGCCCATAGCTATATTTTTCTGCTTCAGAAAAATTGCGATTGAGATTTGAAGCGCTTCTATCAGTGTAATGAACGCATATACCGTACTGTTCCTCATTATAGCATATTTTCTGATTGTATTGTTATTTTACATTATGTAGAATGAAAAATTTTAATTTTTTTTTTATTTGAAACAGTGTACAGTATTCTGTTAAATTGTACAAAATACGGATGGGCACAAACATGTATAATAATCCTATTCTTTCATTCTAATAGTGAAATTATTATATAGTTTAAAACATGTTTTAATATATAATAGAGCATTTAGGTTAGTCAAATGCTCACGAATGAAAACATTTTATCTTTTTATGTATACTTACAATGTCGTTTTCTCAATAAATTACAATTCATGTTAAAGTTCATTACTTTGTGTGGAATTACGGACTCTCTGTTTGTTCAAAATCAGAAATATTAAACCATCGTATTTACTGGGTTTACAGATTTTTGTGTCTGCGTACATAGAAAATAAATTTAGGTCCATGCACAAGAGTTTTAAAAAGGGAGGTGTTTTTGCTGGAAATGGGGGAGGGTAGGAATTTGCAATAATATTGTTCAAAAGTAAGGGGATTCAACCCCAAACCTCCCCCCCCTTGTGTTCAACCTTGGTTAAAACAATAAGAATGTAGTATTCAAAATAGCAATTCGACTTGTTTCACATGTTGCTCTTTTTTCTTCGATAGCTTTGACTTCAAAATAAAAAATCAGCACAAAAATTAAGCACCGATTAAAATAACAAGCTAAAAATATATTTAACTACAGAATTTATTAACATTTCTAAGAATGCCTCAAATATATCATTTCATCTCACCCTTAAAAAATGAACTGTTATATGTGTTGTAGTTGTCATAATGTAGTCCTAATTAGAGCAGGTCGTATTATTCGCTAAAACCTAAAACCACGATTTCTGATCGCGATCAGGGTGGGAAACTAGGAAACAAAATCCGCAATGTGACGACCCAAGCTTGTGACGGCGTCCTGACAGTTTAGAAGGCTTCTAATCCGTTTTAGACGCCTGGGGGGCAATCCCACGAAACCGAGGACGCTAATACGACAAAATGTAAATGACATTCAGACGTCTGCCCCCACCCGGGGCTGAACGCTTACCTCCCCCATTGCTCAATCTCCTGTATCAGGCGTTCGCCGAACAAAGAAGGACAAGCGTCCAGTTTCCTCATTTGCAATAGTGGCTGTTACATAACACAGAAACTCCCTTTTGTTATCTTTCGCATTGCATGTTAGCATTTTTTACAATGCTCTGAAGTTGTGGAACGAAAAACTGATAGCAATAGTAGCATTGGGTGCTGTTAATTTTTCACAATGTAAAGAGGTTTAGTATAACGCCGCTTTGAAAATGCGGAACCACGTAACTGGAAAAAATTTCAAAGTGTTCAATAAATTGATTTTCAATTACGCGACTTCTTTTTGTGGATGCTCCCTACTTCTCTATGTAGTTTTATATATATAGTAAACTCCCCCTTAAACTGACCCTCTTTAATCGGCCTGTTCGTTTTGTTTCAATTTCTTCCAGGTTTAAACAGTTTTTAAAACAGTCTTACAACATTTTGCTTCTTCATGTCTTTTCTTGTTTTAAATTATAATTAAAATTCATACCGCAATTTTGTGATTCTTTTTCTACGAACGGCTCAATTTTCGGTTTAACCGGCCAGGGGGTCCCGTCATGTCCGATTAATGTTGAGGGGGGGGGAGTTACTGGATAAGAAAATTAAATCACCAATTCAACTTGCGTGATTTCATGTTTTCAGCGACGATATATTTTGTTCGCCTTTCTACTCCTTCAATGCTATACAATCACGTTCATATTCTGAAATTCGTAATGGAAATGTGAAAATTAACCAAATTGTGATTATGTGTATACGTAGCAGTAAAATAATGACGTTAAATTATGCGTTTTAAATTTAAAATTTCAAAAAGACGTTTAATATCACCGCGTAAATACATCTGGCTACTCTAGTTATACGATCCAAAATTTTTTATGAGCTTAGCTTAACCTCTGAAGCTATTTGCAACTACCAAGTTCGCCCGGGATAAAACCTGAGCTTGGTTTTATCATTTTAGTGCATAAGTACATTTAAAAACACATCGCAGTTGATTATTTTGGTATTAAAAATTGTTGTTGTTCTTCTTTCTGTTCCAGAAGTTATAGCAATTGTAACAGTAAGATGTTTCGAAACTAGATTTAGCAGACTATTGAAATCAACTTCACCGCATTTTCCAATAAAATTGCAATGCAATGGGTGAAAGGCCTTCCAAATATATTGCCTATGAATTATATAATTTAATAGCTACATGTTGTATAAAAAGTTTGCATCAGCCTGGGGTCAAACATAAAAGGAAATCTTGCAACATAGGGTACCTCCGACACTTCAACTTGGCAACGGGTTAAAGGCACACAGAAAAAAAACGAGAAATCAAACCTCCTCCTGTGCGGCAACAATAACGTTCCTCTTGGAACCCTACCCAAAATCATACCATGTTCTGACTTCGCACTTACGACGCTTCCTCTCACTCACCCCCAGGACCCCCCTTGCAGACCCCCCACTATCGTCAAAAAATTATCTTTCCGTTCTCTCGGATATGCATAATGATCAACCCACCGCCTTCTCTAAATTCGTGGGCGAGTGGTATTACTCCCCCACTCCAAGAGCGTCCCTCATTAGCCAATGGTGTTTCGTGTTCGCGCCTGCAGCGAATGAAAAAATCAAAGATCGCTTCCGATCGAATTGATGTTCCCTATTGTGATCGGGAAGTGTTAAGAGACAATACGTTTGCTTCGGTGAGAAAAACGATGGTTCCCACAAAAACCACGCTTCAACAAGGGAGAGGTGGCGTGCACACACGCTCTTTGAATCAACTGCTTTTTGAGTCAAAAAGAATACCAATAATAGAAATTTTATTATAGCTTGGAAAAAAACGCAAATCACTTTTGCCTTTACGAATTATGAACACACGACTGCATCTATAGAAACAGCTAAATTTTAATTAATCTTCGTACATCGCTCATTTATTAAATATAAAAAAATATAAAATTTCATGAAGAAACGTAATAACAATAAAATGTCGTTTTACGTGAGTTCTTTATAGAAGGATATACATTAATAAGTGGAAATATAACGCCTATTGTAAGAAAAGTTATTATGCGTACATTTATTTGGCTTATTAAATACTTTTTGCTTAATGTTTCATTTTCAATTAATATACTTTTCAAGGAGAACCTTGATCAAATGCCTAAAACTAATGTATATTAAAGTAGGCCCACATAGGCAAAAATAAGTTTTTGCAATTAAAACGAAGATGTATATCATCATCTCATACACAAGTTACGGATCTATAGAACATTCTCCGCTAAGACATTACTTGTATATATATATATCTGAGAAAATTTGATTATTCCGTTTTCGCAAAGAGTCAAAAGTTATTCGCATCGAAAGAGTAAGAAATCTCTGGAGTGAGACTTAAGATTGCATTTTTTAGAATTATTCTAGCCAGTAAAACTGGAAATGAAACGTCTTTTAAACAGTGCCGTTTGCTATAAAAAGTCATATCTGGTGCTAAATTTTTTGTTTTAGATCCAGAAATTTAAATTTAAAATGATATTTAAATTTTCCAGAACGACTTTTAAATAACGCCGAGATAATTCTTGACGCTGGCTAGATGCGAGAGAGAAGGTTCTGTTTAAATTTTCTAAATTCTATTTAAAATAATCTGGAAAAGATAGAGACCCGATGTTCAACAGAGTCAAAAATCAATAACTGAGAGACAATAAAAAAAAAACGGAGTATCTCTCCTCTGCATACCGGAACGCGCTTAATCGAATTTTAAATTGAAGAAAAATTGTTTTGAATATGTAAGAATGGAAATTAAGCATTTTTTAATCTTTCTCTGCCAACGCTGAGTTTTTGCCAAATAAATTAAGCAAAAAACAAGAATTGTGCTCAGACGGGCGTGAAATTTGACGTTGATCCACGCAAAGTAAAAAGCGTTTTAATTAACTTTATTTAAATAAATAAAATTATAATTCTGGTTCTTTTTTACACGATTCACTACAATACTTTCCTTTGAATTATTCGTGTGTGTTATTTGGTAGTTCAAAGATTGCTGATAAGACTATCGAAAACAAAACCCATAGTTTAAAACAAAATTATAATCTATATAGTACGTCCAAAACTGTTCTTGTTTTAACTAAATTCGGACCTGTTCTTAATTGGGTCCGCAGCGTTAACCATTATGCTATTATACAGTTTTCGCGATTTACAACTGCAGTAATGTATACCCACGTTACGATATATGCATTACTGTATTTGCAGCTAGAGTAATGTACAAAATGCGTGTCAAATGTAATGTGAATATATATGAAACACTGAGGCCCATTAATAATTCTTGTGATATCTTTTCCTAATGCTTCCCCCGTTGCTGTTAGTGAAGTATAAACAGCTGGGTAGGTTTATTACCTCTAAACAGAAATTTGTGTTTGCTTTTTCTAAGTTGATTTATTAGTATACTCACTCACTCATTTTAGAGAGCGGTTGAATATTATTTTCCCTTAGAAGAAACATTATGTTTTAGTAAGCATGCTAATTTAGCAGAGCGAAATACATAAAAATGTTGTTATCTGCATATTTTCAGAAAATCAGAAAAACTTCCCGAAAGAATACAAGTGACATAATGGCCTGTATAATACTAATAAAACTGAATATCAAAGTACGGTATGGTTTAAAACCCTGACTAAATTACATATTGTTTTGATAAATTGGTATTACGTTTTCATACGTATATTATGTTT
>QLNU02003225.1:26366769-26377458 GCA_006491805.2 Dysdera silvatica | reverse complement strand
GTCTGACCACAATCATTATTCGCTAGTTATTTTCGCGTTGTTTTCTTTTCGGACAGACAATGAGTGTGCAATACAATGAATGTAAAACGAAACCGAGTTTATACTATAAGCTAAAATTTTAAAGGCAATAAAAAAAAATAAAGTAACGTGAATTATAAATTGTCATCTTTCTATCATAGAATTTCGTTTCTTCACTCTCTCTCTCTCTCTCTGGAAAAGCCCCCTTACCCTTTTTTTTATCTTAATTCCAATTTCAAATTCCACAAAACAAACATCTTCCACAAATATCTGAAAACATCGTTTTGGTCCTCAAATAAAAAATATTTATTCATAAAAATGTCCTTATTTTATCTTATAATAATGAATATAAGGCACACATAAATGCTCCATATCCTACGTGTTCCGCGATTTTTAGTCGTATTTAGTGGGAGGGAGTGCTAAAATATCTTCTTAGAGTGCCACCTCGAATTCAGACTTCTTGAGTTAATCAGTTCAGTTGAGCGAAACCGGATTACTCTTCTGTTAATGTGTGTATATACGGTGCCGTATTTCCCAATAGGTTATACTAGGCTATAGACTAGGGCGACAAAATTTTGTGTATTGAATCTGAAATAACAAAAGCAATACCATATGATATAATCAGATGTTTCGCCGAGAAGAAAGCTAGATGTCATGCTTTCCATTTAAATACCAGTGTTCGACAGGCATTTATTTTTTGTTAAAATTAAAATTTATTTCAATAAAATTGAATTTGATTTATTATATACCATGAAGAGATAATACTTCAATATAAGTTAATATTGTTTAATGTTTATGTTTCAATTTATGAGTTTATTTTTAAACAAAGTTATTGTCAATACAAAAGTTTTTGGCATATATTGAATGTAGCAATTTTTATGTTCCTATCACTCGTTTTGGGGCTGAACGGGTAGGGAGGAGCGGCAAAAAGTAGTCTTGGAGCGGCAAAAATAGCCTAGGGGGCAAAATGGTAAATCCGCCCATGTACGTACGTAAGGGGAGGGGCGCCCTGATCTGGACCCCCCCCCCCCCCAAAATTTTGAAAACTCTACCCCTATGCTTCTTGTATGCATAGAAAAGAGCCACTGAATACAACACCTTTATGTGGCTCTTTTCTCGTATACAGATACGTTAACAAGAGGAGGCATTCCTTAAGAAGAAAAACAAAGATGGTGGAGGGATTATTCAATGCGATTGAATTTTGACACTCCATAGATTTGACATGGTTACGTTTGGGATTGTCGCAAATCTTCACATCCTACGTAACTCCGGGGAAAAAAATGTATAAGTTGTTTACTTTTGATGGCCACCATGTCTCATAAAGTAATAATTCACTTAAAAGTGTACAGCAAACGATTAAAAAGCTGTTGCAGTTCGCCACCGTTAACAGCAGGCCGACATTTTAGCAAAATGAATTTCTGTTGCTCATTATACCTGTTTTAATGCTCATCGCGCATTGTCATTTAATTTTCTGTACTTCGCTAATGGTCCCCACGCGTATGCACAGCCACCCTCTCTCCTCGTTCAGATCGCGGGAACAAAAATCATTAAGCCTTGACGCATGCAACCCATGCCGCAAAAGGCAATTAAGAATAACAGTATAATAATGTGTTAAATTGCTATTGGACTTCCTTCCCAAGGGACGCTGGTAGCAAACCCTAAAACTCTTCAGATTAGAAAGAAAAATCGTTAATTACTGCCTATGGAAATCACGGTCCAGGAAACCCCTTTTTTAAGTGAGTCAGCCATATTTGAATTATCGCACGATTGATCCCCAATCACTTTATTTTATTTCAATGAAACCTCATTCATAATTTTCAAAAATTATTGCGTTTTCAAAATCTATTTATTATAGATAAACTTTTTTTACATACAATTTCAGACGCCTTGTAAATTTTATTGTGTACATTTATTGTTTTGAATTGTTTTAAAAGCAGCAGCAGATAGCAGCATGTCAGCTTAAATAAAGAGGACATACATGTGTGGCAGCCTGTTGTAGCTTAAGGGGGTCCGTCTCCTTCCAGAAAAAAAAATTATTTATTAAAATCAAAATTTAAGCTTTTAAGTATACATTTATAGGACATTCCGTGCTAATCTTAGGCAAAAATTAATTTGTAGATGACTAACTTTTTAAAAGAAAATGTACAATGTTCTGAGAAAGGACGTTGACTACTTTTTATACTTATAGTTATATTTTTCGCATTTTGTTATTTCTAATATTTTATCTTATTAAAAATTAAGTAAAGAAAAATCCGACTGAAGGATTTTTTGTTAACTTGCATAGAACCAGAGAAAAAAAATTGATATTTTAACAATATTTCATAGTGAGAAACATAAAACAGAATAAAATGTGTACTTAACGTATCAAAATTATGTGCAGGTTGTTTGTTTATATGTGTGTATATCATACACAGCCGGTCAAACAAACATCTGAATACTAGTTTACCATTCGCGTAATAATTGTGCTACAGAAAATTCAAAGGTGCCTGCCAATCTATAGGGAATAATGAAATATAGCAATCCATGTGCATAAAACTTGCATAAAGGACCGTCTTCATTCTTTCTTTAACTTTGAAAATTTCGAAGGAAATAAGTAGTTTTGATTAAATATTTCGAATTTGCAACCAAAAAACTCTAATACTAAATTTCAATTCATTTGGTTCAACGGTTTATGAGTTTTGAATTTAGAAATATTGAGCTCATAATGTTAAAATGGTCCATGGAGTTTTTATCAATATCTCCCGAAATATTCATCTTATCTCTCCGATATTTTTTATTGCGCTAAATTTCAATAAGCCAAATAAAACATATAATGTTTTACAATTTTTAAAATAATATCTAATATGAATTATAAATTATGAAAATCATATTCGATAAGAATATGAATGAAAATATTGATTTTCTGACGGGAATTAAAAGCTTACACTTTTTACCTACTATACAAAACTTTCAGCGCAAATTCATTAATATTTTTTTATTCTCAATATTAGTTAAAGCGACGGTTTAAGGGGCATCGCATAGTTACAAAAAGTAAAAAAAAAAGTTACTTTATGCTTTAAAACTGTTGTCGATTGACATTTCTTGATTATCATTAAACAGGCATATGGGTAAATTTACATCTGTGAGAGAGAAAACAAAAAGTCAACGGTATTATAACTTTTTGATTTCAACAGGTTTGATCAGAAAATTGGACTCCATACCTACAAGTTAGTTTTTTTTCATGATTGAAGCCCCCCCGTAGGCGTTTTATAGAATATTTTGAGTTTTGATAGTCAGAATAGCGCCAAAGTTTTAAATTAGTCTATTTAAATAAAATCCGATTATGATATGAAATTTACATGTCGCTATTGGAATTTTCAAAGTTTCTGCAAGTTTAAATATGGAGACGGTCCCTTATGCAAATTTTGTGCACATGAATTGGTAGATTTCATTGTTCACTATCGGCTAGAACCTTTGACTTTTCTGTACACAGTTATTGCGCGAATGACAAACGAATGTTCAGATTTTTATTTCACCGTCTGTACCCGCAAATTTTCAAGGCAATATCTTATACAGTTTTAAAGCCTTATTATTTTGAATTCGAAGAAATTGCAAAACTAAAATTTTGAGTAAATTGAAGTTAAAGTTAAAAATGCATTTTCTTTATTATTATATATTATTAATAAATGTTTCGGCATAGTGGTGTTTCGATTGACTTAAAAAAAATTTTGGTCTTATTAGATCTGAAAAGATTCAAAAAAATTTTTAAGCAAATAATTTTTTCAAGTTTGGTCATTTTTGGGGGACAGATCCTTTTTAAGGCGTGAGAGTGCGCCAGTGTCAATGGCGGATCCAGAAATCTTTTAAAAGGGGCGATTTGTTTCCGATGCCTATTTTTAGCCAAGTGTTTTCATTGTTTTTCCATGATATAATTCCGGCTCAAGGAGGCGGAAATCACCCCAGCGTCCCCCCTCTTGGATCCGCTATGGTCAGTGTAGCAGCCCAAAAGTTGCTGATTCGATCCCAGCCCATAGCAGGTTCTTTTTCCTTTTCTCATCCTTGTAACGTTATAAAAGACTATTTGCGAACAGATGACACATGAATATGGTGATAATTGCTTTAGAGCACTTGCAGGCTATCAATTCAAGTGTTTTGTTTTTAATTTTAGTCACATGTTTTAAAAATGGCTAAAACCATGGTCACATTCAATATTTCTATATATAGTTTTTATATTTTTATTTGATATACACATTCGATCACTTTTTAAAACATTTTAATGATTTTTTTTTTATATACGAAATGAATATATAGTTATATCACCAGATATATAATGGATCACGAATATATAATGTGGACGGTACTTGAAATGAAAATCACTGGTCTGGTATACATAACAATATCCAATAATCTAGCCAGAATATGGTAACTATAGGGTATCGCATAATTAGAGTCGGCTACGGGAGATCAAGTTTTCACGCGAAAGAGATTGAATGGCTAGAAACGGCAACCCATGCATTGAGTTTTGCCTCATTGACCACGTGACTTGTCTCTCGGGATGTTGCCACAGGGAGGTTACTTAATCTCTAAAACACGCGATCTAGGGAGGAGACGTGTGAGGAGGCAACAGGGGTTTCTTGGGAAATCAGGCAGAGGCGTGGAAACGTCTGTTCGATAGCGAGAAATTTCATTCAATAAAATCGTAGCACACTATACTGATCATCAGGTGTAATTACGGTTGCTGTCTTCAACAATAATGGACTTTTATGGCGCACTAACCCAGAGGTGACCAACCTGTAGCTAAGCATGCCAGTTGTGGCACGGAAAGCTCTTTTTAGCAGAACGCCTTTCACTCCAGCACAAATCAGTAAAACCCCACACACGTATAACTAATATCACGCTTTATTTTGTAATTATACAGGGTGTCCCGTCGAGATCGTATAAACTCTGCACAGCGCGATTCCTTGCAAAATTCTAAGCAAAAAATGTTAATGCGAAAATGCTGAGAAATCCATATTTAGTGTGTTATTAATGTTGGAAGAATAGCCAATGAGAACAAATTTTGACCACCTTTTTCTTGGTGAGAACCACTTACAAAACAAATCAATAAGCCCTGCCTGATATAGTAGAATGTGGGAACCTTATTGGGCTTCAAAGTGATTTCCCTTTTTTCAAGCACAACCCATTTTTTCTGAGAAAACTGGAATTGTGACGTGAGACATTACATAGCCATAATATATATTAGAAGGGTAATAAATTAGGATGCACTCTTTATACTATGAAAAAGGGTGATCACTGCAAAGGGGTATGTAGTCCAACCGCATTATTCAATTGGAATTTTTCCTGGATGTACCCCATTGCATATAATTCTGGGGGCGACCATGTTAAACAGTTTGTATTTTACCAAAACAGACGAGATAATATTTCACGAGGATGCTAAACAAACCTACTGTAACTGGTTTATGTCAAAAGAATTTAAACCTAGAACTTGAAAGTGCTAATATTTAAGGCCTGGGCGAAAACAATTACAACGCAAAAATGTTCAACTATATTTTATACCAAGTTCGCTTCTTAGAATGGTGTTTAAAAGTTTGATAAATAATCGTTTAAAAATCCGTTTGCAACAAATGTTTAAATTGCACTTATTACCCTATTTTTTACTGCTTTTATCAAGTTATTTTTGAAGGAATTAAAATCTTTTTATATAAAATGTAAACTGTAAAGTCAAATGAAATAATTTAGTGACAGATTTGGTGCAATGCGAAAATTAATTTAAATGTCATTAGTAACAATTCATATATAAACCGACAGCAAAATGAACTTAGTTTAAAGTGATAAATATGTATTAAAATTGACAGATCACTGCTGAAAGAGACACGACTGTGTAAGATAAAAGTCTTTCACGTATATATGCCAAAATTCTATCTTTAAAAACTCGTTTTTTCTCTGTTGAAGCAAACCAGCATCAGTTGATTTAAGTAGGTAATAACATTTCAGAAGAAACGCGAAACCATTTTGAAATAAATGACTTTAATAATATTTTTCTTACAGCAATAAATGTCCCTTCATCCCTTTTAGTTTCATTCTGTTTTTAATCTGCAAGGTTTTCCACTATACGAGGAGCTTTGTTTTCGCTATAGATCATCATTTGCTATTGCTGAAGTGATACCAAACCATCAATTTCCTAGAAGAATTCTAGATTAAATATTTGGAATTCGCTCCATAAAGTGCAATGTGTTTTACCAACTCCTAAGCGTACCACCTGGGAGCTTTCTTTGTGTATTTTCTAATTTTTTAAAGAGGGGAGAAAAAGTTAAAAAGAGAAGGATGATTATCGTTTGTCTTTCATGTAACTGACGCATATGCTGTGAACGTTCTGTATCGCAAAACGTTTCGAAAGGACCTTATCTCCTTATCTCAAAGTCTTGTCTGAGACGATTAGCTGATTTTTTGTAGGTAACTCAAGGGAAAGTTTACGTTAAATAAACAAAATGAAGGGAAGAAAAGAGGAAGAAGGTGCAGAGAATAAAAGACAAATATGAAAAGAAGAAAAAAAAACAGAAGTAGCCCATCTAGATAAAGGGGAATTGGTCGCATCCGATAAATGTTTGGTAAAGATTGGCAAGGTTTATATTAGACTAGTTAAAAAAAATGCAATTTTCAGAACTTCCAAACTAAGTATATAAATCCGGATTCCCCCCTCCAAGTTTCAAGAAATGCATAATGAAAACAATATTTTTGAAAAAAATTGTGAATTTTTCTGGAAATTCTATTATCTTAGTTTTCAAATGACTACCCATATTCATTTTTTATTTTTAAATTCCCCTTATTTTTAGTTCCTTTTTCATCTTATTTGGCTTTTAAAAAACCGCATTTTTCGGAACATACCCTGCGAGATTAGAGAATGCTTCATTTATTACCGCTAGAGGACGTGACGAGCGCGTTTAGTTCATAAGAATACAGACTACATACAATCGAACATCGTTAATATGAATATCTTTTAACACGAACTGTTTACTGAACCCCTATCAAACTCTAACAATTTAGTAATAGCATCCCATCTTTTCCGGATAACGTAAACTACATTTAGTACGAACAAATATATTGTTACTACGAGTATTTACATAAACACGAGTCGACTGTAACTGGATCAGCACTTTTACTGCAAGAAATACATTATACCGAACTGCATTTTGTCCTTATACACGTCATGATGGGCCGAAAATTTCATTGAGCAAACCAGCGACAGATTGCGCACATCATATGATAATACTCAGAAAGGTTAAGTGATTCAGCCATTAAATGATCAATTCATTGTACCTCCATTTCTGATAATTTCCAGGGCCAGATTATCGCATAGTCAGAAACGAAAATCGTCTAGGGCTTGTTTTTCTAAAGGGTCCGCCGCGGCGAAGATTCGATACTACTTCAATCAGATCTTGTCACTAGGATTGTAATTTTATAGCGACGCGAATTTCTGCGTCGTCTCTTGCGAATTTTAGAATTTTTTGATATGTATGTTACCTGCAAATACGTTACCTGTATCAACTTTATTTTTAATGTTTAAAATTTAAATTCCAGAACGGATTAGGCGAGAGATAAGATATAGCGAGATTTTTCGTTGATCCCAGAGCCTCGTTATATATGGGTCCTACTGTAATTACGCAGGTTTAATTTATAACACAAGGGGCCCGGAAAAAAGTGTCTAGGGCGCCACGAAAAGTTAGTTGGACCTTGCCTATTATATGCAATCTATAGCTTATCAAACAGATGGAATTTGAAAAAATATTGATTGTAGCTTCTGCGTGAAGGGAACTCTTGGCTGAGAAGCCAGTGATGTTATCGGGTCACTATGCAGGGTTGCAGTTATAATCCCCGGCATGGGAATGTTTTTCTTTTAATTTTGCGTCTAAAAAATAAAATTTAATTTTATGAACCGACACACCGAATGGAAGAGAAAAATGTTGAAGAGCAGACATGGGGGAAAATTCTATCTGCAATAACGCAGGATAAAAAAAAATTAGGGTAGAAAGTTTTTTAAAAATGCGCTTTTGCGTGATTTTTAAATTTGATTAAAAAATGGGGTATCTGTGTTAGAAACGTATACAAATATGCATTAGAGGCAGAAAAATGTTTTATTTTGTAAAATTTAAGGCTTGCCAAAGGGATGGAATTTGAAAAAATGATGACAGTGGCTTTTGCGTGAAGGGGTCTCGAACTCGGGACTTTTAGCTGAAAGGCGGGTAACAACATATTTTTATAAAATTTTAAAAACTAGAACTTGACAAGCCGCACCTTGGCTCGAGCTCAGAGGAAAGGAGGAGGGGGAAAGGTAATTCTAGAGGAACGGAATAGAGCAGGAGGGTGTTTTTGAAATTTACGTTCATTTTGAAATTTATGTTCGTTTCAGAAATTTATGTTTGTTTCTAAATAATATTTATTAATATAAAAAAACCAAGCAGAGATTAAACTATGTAGAAACTAATGCATCTTTTGTTGTTAAGCTAATTGAAAGTCACAAGTTAAAGAGCTGTAGTTGTACAGGGTGTTCATAAAGTAATTGTACAATTTAAACTTCAATAACTTTTTTAAATAAAACTCACAAAATTAAAATGAATATTACATTTGACAGTTTAAACATTATATTTGTATTTAACACGCAGTTATAGGTTAGAATTATTCACATATACTTCAACTTTGTTAATGCCTATCTAAGATGCGTTTTTCATATTCACCTCCCAATATTTCACTTTAAATTTCTTGTATAAATTTAGTTATTCTTCGTTATTCCGAGTTTATCTATAAAGCGAAGCCAACTGCTTTGAATAACCTGAAGCAGAGAATAACTCACGTTGTACAAGAAATTTCAACTAAAACATTGAAAAGTGTAAAGGTTTAATATGAAAAACACGTTATAGATTGCATTAACAAAGATTGTGAACTGGTGGAGTAATTTTGATTTATAACTGCATATCAAATATAATGTTTAGGCTATTCAATGTTTTAGTGATTTTAGTTTTATGATTTCTATTTAAAAATTTACTAACGTTTAAACGATCATAAAGACTTTATCAACACAATATTGGTTCAAATATTCATATGCTGTTCTCAAGCTACAGTTTCCTGATCCACATTACAAGGACCGATGAATTTCTTTGAATTTCCACCCGTTTATTATATTTTTCTCAAATTTCAATTTTGCCCCTTTGCGGTGAAGAACTTTATTGTTGTTCGATGTGTTTTGTATACTTCAAGCGTCTTTGCCATCCATTAAAGGGGTACTCTTACATTTTGTCAACCCATCGTTGCAAATAGAACAAATCTCAAATAAAAATTTCACGAATACTGAAGACACGGGCCATTAATCAGAAGGGTTATTATCTAGTATGATTAGAAAAATCCCATCAAAAATGCATCAATCGTTTGTTTGGTGCTCTTAAAAAATCGCTATTGAATTTCTAGTGGAACCCCTTCCTTTTCAAATATCGTCAGTGTATATTGTGTAGGACTGTGTATCCGGAATTTTCATTGTAATTTTAATACGAGCAGGTTTACTCTGTTCTTCAAATAGGTTTTGTGAACTATTTTAAAATTTTTCAAATATCTAGAGCACTCCATCCTTCAACTGCCGCGTAGAAAATTTATTTACCTCTATCACGAAAGAGTACAGTGCACTTTTTATGACTTAACGTTAATATTTAAATATTTTTTGACAAAAAATTTAATTTCTAAACGTTCTATTGTTTCTTTTGTTTTCTTATTAAGAATACATACTAAATCGAAACCAAACGGCAAACAAAATATATAATGAAAATAGCGTACGAGGTCTGACTAGGATCGCTATGACTAATAAAATTTAATCTGTAAAAAAAAATCCGCTGATAATTTTTTTAAGTGGTGTAGTTTACTTTCTTTTTACTTTTTTTCATATTTCTACCAATGACAAAAAATTCTTCTATAATTATATAGCACATTATTAGTATATATTATGCTACTAGTTGTATAGTAGGTTATAAAATTTTACTAATTATGTAATATACTATAAAATTCTACTAATTATATACTATACTATAAAATTCAACTAATTATGTAATATATTATAATAATAAGTTTTATTTATTTTTCACTTGTACAGTACAAATATTATACATTACGTTATTTCTACTTTAAATACATGCAAACCATTTGACCATACAAGGAAAGTTCCGAGGAAAATATCTTCTTGGATGTAATAAACCTAGGACCTCGAATAAATTAATCAAAGACAATCATGTTACTAGCACCAAGTTAACTACAAAAATTAATCTATTTGATATTAGTTCACCACAACCCACCAGGTCGTTAGTACATTATAAATTTAATTTGTTACGAGACCAATGTTGAGATCAAGTACTCTCTTAATTTATTTTTAAATTTTTTAATTCCGTTTAATTTTTTTTATATCCTCAGGTAATTTATTTCAGAGGTTAGAACCCTTGAAATTAATGTTACTTCTCCCTGTTTCAGTTCTTATTTTCGGCAAGATACAGTCGTATTTTTGGCAAATATTTCTTCCTCTTCCAGTATATTTAATTTTTATTAACTCCATGTGCTTGTTTTCCTTAATTCTTTCAAATATTTTAATCAAAACAGTATTCATGTATTAATTCAAATGGTATGATGTTGTATTTAATTAATATATTTTCCAGTTCATTC
>QLNU02003225.1:26347418-26359769 GCA_006491805.2 Dysdera silvatica | reverse complement strand
CGAAGAGGTTGAAGAATTTTATGAAGAAATCAAAGAGTTACACACCAAAGGGAAACAACATATCAAGCTCATCATGGGGGATTTCAATGCAAGAATTGGACAACAGGAACAAGGAGAGACATCGGTTGGTAAATACGGATATGGGGAAAGGAATGAACGTGGCGATCAACTCATCGAATTTGCAGAAGCTGAAAATCTTAGCATCATGAATTCATTTTTTAAGAAGAAACCGCAAAGAAAATGGACATGGAAACACCCAAATGGGGGAACTAGTGAAATTGACTATATCCTGGCAAACAAGAAATCAATTATTGAAGATTGCAGTGTACTGAACAGATTTAATACTGGAAGTGATCATCGAATGGTGAGATGTAAAGTGCACTTAAATACTAAATTAGAACGACAGAAGCTCATTAGGAAACAAGTAAGTAAGAGGGTGGATTTAAAGAAATTAAAAGAAAATACCGAGGCATTCAAGTTGGAATTAAAAAATCGCTTTTCTGCACTGGAAGGACTTATTGATGAAAGTGATATCTCAGAAGCAAATGAAAACATTGTTAAGACAATAGTTGAAACTGCTGGGGAAATTGGTGGTGTAACCTGTAAAAAGCACAATAGCAAATTATCTGAGAAGACGAAACAGCTCATGAAAAGGCGAAGAGATATGAAGGTGGACAATCGAAATACCAGTTCCAGGATTGAGTACATAGAACTTTGTAAAACTCTGCGCAAAAGCATGAAAGAAGACATAAGAAAATTCAACTGTGAGTTAGTAAGGAAGGCCATTGAAAATAACAAGAGCCTTAGGGTTGTTAAAGGAAGTTTATCTGTTGGGAAGAAACACATCATTGCATTAAAAGGAGAGGATGGCACCGTAACAAGAAATAGGGAAGAAATACTTAGAAGAGTTGAAGAATTCTACAAAAAACTATATGAAAGTAACAGTGGATTAAACGAAGACACTGAAATAGTCGAAGGAACAGCTCCTAAAATCTTAAAAGAAGAAGTTTCATTTGCAATAAAAAGTATGAAGAAAGGAAGAGCCCCTGGCGATGATGGTATTACATTAGATATCCTAAAAGAAGCTGGAGAATATGTAGAAGACATACTTGCAAAATTCTTTACCAAATGTCTTAACAGCGGTAACATACCAAACCAATGGGATTCTGCAACAGTAATTCTTTTGCATAAAAAAGGTGATAAAGAGGATTTGAAAAATTACCGACCAATTAGCTTGTTACCTGCTATTTATAAAATCTTCACAAAAGTGCTAACACATCGCCTGCAGAAAAAATTAGATGCAGCTCAACCAAGAGAACAAGCTGGATTTCGAAGTGGATTCAGTACAGTGGACCATATTCAAGTATTAAGAGAATTAATTGAAAGAACACATGAATATGAACTTCCATTGTGTGTTGCATTTATTGACTATGAGAAGGCCTTTGACTCTATTAAAACATCAGCAGTCATCAACTCTTTAAGATCAACAGACATTGAGGATGTGTACATTGACATGGTGAAACGTGTGTATAAAAATGCAAGTGCAAAATTTCGGTTACATAAAGATACCAAAACTATCAAACTTGGCAAAGGGGTGAGGCAGGGAGATACCATTTCTCCAAAACTTTTTACTTCAGCTTTACAGATGATTTTTCAGCTGATAAATTGGAATAACAAGGGAATAAAAATAAATGGTGAATATTTAAATCATTTGCGGTTTGCTGATGACATTGTTATTTTTTCAACGAACCCATTAGAACTCCAAGACATGGTACAGGAGCTCTCAACTAGAAGTAAAGAAGTTGGACTCAAGATGAACCTACAAAAAACTAAGATCATGTTCAATAATTTTGTAGAGGAAACAAAAATACAAGTTGACAACATTGAGCTAGAAATTGCTGATTCATATATTTACCTTGGCCAGCTGATTTCAATGGATGGCAACATTATGAAAGAACTCAACAGACGTATTAAACTTGGCTGGAGTGCATTTGGAAGAAACAGTTTTATCCTGAAGGGGAAATTGCCTTTGTGTCTAAAAAGAAAGGTCTTCAACCAGTGTGTATTGCCAGTCCTCTCTTATGGATCAGAGACATGGAGTCTAACAGTTGGAGCAATACGAAAGTTACAGACAACGCAAAGGAGCATGGAGAGGTGCATGCTTGGAATAACTAGGAGAGATCGAAAAAGAAACACTTGGGTGAGAGAGCAAACTAGAGTAGAGGACATCATTGTTAAAGTAAAAGGGCTGAAATGGCGATGGGCTGGGCATATTGCAAGAAGAACTGATCAACGATGGACAACAGAAATTCTGAACTGGATTCCAAGAGACCACCGAAGACCTAGAAAACGTCCTCAAACTAGATGGGTGGATGAAATAAGAAAACAGGTTGGGGTGACGTGGAAACGAATGGCCCAGGATAGACTTGTGTGGAAAGCATTTGGAGAGACCTTCATCCAGCAGTGGATAGATAATGGTTGAATATGATGATGATGATATATATAGGCTTAACGATGACGATAGTGAAAACTATTGCCTAATTATAAATCAGGCTGTTTAATTTTGGTAGAGATTTTCGAATATTATTGCATTCGATAAAGCAAAATCCATAGCTTAAGTAATAATAATATATATATAGAGAGAGAGAGAGAGAGAGAGAGAAAGAGTGAGTGAGAGAGTGTGAGAGAGAATTCTCGTCACAAATAAATCTTATTATTTTCTTTCTTATTAAATCCTTCGTTAAATAAATCAATTGTCTGCTAATAAAAAATAAATAACAATCGTTTGCTAATAAAAAATAAATAACAATCGTCTGCTAATAAAAATAAATAACAATCGTCTGCTAATAAAAAATAAATAACAATCGTCTGCTAATAAAAAATAAATAACAATCGTCTGCTAAAATAAGGCTGCTGATAAACTGTCTGCTAATATTCTGTTGATAAAATGTTATATCGTGCTCCGCGATATAACATTTTTATTAACAGAATTTTGAGCTTCCTCAAAATCGTTCTTTCAATCAATGAATTTAAAGTCACAAATTACATTCGGTGTGCGTGTAAGATTTTACATCTATGTTCTTCTGTTACACTCACCATTCAAGCGAAAAAAAAAAGACAGGATAAAAGAAGTCATAACTCATTTACCAGTAATGATCCCAGGAACTCTTCTAATTTCATTAAAAGCTCCCGTAACCCTAAATTACAAACTGCGCCTCCCTGCTTCCTTCCCTGCCTTTTAAATAATTCCCGTTTTATGCGACAAAACGAATTAATCGGTCAGTTCGACTATAAATTAACCGAAGTTCTCTGCCGCACAAAGACATGGCCCACCGTTTATTTAATCTGTTTAATTGCCGGTTCGAAAACAAATGACGCCACCATTTCGGCGCTAGTTTTCGTCGCAACAAATGGCGCGGACCGAAGCCGGATTACAGCGGATTCGAAAGAGAAGGGATTGAATGCTGCAGCCGAAATTAGCGGCGAGTGTGGAGTTGGGACGGTCTAGGCTTTTCTAAAGGGGTAAGGCCTTATAAATGGTTCCGGACGTGAGGCCTTCTTGGATATTTGTATCCCTTGATGGAACTGTAGACTCAAAAGCTTTTAAGCCCAAACTACGAGAGTTGTTTAAATTTTGCCAGGATGACAAAGAGGGAGGTGAGACAAAGAATCGGGAACAGTGTAGGAGAAACAAAAACCCTTGAACCTTTTTTGGTATTCCTGCTTCACAACGTAATGCCTATAGGTAAGAACTGGATATTAATTGATGAAAATAAACCTAGTTTGGTAATTTGAAGGATAGAGGAAGAGTAGATTTGAAAAAGAGCAGAAAGGAAGTTTCCTTTCACTTCCGATATCAAATGGAATTCGATTGAGCAATATATGACAATATTTTGAATATATTACCATCATAAGTTTATTATGGATAATAAAAATATTAGTTTGTTTTTATTGATTCTTTGCTTTGAAATCGCACCAATGATTCTTTCCTTTGTAATTGTTTAATTGATTCGTTCATTTGGAATCGTTTATTTGACTCTTTTATTTGGAATCAGTACATTGATTCTTTCCTTTGTAATCGTTCGATTGATTCTTACATTTGAAATCGTTTCATGGATTTTTTCACTTGAAATCCTTTCATAGATTCTTTCATTTGAAATTGTTTCATGGATTCTTTCATTTGAAGTCTTTTCATGGATTCTTTCACTTGAAATTTTTTCATGGATTCTTTATTTGAAATCGTTTAAATAAATCACTTAAAGTATTTCGATAGATGCTAAACATAAAATTAATAGAGAATGCCACGATATTTTATTTTTATATTGAACAAAAACTGTTTCAGATTATTACACTATAAAGTCTTAGCATTGCTGGACATAAAAATGAGCAAGGTGCGATAATTGTTCTCTTCATGCAAAATTAAATGGTTTTTGAAAGTCTTAGATACAAATTTCACTTCACCAAGAAATTTTATTACTCAAAATGCAAAATAATAGAGTTTTTGTATGTAATGTACTAATAACTTAATCCACATAGTTTTACGAAGACTTCCATAGCGCATTTTAAATTGCAAATAAGTTTCGAATTCAGAACCGTGTGACAAATATATTAGACAATATTAGATGATAAACTTCTCACAAAGAAAATAATGATTTCATGGTGCCTGGCGGGAACCGAACCCACGATCTGTTGGTATCCGGACAAGTGCTCTTCCAACTGAGCTACAGGCGACCGATCATCCTCCCCTCTGCGAGCTCATGCGGAAGAGCCCTTGGTCGGATATCAAATGGTCGTGGATTCGATTCCAAACAGGCACTCTGAAAAAAAATCACTCTTTTCTTTGCGAGGAATTTGTTATCTAATATTGCCACATTATCGACTATGATGAGAATTTTTTTTTCAAGTTTAATATATTAGATAAGTTTAAATATTTAACAACTTGACGTTTCGGTTCATCTTTGTGAACTTTCTTCTGAAGCGTTCTCAGTCTGCCATGGATGTCGACTGACGCCGACATATTTTTTGCGATTGAAAATACGTTTGGAAATCGCCAAAGGAACATATTATTCAGTCAACGCCAGTACGGAAGGCGTTGGTAAGAGCACCAAAACCGGAAACAGTGAAATGAAACAAAAAATTGAAAAAGTATTATCTGAGGTTAGTAAAATTTAAGTAATTTTTAACTTCTGACAATATTTTTTCGATTGTTTCATCTTCAAAGGTTTTCATAACGACCTCCCAGTTTTTATAATTGTCAGCAGTGTGCTTGGGGAGTTATCAAATTAAGAAAATATATATTTTTTACGCATTTTATTGCCGACATTCCTCAACAACTCCACCTTTTTTACAACACTGAAAGATTTTTCTTTTATCTTCGCGAATACCATACCGTCGATTAGAACGTCTGAAAAATCCTTTTTTTTTAAAAAAAATTGATGTAGGCCTATAGACATTTTTTTTTCGATGTATAGAAACAGTTTTTCTCTGTGATGACCACGAGGACTTCACAAAAACTTCAATATATGTAGATTTTCGATATACGGAAGTTCCATATATGGACCATTGGGGCGCTTAAAAGAGAAATGTAAAACCACTCTTTGCTGATATAGTCCAATCACACTGTATAAACATACGAGTTTTATATGCAACTCGAGTATTTGCATATTAAAAAAAATAATGTAAATACTCGAGTTGCTGATCCATTCGTAATCTAAAGAAATAGCATAACGTGCGTTTTTAGCCCTATAATATGTCATTGTCTCTTTCACCTTGTTATACCACATCTAGTCAGCAACAGCCACGTTTATTGTCATCAGAACACGAACTTCATCGCCAACCAACAAGTGCAATTTAGAATCTGATTTTAACGAGTTCACCATAAAAATTGTGAATATGCTTTTTTTTTTTTTTTTTTTTTGCCACAGAAGGCTTCAAGGGTTTTCGGGAAGTGAGCTGAAAGGACTTGATTTGTAGCACCAGGGAATGGCTCATTAAAAGAATGGTCTTTCCTCCCTCACAAAGAGCCGTTTTATTAGGCCAAATTATCCCCAGAGGTATCTAAGATGAATAAACATTACTCTGGGACTTGCCGCCAATGTCGGCAAGTTTGGGAGTAATGCGTGAAACTCATTTTCAGCCCTGCAAAAAAAGCAAAAAAGGACTTTTTAGGCTTGGTGTTCTCAGAAGTAATTTACAAATCTCACCGCCCAGTCATTAAACTTTCCCTGGATTAATTTACATATGGAATTGACTCTAATGATTAATGCTCGACTTTAAATAATTAACACCATCTCCTTAACTAAGTTTCTAAGTAATGCGCTAGTCGTTACTTTTACTACCTACGAATAATTCGACTCCATGCGAAGACGAAGTGAAAAACAAAGATATTTCATTTAGTATAGCGGTTTATGTATATGTATCGTCATCATCATATTCAACCAGTTTTTATACTATAGTTGTCTAACATCTGGCCCGCCAACGGTATTAATCCGGCCCGCTGGCAACTTCCTGGAATGAAAAAAAAAATTAGATTTTTTTTTCAGAAATGGGGAAAAACCGCATGGGTATGACCTTTCTCCATATCGCAAGTGAGCAACTAAATAACTGGAAGAAACCGTTAAGGAACGGCTTTTTATAGTTAGTTCTTTTTTTCGAAACTCGCTGAAACGTCTGGCCCGCGGGATCTGTGAAAAATTTGTAACTGGCCCGCTGCCCAAAAAGGTTGTACAACTTTGCTCTATACACTCTTGAATGGATTGGATGAAGGTCTTTGAAGGTGTTCGCTGTATATATCTATTCTGAGCAATTCAAGACGCCAACTTGATAATTTTCGACACCCAAGTAGAAATAAGCTCAAACTAGAGCTGTTTTTTGTTTAGGAGAAAAAGAGACGCCTTCCCCATCCTGGATTCGAACCAGGGTCCCTCCGTTTAGCCCGGAGTGTCTTGGACCACTAGACGAATGAGGACAGGTAATAACGCTCTTTTTCTCCGTATGTAAAGGTGTAAGATATTATTACCCTCCGCAGGGATAACACAATTGCCAAATAATTGTCAACACACAAAGTCACTGGGGCAAGTTTTTGTGAGTTTTCGTGGGGGAATTTATTTTTACTTAATAATTTTCAATACCCATGCAGAAAGAAGCTCAAACTAAAGCTGTTTTTTTTTGTTTAGGAGAAAATGAGAGAAGCTTTTTCTCTTAAACAAAGAACAGCTCAGTTGGAGTTTATTTCTACGGAATGTCGAAAATTATTGTATAATAAATTCCCCCACGAAAACTCACAAAAGTCTCGCCCCGGAGGCTTTTCTGTGTTGACCATTATTTGGCAATTGTGTTACTGCTATGAAGGGTAATAATATCTTACACCCTAACTTATTTTCTTATTTCATTCATCTTGTGCAAAAGACGTTTCCTCTACCTTTGATGATCTTTTGGGATTCGCTTGACCATTTAGTTCTTCTTACGATATACCCAGCCTGTTGCCACACACATCTGAGCTCTTTTACATTAACAATGATGTCCTTAGCTCTTGTTTGCTTCCTGACACCCAAGTATCCCTTTTGAGATCTCTCCAAATTTTTTCAAGCATGCAACACATTTTGAGGTTATTTGAAATTATTGTATATTCATTGGACTCCACGTCCCTAAACCATAAGAGAAAACTGGTAATACACACTGGTTGAAAAGCTTACTGTTTAGACAAAAGAAAGTCTTTCTCCTCATAATAAAACTACTCATTCAAAATGCACTACATTTAAATTTAAGGTTCCTTCATTACAATACTTTCCATTGATATCGGTTGACTAAAGTAAACGTATGAATCAGCAACTTCCAGCTCAACGTTATCAACCTGAATTTTTGCTTTTATTCTGAAATTGTTGAACATGATTTTAGTGATTTATAAATTCATTTCGAGTTCCAACTTCTTTACTTCTAGTTGAGAGTTCTTGTAACACGTGAAGTTTTAAAGGTTTCGTTCAAAATGCCATCAGCAAAACGCAATCATTTACAAGTTCCCCACTTATCATCGACTTGAATTTTTGAGGGAAGTTCAACATACTTGTCTATTGATCCTTGAGCGAATGTCTGCAAAACAAGCAACTTACGGATTAAAAGCTAACAAGCTGGAGAATTATTTTTTCAGTATAAATCATTGGCAATTGCTTCAAAGTGTTTGTCGTATCCGTACAAGAATTGCATTAGGTAGATGCTTTACTTTACATCCCAAGAAAACTCATCACTCACTTAAGAAGAAACCAATAACATAATGTTGTTCTCAATCATTAAGTATTAACATATGACCATGCGCACTGGTATTTGAATCACCATCTTCAACTCAAAAGTCTTTGTAAAGATCGAGTTGTATCAGGGTCAACTATGTTAGAAAATAATTCTTTATATAAATATAGTTCGATCATTAAACCCCTATAATATCAGATTCAATAGTAATTTTGTTTAAAAGAATAAGTATGAATAGTACATACATAATGTACGAATACTATCATGCATTTATGCTTACATATTTTCTACATCGAAGGGTATGCTTTTTTATTAGGATAGTGGGAAAAATGAACTAAAGAATTGGTATTCTACAACATAGTATAATGTTAGTTGTCATTCCAATAAATGGAAAGCAATTTACCAAAGGCTATATTTCCTTTGTTGAACTTCTGGACGATGATAAACAGCCTCAGTCGAAATTGCCTGCTATAAACTTAAGGCCACTTAATATCGAATTGCGGAGCGTGGTTTAATTTTACGACTTTGTGTTTGAATTATTTTATGGGCTATATATTCAACTGTTAATCGCCCTTTTCGGCAAAAGGATTAAGACAAAACTGTGCAGCGGATTAAGCATTAGCATACTAACCGCGTAGATAAGAGGACGCTCGGATTAAAGGGGCCGTTAACATATATATAGTGCGAATCGCTGGTCTTCAAGACAGTTAAATTTTACGACAATAATTTACGTCGCAATCAAGAATTGATTATCAAATTTGCATAGAAACCTATTAAAAAAACAAAAAGTATATTTCTTCAAGATTAAAATATGAGTTATGATCATCTGGGTCTGCTTTGAGAAGATTAGGTTTAATGGTGTGAGTACAAAAAATAATAAAATGCTATATCTCTTATAAGTTAAAGGCGAGAGAGAGACTGTTGTTATGTGTGTGTGGAGGGAGGAAGACAACACAAAAGAAGAGAAATTTCTATTACTTAGATTTGAATTTTGCAATAACAAGTAAACAGACCACAATGAATGCAGGATCACTTTGAAAATGGTATAAAATGTAACACAAACGTCGATAGAAACTACATGTGTGCCACGTCGTTAATTGAAAGATTTTATTCATCTCTCATAAACGAACAGTCTCGTTTGGTGCTTCGGTCACCGAATGGCTTGGGCAGTGCCGGATTTATAAATGGGCAAGTTGGGCACTTGCCCAGGGCGTAAGAGGCTGCGGATTTTTTTTTTTTAATTGCAAATTATTTACCGTAGGATTCTGTCGACAAGCTCTTCCCGAGAAGATGCCCGCCACCCCTTTTTTTTCTAAATCTGAAATTCTGAAGAATTGCCTGAAACAACCTGTGTTTACAAGGCCGGGTGCAGGCAGGGGGCGTATACCACCTTGATAATAATATTTATATTAAAAATGATTATTTTCAAGTAAAAAGATACTTAAAATCAAATTTACAAGTGAAATTTTCGAGCTTTGGTCTCTCCCGATAATATTGTCCTGAATTCGCCCTTGCCCCTTTCCCTGATATCTTAATTATATATATGTTAATTATAAATGTCGCTCCTTCCCTATCCTCCGCGATTTTTCGCTGCATTTGAGGGGGCGAAACGACAGAATTTTATTTATTTCTGCTAGTACGGCAGGAGAGGTGTCATGGGCGTAACTAGCTTCGAAATCTAAGGGGCTACCTTTTTCTAGGGCGGGGGGGTTAAACCGTATACCTCAGTGTTTAGAAGAGATTTTCTATGGGGTTTAGCCCCTCCCTAGTTATGGCAAGGGAGGGGGCGCCAAAAATCGTTGTGCTCAGGGCGCCTCGTACCCTAAATCCGGTCCTGGGCTTGGCCCACAGCTTATATAAACCATGGTCTTTTCTAGCGAAACGTGTTAGTTTTTGGCTTTCTTTTAAATTGAAAGAATCGGTCATCGATGATAGCTATAAACCGCCTCGTTCACATTTATGACTATTTGAAGAATATAAGCAAATGGAGATAGCTCCACTTTGGGGAATTCCGTAGGCTGAAATCGGATTAAGGCAAACCGTGAAAAGTGAATTTAGGCAATCGCGGCTCTAGCCCTGGTCCTAAAAAATAAATGCAACGAAATTGGTGGACTGTGTTCTGTCCAGTTTTACAACATCGTCTTTTCTGATTAGGGCAGTTCAAGATTTTCGCCCTAACTTGGCATAAAAATCGCTAAACCTCCTCACTTCTCAGCAGCCTGTTCTTTTTATTGTCCTAAATGTCATCCTTCAGGGGAAATAAAGCTTACCATGCAAGGGCTGAAACATAAATGCCATCGACAGAAGACACTCCGCACAGCTCCTCAACTTTACGAGTATCTACCGTAAAACAAGGTTATGGAATTTCTGCTTCATTTTTATGTGTGCTCTCTTTTTTCGCTCTCAAAGGTTGTTATTCGTTTTTGTCTCTAACTATTGATGCGCTGGCCGTAAAAAGGGATATACCAGTCATCATGGTCTCTTATCATTTAGAGTGTATCGAGTAAATTAATGGTTGGCTTTTTTTTGGAGCAGGTGGTGAAAAGAAGCATTTTTGGAACTTCCGCTGTGGTGCCTTCCCGAGGTTAAGTACACCAGGAACTTATACATAATATGTAATGTAAGAGAATGGAGTTTAAAGCACGATTTCTGTAAGAAACATATCAACTGTGATTGTTTTAAAATGCATTGGATATCTGTGCACAGAAGGAAATAAAAACTTTGTAGGTGTGTGAGGGAAGACTACTTTTGATCAATCAAGTTAAAGAGATTTGAAATATATAGCGTACCATATAATAAATATTGGAAATTCGTGATTTATTGTTTAATTTCATATTTCAATTTATGTTTTAGAAATTTCTAACTATAACCAATTGGGAAGATTAGATATTTTTAAAATTTTAAATGGTTTTAAAAAGTCAGACTTTCCTATGAGTGGGGTCGTTAGAACATAAAGGTTTATGCACTATATTATTTTTCTCATGAAGTGGTTTTCATATGTTATGTGTGGAATATTTGAAGTCACATTTACTCTAACATGTAAAATTAATAGTACTTGATATTAAATGCAAATTTTGCAAACGTTTTAAATAATGAGTGACTTAACAAAACTTTGCTCAACACTCAAAAACAGTGCACAAATTTTAAAAACAGAATTTAGAAGTTTTAAACGTGGTAATAAAATTGAAGAAAGCGAACAGCAAATAAATCACTGAACAGATAAAAAAGTACTCAATTAAAACACAGGACAATATTCTGTTAATTATGCTAACAATTATTCAGCCCATTAATTTTCAAAATATTCTAATAACTATATAAAATAATATAATAAAATATACAATAATTAGAGTTTGAATTATATGCACTAAAAAGGTAAAAATATACATGCAAGTATGCAATAAAACCTCAAAATATGCATACATGTATATGCATTTAAAATGAATAAACATACACCTGAAATGAATAACTACGTCCTTAAACATTTTGTAACTTTCTTAAAAAGAGTAAGTTCAGCGCTTTAAAACAAATCGCTTTATTATTAACTGCTGCATATTCGATATACGCAAAATGATATGCTTTATACAGTGCAATTTCTATTACAGCATATCACAACGTGTCGCTCGATATTCTGAAAAGCTAAGCTTATCTTCTAGTAGTAAATAGCACTTTTATGGCCAAAAATATCCTTTTCAGAGCTATAGAGGTTATTAGATAGCATTTATAAAATTTTGCGGATTGTCTATTACTGATAGTTTATTCGTGAAAGGATATCACCCAAGTCTATCGCTGATAGATATGATGTAGAATTTCACCAGTGTAAACGTTTGTTTTAATCTAACTCTGAGTCAACTGTCAGTCTAGAAGAATGGAACCAAAACTTCGGTTTCTCTAATAAGGATAATGGCTATAATAATTATGATATAGCTGCATTTTTGGTGCCCTAGGATATAATTAAACGTGTACGTTTGCAAATTCCATTGCTTTTCTACTTAGATAAGGAGTAAGAGGAAAGTTCAGTTTTAGCTTTATTAGGAAATTTTTCCGTTAAAGGAGTAATAAAATTACTAAAACCCTTAAAATATGCATTTATTCTGGAAATTCATCGTTTTT
>QLNU02003225.1:26266066-26286837 GCA_006491805.2 Dysdera silvatica | reverse complement strand
AAACTCACAAAAATCTCGCCCCGGAGGCTTTCTTGTGTTGACCATATTTGGCAATTGTGTTATCCCTGCGGAGGGTAATAATACCTTAACATCTTTACATACGGAGAAAGAGAGCGTTGTTTCCTGTCCTCATTCGTCTAGCGGTCCAAGACACTCCGGGCTAAACGGAGGGACCCTGGTTCGAATCCAGGATGGGGAAAGCGTCTCTTTTTCTCCAAAATTACACAAGCTCTAGTTTGAGCTGTAATTAATACGTGGGTGGCAAAATTGTAAAAGTATAACTATATTTTTAGTGAGTTGCTTAAACCGGCAATATGTAGCTAATAATAAACTCAACGTTTCAAGAAAAATCTAATTATTTCAAAACATTTAACAGTAAATTAAGTTTCCAGAATGCTTAAAAAATGTTTTCTATATGAATTTGCGTCTTGATTTTTCTTTTCTTTGACAAATTCATCAATTACTTTTTGCAATATCTATTTCGTCCAAAATTTTTTGTTCTATGTATAATATGGCCATGTTGTTCAATCTGTCTTCTCCTATCGTACTCCTTAAATAGTTTTAACGCATTTTAAAACCAAAAAAAGATCTTTCACCTGTTGCATTTGATATTGGCATTGTTAAAAATATTTTCGAAATAATCTCTACATTAGGAAAAGTTCCACTCTCTCTTTATACACTTAGAACTATTATTCAATAGCACTTCTGACTATTTATTTATCAACACTTCTGATTATTTATTTATAAGCTTCTCACATTCTTATTATTTCTCCTTTTACAACTTATATTAATGTTCTTGCAAACTTCCTTTATCATTTATAACTTTTTAATATCACTTAATAGCACGCCTCCAAAAATCTTTTTTCCTTCTTTAATCTACATAATTATTATTATTCATAACTTTTACAAAAATAGAGTAAACAATACTTATAATTCGATTGAACTCTTTACGTCCTGGTATGTATTATTCAAGCAATAAATACTCACTGATAAATATATATGCGCCCAATAATACGTGAACACTTTCTTTCCTTTCTAAGTTTTAGTTATTATGCAATAAGTTTGTTTGTTTGTTTGGCTTTTTTATGGCGCAAGAGCATCTGGGCTATACTGCGCCAAACATGGTAAAATCAAAGACTGTAGTAAAAGCCAGTACTTTTTAAAAATTTAAAAACGTGCGTATGGTCAGCATGGTCATTTAAAATGTCAGACAGTGATGAAGAGTTAAAAGTAAGAGTGCGGGCAAGTCTATAATAGGGGCATTGAGTTAAAATGTGTAAAACACTTATGGGTTCATTGCACACTTGGCAAATTGGTGCTGGTTTTCCTTCCAACAGATGTCTATGGGTGAGATGGGAATGCCCAATGCGAAGTCTAGCAAGGAGAACCTCCTCTTTCCGATTTTTACGGTATGAGGAGGGCCAGTTACTACTTATTATGCAATAAGAACCATTTCTTTACTTATTATGCAATAATTTACTTATTATGCAATAATTTACTTATTATGCAATAATTTACTTATTATGCAATAATTTACTTATTATGCGATAATTTACTTATTATGCAATAATTTACTTATTATGCAATAATTTACTTATTATGCAATAAGAATTGTTTCTTGTTACTTATTATGCAATAAGAATTGTTTCTTGTTACTTATCATGCAATAAGAATTGTTTCTTGTTACTTATTATGCAATAAGAATTGTTTCTTGTTACTTATTATGCAATAAGAATTGTTTCTTGTTACTTATTATGCAATAAGAATTGTTTCTTTAAAATAATAATAATAGCTCAAAGGGAATTTTAGAAAAATTAAAGCAGTCGGAGCAGGACATGAATGTCCTCTCTCCTACGAAAGTTTATCCAGAAGATCCGATTTTCGCGCGGAAATATTGTTTAAACAACGGTTTTCTCTTCTCGTACAATTATCTCTTAGCATTCTCCCACTCAAGTGTGTGTATATACATAGGCGTAAACTTATATGAGTCCGGGGACCCGAGCCCCCCAATTATTTAAAATAAATTGCAATTTTACATATATTGTAATATATAAATGTTCATAGTATGTGCTTGGCACCCATCCCCAATAATTTTGGAAACTCTACGTTGACGTGTGTATACATATACGAGATAAGTATTAAGGTGCGTGCCTAGAGGTTAAATCAAAGTCGTTCTTCTCCTCAGCTTTTTATAAGAAAAATGGCGCTATTGAGAACATGGTTTCCGCCATTATAATTTAATTTCATTTAATTCTCATTTCGCTCATTTAATTACACATGGTGAAAATACATTTTTGACAGTAACATTTAATCGTTATTGCACTCATCGTCGAACTATTAGTTCAACTAATATGATTTTTAATTAACTTTAATTTAAAAAAAAAACGTTTTGTACTTATATACGTAAAATACGTGAATAATATTAAATATTGCATCTTTCGCTTTTTATGTTGTGGCAGTTTTTAACTAGGAATCTCTCGAACTCGGGGCCCCTGGCGCCCGCCAGCAGCTTAAACCGTCACTGCATGAAGTAGTAAATTTCTGTTGCCACTCTAAATAAGAAAAAGTTGGGAAGTAGTAATTGCCAAGTAAATCACGATGGCCCAGTGAGCAAACTACTAACTTTGAAAAAAATGTGGCTTAACGAACAGGTTAAAAAACATTTATTTTCTTGCAAAGTCAACATATACGATTTTATAAGTTTCGAGAAACAATACAAATAAAATAATATAAATAAGTAGTTAGAAAAACTGAAAACGCATTTTACATTCTAGAAAAGAAGGTAGTACGAAATATGTAATTGGTTTAGCTTCCGGACACTAATTTTACAAAGTGCCATCTTTAGCCTAGCCTAGCTAGTGTCATCTTTAGGCTCTATTTATCTTAGTTCTTACACACAAAAATAAAACTAAGCATAAAAGCTAATGATTTATAAAAACGTAATTATTGATGAAAGCTAGTAACTTATAAAAAGAACTAGTAACCAATAAAACAAACAAGTCGCATATAGCGAACGGAGTACCAGCTGAAACGAATTAAAAATTGCATTTTAACGAATGCACCTTCTTGTGTGTTTATATTTTACTTTATCTCACTTATAGTTATTTCTTCCTTTCTCTTTGAAGATGGGGGGTTACGTACATCGAGGAGTCGTCATTATTTTCCTAAAATATTCGGCGTGTTTTAGATTTCCTCGCCCCGTGGGTTGGGGATTATATATTTCACTCCCCGTACTCTCCTGATCGTCGAAAAATTTGACTAAAAGAGGACGAAGTAACCACTTGTATAATTATACACTATAAGTGGCTCCCCTCATTACAATGCCGGATTCATTTATAGTCTCTAGGCTGAAAGGATATATATATATATACACGTATATGTATAATTTTACAGTTTCTAGTGAAGTTCCAAAGGACGATGCCAGAAGTCTATGGGATTTTCCCTACGGCGTTTCACAACAAATCAGACGCTATTCGACGCATCCCACTGAATAGATAAAACGTGTCAACGAACGCAAAGCTGTCAGATCATGCAGTCACGAGGTATAGGTCAGAGAAGGTCATCCTATGAGGAAGATTTCCAATGTTATTAGGAGATCGTCTATCAGCGTTCCACAACAAATCAAATGCCATTCGACGCGTCTCACTGAGTAGATAAAATATGTCAATGGGCGCAAAGCTGTCAGATCATGCAGTCACGAGTTATAGGTCATAGGAGGTCATCGTATGAGGAAGATCTCATACCCAGATTGGCTGGAGACTCAGCTGGAGATCCTCCTCATAGGGTGACCTTCTATGACCTCTAACTCGTGACTGCATGATCTGACAGCTTTGCGCCCATTGACATTTTTTATCTACTCAGTGAGACGCGTCGAATGGCGTCTGATTTGTTGTGGAACGCCCATAGACCATTTTTGGCATCCGCCTTTGCGGTAGAAATATCTGATATCTGATGCTGTAAATTGTCAGTATTTTAAACACAAAAGGGTTCTGTTGGGTCCTAAGCTCGGGCCTACTTGGCCTATACGTAAATCCGGCGCCATCTCATCAGTTAAAATTCGACCGCTCTGTATTGAGAATGCCGAATTGTTCATCTGTAGCCAAAATTCCCATCCATAAGTGAATAGTGAAGTTAAGGCGCGGTTCGGAATCCACGTTAAATTGTACTTCCGGACTCTTGGTAAGTTGACTAATGTTTTATAAATTAGCAACATAACACCTACCTGTGTTGAGCATTACAACGACAGGAAGTAGCTAAACAATTTTCATGAGATTCCATACAGAAAATTATTACAAGTTTAGAAATTGATTTTGCTATCCCCATTAACAAGATGGCGATTGGATGTTAAATAAATGTAAGTATTCATAGAGATTATATATAAGAGAACGGCCATGACGTTACGGCTGCTAGAAGAACCAATACTATGTAGAGTGAGGACAGAAGAACGTTATAGAAAAGCGAATACTTTGGTCACTTGGCAGACATTAATATTGTACGAACGTCGAAAATATGTCTATATTGTGCTACATCCTACGGACCATAGGCGTAGGCAGAAAGTTCGTAAGGGGGCTACTCAATAGGGGGGGGGTTACAATGCTACAATTCACATATTCCTATGCAAAATTTCATTGCAATGGGGGGGGGGTTAAACCCCCATCAACATCCCCCTGCGTACGCAAATGCTAGAGGTGTCCGAAAAGAACATCATAGGGACATTCCAAAACGAATATCCTACGAACGTCAGAAATATGTCCGTATTTTGCTACATCCTAGAGGCGTCCGAAATAAACATCCTAGGAACGTCGGAAATGAACATCCTACGGACGTTCCAAAAAGACGTCCTACGGAATCCCGAAATGAATATCCTACGGAAGTTCCAAAGCGGACGTCTTACGAACGTGCGAAATATGTTTGTATGTTGCTACATCCTAGATGCGTCAAATAAACATGCTGAGGGCGCGGAAAACATCCCATGAATGAATATCCACGGATAAAGCGGACGTCTACGAACGTCTGAAATATGTCCACATTGTGCTACATCCTAAGGGTGTCCGAAATGCATATCCTATGGACGTCGGAAATGAACATCCTACGGACGTTCCAAAATGGACATCCTACGGAAACCCGAAATGAACATTCCACGGGCGTACCAAAGCGGACATCCTACGAACGTGCGAAATATGTTTGTATGTTGCTACATCCTAGATGCGTCCGAAATATGTCCGTATTGTGTTACATCCTAGGGGCGTCCAAAATAGACATCCTAGGGACGTCCGAAATGAGCATCCTTGGACGTTCCAAAACGGACGTCCTGCGAACTTCCGAACTATGTCCGCATTGGGTGTGAACAGAGTATGGACATAAGAGACCCAGAAAGGACGTCCTGGGGGACGTTTTGTGCTATCTGGGTAAAGTTAAGGCTAGGGTAAGTCGAGACCAGGGCCCTCGAATGAGTTAAGACGGCTAAAATTTAGGACAAGGAGTAGGAATATCGAATGACATAACCATTGGCTTAACTAGAATAGATCCGGGAGGGGGTAACTTTTTCTAGGAATAACCAAGTTACACTTAATTATGGTAATGGCTATAGCTTTAATTAAGTATTTGTCAAAATTGTATTAATTTTTTGTCAAAAGGAGAAAATTTTATTTCTAGGCCCTATCTGTGCAAATTAAAGGGAAATTTAACTAAACTATTAGGCACTATAACAGGTTTCAACTCGCAATAAAGGATTTTCGATTTTTTTTCTGTATATTTTGAATTTAGCCGAACAAATGGTTTGTTTCCTCTTCTGACAACCGCTCTCGACTGTAGAAGCAGCAGCTCGCATTTGTCTTGACAAATAAAAAAATTAGCTTAAGCAAAAAAGTTTCACACATTCTTTAAAACGAATTTGCATTTTATAAAATTTATTATGAAATTATGATATACAAAACAGTAATAAACTTTTAAATGTTTTCGTGGCTTATGGCGCACCCTAAAGCATAGTACAGATAATGTAATCTGTATAAAAATAATGTAATCTGTATAAAAATAATGTAATCTGTATAAAAATAATGTAATCTGTATATTGACGTACGCCTGAAGGTTGATGGGAATTATACCCTCCCAAATTATGACGCAATATTTTGTACACTTATATATACATATGTGGAGTTGTATCTCTGTAGCCTTACCCTTATGAACTTTCTACGTCCGCTAATAAATTTGAATAAAAATAATGTAATCTGCATAAAATTAATTTAATCGGTACTCAGTGCAAAAATAATGTAATCGGTACAAAATTATGTACTCTGTGCAAAAATAGTAATCTATGCAAGAATAATGTAATCTGTACAAAAATAATGTAATCTGTGCAAAAATAATGTAATACGTTTGTTGATTTTTATGTAAGAACACACAACGCATTAATAAGACAGTGATACACAGTCATATTTTGTATATCTATCAACTTTTAATTAATATTTTAATTACATTTGGACTGATTATCAACAAATAGCGTGTAAAACAAAGTATTTTTTTCCAAACAGACAGAAGCTTAAGTACACTATTAAAACTTAAAAAATAGCAATTAAATAGCGGCATACACGATTCCTTACAAGCACGCCGTGCAGACGTTTATTCACACCTAATCGTTGGTGCAGCATTTTTCACAGCATACATAGCTTTATTATATACACTCTAAAAATAAGCCAATTGGTTCCATATGCATCTATTCTCATGCCGGTAAGTTAAGATTATGAATGCTGATATAAACGGAAATAAATATATTTTTTAAATGTTTTAATTTTATTATTATTTGTTCATCATCGCCGCTGGGGCGTTGCCATTTGTGAAAAGAGAATGAATAACCAAACCTTCGTTTCCAATATACATTAAAAAAAGCATTGTATTTATTAATAATAAATATTGCACATTTGCCGCGTATTTTTGGCATTTATTAAATGTTTTACTAGGGAACACAGAGTCAAAATTAAATTAAACTTGACTAAATTAAATTTGTAATTATTGCATTTAGCGAGAGAACAAATGTATTCCATGTATTATTCATATTATCACGTGTCAACATAATTTGGAAAACAGTTAATTGATTAAAATTAATTCAATTAAAATTATTATATTAATAATTTTATATATTGCATAACAAAAACGAAGTTGAAAAAAATCTTTGATTTTTGAACATGGAAGTGACTTATTCCAGAATGATGGTATATCGTGGTTGCATCGTCCGGGAACAAGCACGCGAAAGTAGTGATGCCACCGAAAAGGTTTAAAATAAAGAAATAGTACGACGTTTTTCAGTCAGATGCCAGAATCATTTAGTAAAAAATATTTATTTTAAAGCAATGGAGGATGCAAAATTCAAGTACTTTTGTAAAAACAACATGGGATATAAAAAATAAAACTGGTTATTTGTACTACGTATCTATTTCATATATATATTGCATATCTTCAACGAAGATCAGATCCACTCGTGAAACTTAAGCCCCGTCAGCCAATCGGAGTGATGGAAACGAAGTTCCCAGTCTACCGATGACTAATCGATTTAAACGTACAATATTTCATGAGATATTTTATCGTCTTCTGGTTTGTTTGTTTGTTTGTTTGTTTGGATTTTTATTGCGCAAGAGCTTCTGGGCTATATATCTCTGCGCCAAAATCGTCTGCTGAATTATACATTTAGATATTGTACGTTTATTTCAATAATTTCACACTGAAAGCAAATCGGACGAAATTAAATTATATATGGAAACCTCGAACCAGGAATTTATCCGCAGGGCCGGGGTCAGGGAGAGGCCAAAATGAGCAAATGCGTAGGGGCCCGGCGCAAATTTGATAACATAACAAATGTAATATTATTATATTTTTGCTTGTTTAAATTGACTTAGCTGTCGGACGACTGCGCATAGGTATCAATACTTTTATACTAATAAAGTTCCAGTATGTAGAGATAAATATTTTATATTGAATATTTTAAAAATTCAATCAAAGGGAGAATACATTAAAAAAAACTTGCGTGTTTAGCAATCCATAAGCTTTTAGCTCTTGGAAGTGGTTATGGAGGGGAAGAGGGGTATAGATTAATTGGGTGCGGGTGGCGATCTTCTAAACATTTTGCCTAGAGGCCCATAAATTCTGCCCTCGGCCCTGTTAATTGGAAATTGATTTTGGAAATATACACAAAAGGATCACAGTCATATATCAAATATTTTCGTGGGAAGTTTTGTCCGTACAGATATTTACAGAGTCCTGGCCAAAACAAATCAGGCATCAGGAGCTCGAATTGAGAACCAAGGATGCAATTCTACTTCCAACGCACGAGATATCGCTCGCCAATTCGATTTCATATATATGTACATTTGGCGTATGAATGTCAAGATATAAAATTTTTAATCTGAATTTGCTGATTTTGCTTTATTGATTGGTTTATATCATTTTCATACTAAAACGATCATAATTATCAAAAAAAGTATTTTTATTACCTTTTTTCAGCCAGAAATTACGCATTAAAAACAATTATTTGGTCAAAAATATACTTGATCAACTTTACATTGGCGATACAATCAGTGCATTTCAGCAACCACATTTGGCGACAAAGTGCTATTGAATGCGTGCAATAGGTTAGAAGTAGAACTATGCATCGGGGACAGTTAACAACAACAGATAGGTTAGAGCACATTGTCCACAAAGGTAAAACAAAATTCAGATCCACACTAAACGTGAACACCTAAAAAGCCGAAGTGAGTAGAGAGTAATAGGAAAACAATGTTCCGATGCTAACAGAATTCAAAATTTTTGGTGCTCTTCAGACAATTTGTTTTTCAACCTATGATACGAATATGGCAGCGTTGGTATGGCATTATATCCTCGAAATACAGATGGACTTAGTATTCTTAGCCGAATGATAAAATAACATAAAAGCCTATTGCTTTCCAAGGGCCATACGAATTGCCAGCAGCAAAGGCAGAAGGAGTACAGCCATGGACAGAGTTGAGGTAGTAGCTGATGAACCTTCTCCAGTAACTTCAACGACGCGTCCATGCAGAGGTTGAGTTGGCCTGAAATTATTCACCAAATTTTCATCGTCTTCACCTGCATCGCTCTCTTTAAGACTTCTAAATTGTTCAAGCTATAAAGAAAGAATAGTGAACATTAATCAGTTGCAGTTAACAGTTAAATTTTGATCAAATCTATAGATGTGTGCAATTCGTTCACCGTATGTGGTTCTACATATTGCTTAATGGTGGTAAAAACAATTGAGTGAACCAATCGGTGACGGGTATTGCCCACTTCTACTTCAGTCGCATCTAAAACGTGTAATTCAACTCAGTTTTCTTATTAAAAAGGCGAAATTTTGAGTTAGGAAGGTGAATGAAGATGTAGAGAAATAAGGTCAATGTTTCTGAAAATGATGTCCGGCTAACTTCAAGGTTTTAAGATCAAGAAATATTAGGACCACCAGAAAACCGCAAAGGTTTTTGCTAATAATACTAATACACCAGACCTAACATTAGTGAAGGAAAAACAGGTATTTATCATCGACATTGCAATACCAGATGACAGCAGAATTAAAGAGAAGGAATTCGAAAAAATCTCCAAATATCGTGACCTTGCAATAGAAATTAATAGACTCTGGAAAAAACAAGTAACAGTCATCGGGAATACTGCATATTACGTCCTTGTTTTTGTCACTAATCACACCAACCACTTTTTGTAGGGTTGCTTCATCATGACAATGTTTTTTCATGTATTTTCTGTTCCCATTATGGAATACCGTTTACAAACGGACATTTTTTTTTGTATTTCGTATATTCTGTTCTTCCTTAAAAAATACCCATTTACGTGTATAAACTCCGAGAAATACGGTTGAAAATGATGTTCGTCTCCTCCATTTCGCAACGTTTCCGAATCACGCGTTTATACAACCACCTTTCTCGAAACGGACATACTTTTATATTTTTGTACGTTTTCCGTATTTCTTATAATCTATTCTTTCTTAAAACAATATTTATTTACATACATGAACACTGAGAAATACGGATCAAAATGATGTTCGTCTCTATCATTCCGCATCACGCGTTTATACAGCCACCTTTCTCGACCACTTTTGTACTTTTCCAAAAACCCCTTCCCCGGTCTGTTTTTTTTTATTTTCGGACTTTTTTATATTTCTTGTTCTTTTTTAGAAACTTACCTACGTATATAAAACATCTCCACCCCCCCCCCTTCTAATTCCTCCTAAAACCTATTTCTTATTCCTCTTAAAACCTATCTATCATTCCTCCCAAAATCTATCCCTCATTCCTCCCAAAATCTATCCCTCATTCCTCCTAAAATCTATCCCTCATTCCTCCTAAAACCCATCACTCCTAAAACATATGCCTCATTTATCCGTCTGCCTTTTTTGTACTTTGTTTTACCAAACGTACTTTCCTCTGTATAAAACTGAAATGAAAACTTTTTTTTAAGGTAATTACCTACGTGTTATCGTTCGAGGTATGTAGAAGGAAAATAATTTTTACGGCCGACATTTCCTTTCCCTGCAGCACCAAACAGACGCCCAAAACCTATACCGCTCTAAGACAAAATGGCGACGGTACAAAAAAAACAAAAAAAAACCCTTTCCTTCGTTTCTAGAGTACAGAGTTAGTTTTGGCGACGCAGCGTCGGTTTGGCGAAAAAGAACGTAATATACAGTGACTCCCCGTCATCCCATCTGTGATAGGTGTACTCCCAGATAACAAAGATCGCCCTTGGGACGTCCTGAGGACGTTCTGGACATCCTCAGGTTGTCCTTAGGACGATCTTTGCTATCTGAGCTGGGAGACATCACACATTTAAAGAATTTCCTAGAAAAACTGGACATTAATGACATAACGACAATAGACCTACAAAAAACTGCCTTACTGGGCACCGCCTATATATTAAGAAGACATATTGACAGTTCTCAGGTTTCTGGGTGAGACGAATTGAATTAAGGACACATCAAGAGGATAGTGCTTATCTCCTTGATATTGTGTAATACAATAAAGTATGCAAGGAATTTTTATAACATCGTAAGAACGTATCAACAATATTTATGAATAAAAATCAACGCGTTTCGGGTGGACAAATCGGCTGCCCTTGGGTGTGGTGGTACCTCAAAGCATTCAGCGTCGTTCTACCACTACACCACAGCTCTAACCACCTCCTTCAGCAGAAAATGGCAGCCTTCTACGCTTTCGTCCACCGTGCGTTACGACTCTGTTCCGCCGATTCAGCATTTAACCAAGAAATAAAGCTCCTTAAAGCAATTGCTGTGAATCGGGGCTACAACGCTGACATTATTGACGCCGCTACCACAAATTTTTCCAGACGCACAATTTCTTCTTCACTCGTTCAACACTCCATAGATGAATACGTTGGCATGGTCACACTTTTATATTTCCCCAAACTAAGCGGGGCTATTTCCAAATTTCTCCGACACGCAAAATTCAAAGTTATTTTTTCGCCAGTAAACAAAATACGTCCTTCACAACTCAAGGACAACATCAGTGTTTTTCAGCGTTGGGGGGTTTGCCAGGTTTTCTGTCAGTGCGGCCTCTCATACATTGGTCAACTGAAACGTGCATTGGACCATAGACTAAAAGAACACCAACGATACATCGCTAAGTCCGAGGTCCATAAATCGTCGATAGCGGTCCATTGCCTTGAACAAGACCATAAATTCAACTTCTCTGATCCTCGCATAATTCACCAACCCAGATCACCTATCGAATTCAACCATGTTGAAGACTTTTTCATCAACAAATTTCAAGACACCATAGTGAACGATCATAGATCCACACCCTCCTTCAGATCCGCCTAGAAAAATCTTTTTAAATCCACCTCACAGACTGCTTCAACTTCCCCGGCGCCTCTCACTTTACCATAAAACTTTTTTCCTGTGTTTCTCAAACGTTTTCTTACTGTTTTCGATCCTTGGAAATTTTACCGTATGCCAACCAACACAATATTCCAGAAATAATCGATTTTTCTAGAAAACCATAGCAATGACAATTATGCGACCAAGTGAATGGATTCACCTCTGATTGTTGACACTTTAGCTTCGTGCAATCCCGAAGAAGGGCGGCCGATTTGTTCGCCCGAAACGCGTTGATTTTTATTCATCGATTATTTATCGATACATTTTTCGATTGTTGATACATTCTAACGCTGTTTTAAAAATTCCCTGCATATTACACCTATCGAATCGTAATTTTTTACCACTTAAATCAAGTATAACGGATATAATAATAATAATTATTTAACGTATAAGATTAGTTACGTAGTTACATATTATGAACAATGACCGCATTAATTATATTGAATTCATGTAAAAAATGACCGTTATATTATAGTGGTGTTGCGGATGGACTTAGGTTAAGTGTTAACATATTTATGTAAAACATATGGTGGTAAGATATTATTATCCTTCTCAGGGCTAGCACAACTACCAAATACTTGTCTGTAAACGAAGTTCGTGCATTGACCATTATTTGGCAATTATGTTAGCCTTGTGAACGATAACAATATCTTACAATCTTAAATAGGAGGAAAAGGAGCGCCGTTCCTGTCCTCGATGGTCTAGCTGATAAGGCACTCCAGGCTCAACGGAGGGACACTAGTTCGGCTGCAGATCGGGAGCGATGCCCCATTTACTCCTATACCAAAAAGTTCTAGTTTGAGTTCAAACTTGGGTGTTAAAATTATGAAGTATAAAACACATGGTGTGTAGATGCTAGCGAAACGGCAACGCCTTTTACATAGGGGCCCAGAAATGTAGCAGCTCTCTCTTTCCATTCAGACGAACGCTCTGTTCATTTAGATTTTAATAGCTTAATTTGAAAAGTACAGTTATGCTTCTTAAAGTAATTTGCATTACGTTGAATTTAGGTTTCGTTAACAAGTAAAATACTTGTTACGAAGTCAGTTGGTATCTTAACCATATAGAATGCGTAAACAAGTAACGCTCCTAGCTAAGTCGGCAGTTTACATATTGCTTAACATGGCGGAATGACCCGATAGTGGCATAGACAGGGCCGTATCTAGACTGAGGCTAGAAGAAGCTGAGCCCCACGCACTTGAAAATATTTTTCTCGACAGAAATTATTACAGAATTTTGCTTTGCATAAAATTGCACGCGACAATTGGAATTGACGTTAAGAATGAGTTCAAAATAGTTTTCTACGGTAGTTCTTGTGTCATCATATTCAACCATTATCTATCCACTGCTGGATGAAGGTCTCTCCAAATGCTTTCCACACAAGTCTATCCTGAGCAATTCGCTTCCACGTCACCCCAACTTGTTTTCTTATTTCATCCACCCATCTAGTTTGAGGACGTTTTCTAGGTCTTCGGTGGTCTCTTGGAATCCAGTTCAGAATTTCTGTTGTCCATCGTTGATCAGTTCTTCTTGCAATATGCCCAGCCCATCGCCATTTCAGTCCTTTTACTTTAACAATGATGTCCTCTACTCTAGTTTGCTCTCTCACCCAAGTGTTTCTTTTTCGATCTCTCCTAGTTGTCTCGAGGTTGCATCTGTCCATGTTCCTTCGGGTTGCCTGTAATTTCCTTATTGCATCATTCGTTGCCTAGAAAAGGATTGCTAATACCTAACTGGAAGAAGACCCACACACGCGAACATGTGACGATGTGTAGAAAGGGCAGAATCAGTAATCTAGTGTCCTATCCCGTCTTCGAACAGTGCGGGCCGGGCTTTCTATTTCTGAAGCAAACTGATATTTCCATTACGAACAGATAGGTGGAAAGGGAAGGCTAATTCACCAACCCGTCTAGCCAGCGTGGTGAAATGATGGCTAATTCCTGTGTGTGTATGTATATATATAATATTTTAATAAATGTAAAGTACTCAGTGACCTCCTCCTTTACCAATATATTGCTAAGTAAGAGTGTACGAGCACCAATAACTGTCTGTTTCATTTACGTGTTTTTCACCCGTAGACATAGGTAAAAACAATTATATACCTGTGCTTCGCTGATGGTTGCAAAGTCCTTGAAAATAACCCAGGTGACAACTTCGCTGCAAGGTGGTGTTGTAAGAGAACCTTCGTAGGTGTAAAATGGCATTAAATCATCGGGCAAAAGATCCTCCAAATTCAGATCATCAAGTTCAGCTGTCTCCCCTTCTTTTTGGACTTCATCTAGTTTTTCGATGATAGGGTCGAGTGCATCATTATCTTCTTTAGTGACCTAAATATACACGGACAAAAAAAATTGAAGTATTATAAAATTACTTTTAATGATTTTCTTTTCTTCTTACATTACTCCTGCATTACTTTTCACTTTTTACACTATTGCTACTTTCTTTACATTATTTCTTAGCTTCTTACACTACAACTTACTTCTCAAACTATTTCCTTTTATGGTTATTTAGTCTTGATTGCAAGTTTTATGATACTTTATTCTTCATATTTTTACACATATATAATTTTTGCTTCAAGTTTCCACAGAGAACGAAATAATTGTAAAAATTTTACACGTCTCCTACCTGACACATTGCTCTTCGCGATTGATGTGATACACTGCACAAAAATAGTAGATAAATAAAACACAATACTGTCGAAGTTAGAAATTACACAATTTAATGTCGTGACAGCTGTTTCAGTAGCTTCTTGCTACTTTCTTCAAACCAAATACACATACAAACCAAACAAACTGTCGATTGGTAATGCTGGTTACGGTTGCCACTACACAATTTGCAAGTCTCCGAAGCATAACTTGTAACTCGTATAGTGGCAACCTTGACAAGCATTACCAATCAACAGTTTTTTTGGTTTGTATATTTTGTTTGAAAAAAGTATCAAGAAGCTACTGAAACAGCTGTCACGACATTAAATTATTTAATTTCTAACTGTGACAGTATTGTGTTATAATTATCTACATTGCTCTTTATCAGAGCCGACGAGAGGGGGGGGCAATAGGGGCTGCAGCTCGGGGAGCCCCGGATGAAATCTAGGGGCCCGAGCTGGCAAGGACCTATGCTGTGTGGGCCCGGCCCAGGGAAAAGGAGTCATGGGGCCGGTCAAAGTGACCAGGGGGTCCGCGTTGGCTCACGGCGCCCCTGGTCTTTATCTGTTTTTTTATCATGCGTTTGAATCTATTTTAATTATTATTATACCGTGTTACCGTGTTTGGCGCAGTATAGCCCAGATGCTCTTGCGCCATAAAAAAGCCAAACAATCAATCAATCAATTTAATTATTCTCCTAATCCATTCCATCTGCTGTCTTTTTTCCTTATTTTCTAAAGAATTTTGCGGGTCTGAGATTACTTGGTTTTTCGTTGATACAAGCATAAGAAAAACAATCAAAAATAATGAAAAGTAATATAAATGATTTAAGCAATTAAGAAATGTCAGTTCCGTGCTGCAGTCATTGGCGTAAGCAGGGGGGTTTGATGGGATTGTAACCCCCATTGTCATGAAATTTTTTATATTTAACATAGGAATATATGAGGTGTAGTTCTGTAAACCTCCCCCCCCCCAAGTGAGCTTATAACTCCCACTTATGAACTTTCTGCGTACGCCTATGGTTGTAGTCCCAAAAGAACAAACTTTTTTATTCATGTTTATAATGATTATATACTTAAATTATTAATAAATCAGTCATTATTAATTTATAATAAATTAAAAATGATTTCTAAATTTTGCAAAATTTATTTCAACAGTTATTTTTCGAAAAATTATGTGTCAAACTAGAACTAATCCAATTTTGCTAAATACAGTTAAATCAAATTATTTTTTAAAATTAAACTGTATTTATAGTCTCTGGACTGAACTTATCAACAAGTTCGAATTTGGCATTATAAATTGAACTCATTATAACAGAGTTGATAAAATAAAATTTATTTTATTTTAAATGATGCTTTTGATAAAAAATATTTAAAATCAAAACATTTTTACAAAAATAAATGCAAAAATTTAACAAGACGAAATAGAGAAATAAAATAAAACCTCGTTATATCACTCGTTATTAAATTGTATTAATTAATTGATCTTGATTAATATATTTAAATTCATACTTACTTTGAAAAGAACAGCTAACACTGCAATACCGTCCTCCTTCTGCAAAGCCGCTTGCAAATTTTTGTAGTTGATATTCCTATGCACTAAATGCATCTGGAAATTATAAGTAAAAGTAATTTAATGAAAAGCTATTTATACATTATAGTGTAAGAGGCATTTTAACTATTCACACATGGCTTTGGTTCTTATCATTTAAAAATGATAATTTGGCGATAACTAACTTATAGCACGTTTCAGTACAAGTTACTATATATTATTGTTATATATTCGAATATCGCTGTATAACATCGGCCTATATATTAATTATAAATTAATTAAACAATTAATATGAAACTGAAATATAAATTGTTCAATCCAGTTGAGAAATTCATTAAAAATAAATCATTAAAAATGAAAACAGCAGCCAAAATCAGTCACAAACCGACCATGTGTCAAATATTAGCGGAAACTTCGGGAATTCGGAAAAAAAAATAGGTGTACCGAAGTTTAAACAGCATCAACGCGACGGGAAACAACGAAGATGGCTAACTGGGAACTTCACATTTCCTTGACTTTGCGATTGCATCAGTCGCTGGCAATGGTGTTCTTGTTTTCGCTGAACAACTGGCAGTTAATTAGAAACAATTTTTTTTCAACATTTTTTAGGCGTAGTAATAGTAATGACGATGTTTTGATGTGGTTATATAGTAAAACGTTTGTAAAGAAAAATGTCTTTTGCTCCTGGTGGGGCACGGTCCCACGACCTTCTACAATCCGAGCAGGTGCTCTTACCAACTGAGCTACAGACGACAAACAATCAATTCCCTACGAACGTATTTAAAGCGTATTTTTCGAATGAGGTCCTAGTTCCTCGGAAAAGCGTAGGTCCCAGAGCGTAACCTTTGCTATCCTTGTTTAGTAAAACAACAAATAATACGAAAAAAAAATGCGTTTTTGCTGTTAATGGCCAGATGAGAGACATTGGATCAGTGGTTAACGACTTTTTTTGTACACATGCGCCCTTCTCACCATATGGCATGGTATCATTCTCCTCCCACCCCCTTTTCAAAGATCGTTTTGGCTAGCAGCGTCAGTATTACTGCATCTCGAGTCTGCTAATTGGAGTCTGCAATCCACCCCACCCCCAACTCCCGTTAAGCAGCCCCTGCATTCGATTAAACGATGAACGATTCGATTAAACGATAAATGAAAGTTTCTGGTTCTTCAGCTTTTTAACTACAGTCGAAACCGCGTATATGCAACTTCCATACACGCGAAAACCGCATATATGCAAAAAATATCGAGCCTCAAATTTTCTTGTATCTTTTTAATATCTAAACCCGCTTAATTGCGATTTTATACATACAAAAATTGCATGTATGCAAGTATTTTTGAAGCCAAACGAATGTTTTATTATAGAATTTAAACCGGATATATGCAAACAAACTTTATGAACAAGTTTTCATCCGCAGAAAATGTGTAATTGGCAACTCTATTTTTAAGGTTTGGCTTTCCCTATCGGGAGTAGTTGTCAACCCTTGTCGAAGTGTCACGTACCAGCTTATTTATGGCTTTGTTTACGGTTCCCCCGCTTTCTAATAATAATAAATAATAAATATATTTTATTTATCACAGGAGACATACAATGCACACAATCTGTAAAGACATATTTATGCATTACGTTAGACAAGTTTCATGTGCAATAAATACCAACGTACATAATATGCATGTGTTAGAAATCACTATCAAATTTTGTATTTGTAATTGACGCAGTGAATTACGTGTCTCGTGTTTTATTGATTTACAAAATTCCTCGTCCATTTGCAAGTTTTTTGCTTTCTTCTTTTGCACTTTTCAGTTTATATTCATTGTGAACATGGCAGATGAAAAGAAACCGACATATCTGCTTAAATATTGATCAAAAGTTGGCGATTTTAAATTCTTTGAAATCAAATAATAAGACAAAGATATAAATAACAAAAGAATATGGTTGTAATTTGTCCACTGTTTTCCACAAATACGGTACATGCGTTTATGTAAGTAGCACATTATTTCTTGTTACTCTTATTAATGAAATAGTAACCGTGCATTATAAATATTGAAATAAATAATGTATATGATTTATAAAATTCAAAAATTTAATGAGCAAATTATTTGCACGCTATAGTTTAGAGAATACAGCTTTTATGTAAAACCCTCTTATATGCAAAACCTGCTTATATGCAAAGGATTTTGTTGCTGCGTCCATTTGCATATATGAGGTTCCGACTGTATTTTCTTGATTCAACTGTAGCTAAAAACAGCTATAGGCGAAACGAATGGATACGAACGAGACACGAAGCATCCGACAATGCGGCGGACATTACATCAGATGCAATATTCAAGGCTCATATTATTCAATAACTTGGCAGTAACTCATGGACAAATTATTTAAATGTTTACTCCAAATTGGCATGTGCGGAGCGTGAAACTTCATTATGTTAAAGGAGGAAGAATCCGTGTTAATTCCTGGAAGCGTAATTTTCGTCCACGAAAGATCTGTGATGACGATCTAAATATCATAATGGCACCCAAATTGTTTCTGAAGTCGAGTAAATTGAGGCTGGAAAGTGGACATTAGAGAATCCCACGACTGCTGACGAGGGAACCTCGCGCACTGTCAGAGCTCGTTTTTTTTAATTTCGGTTTATAGGCCAATGTGACCGAGTAGATGGAAGATCCAAAACCACATTTGGCCCAAGCGACATGGGGGTCGAGCTACGGCCCATTGAAAATAGAGCTCACCCTACGGTGATGCTTCGCTGCATGACAGGTGAAGCAGTGTTTTGGCGTGCTGGGGAAGCGCCAAAAGTTTTGCTTTTATTCATGTCAGAAGTTTAGCTTTCTACGTCTTGTAGAAGTGAAGTCCTGGCGCATCGGAAAAGCTGAGGTTCCTTTGCAAATAATTTTAGAGGCACTTTCCAAAATCAATTAAAATTATTTACCGCTGCAATATTGACATATGGAACTGATTTGAATTATGAATATAGAATATTTACATTTAAAACTGATTTAAATTATGAATATGGAGTATTTACATATGAAACTGATTTGAATTAGGAATATGGAATATTTACATATGAAACTGATTTGAATTAGGAATATGGAATATTTACATATGAAACTGATTTGAATTATGAACATGGAGTATTTATGTATGAAAATGAATTTATGTAGATATGAAAAAAAAAATTTTGAGTTACCTAACTGCGGGGGTTTCCAGAGTTATAACTGCGCTCTTGGCTATGATGAACTTAAAACGCTTTTAATGGAAATGAAAATCAATAAAAAAAATGAGAAAGCATAATAACTTTGAGCAATGACTGCAACAAATGAATGAACTACCATCGCAGTCCATTTCGTGACACACTTGGTCCGTGAAATTAAAACAAATTTCTTGCACATTGAAGAATTTTTCAGGCTTAAGTACCGGGTACGTTGATTTCCACCAAGCATAGATTATCATATTACGGAATTTTGGGGAAGACAGCTGATTGTGAATGAGTGAATGCAGTTTTGTGATATTATTCCTTTCTGATAAGCTTACATGATCATGATCATGGAAAAGGCAAAATCGTGTTAAGCGTTTAGCGAAATATTTCCATTGAAGAAAAAAATATACGTAGTATGGCTGTATGAGTGCTATCCCTCCAGGTGGTATAATCATCAATTTCGATTGCTCTGAAAGACTGGCTTGACTAAATTTATCATCAACTATATTTTCGTCCATTTGACCTGTCCACGAATCCATAATTAATAGAACTTTTGATGTTATGCCTGGTTTGAGTACTTCGCTGAGGAACACCTCATGTACTTCGGTAGAGGATTTGCCACTTTTGGAACATTCCAGAATAACATTAGGAGATTAAATAACTTTTCCTGTACCCGTGGATCGAATACACCCTTTGGTTCCTGATGGATGAGCAGAAATTGTCGCAATAATTGTCCAGTAGCAGAAATGATAGGTCGGATTATTACGGAATGGGATATGGCGTGAGAAGATTGAATGGTACTCGGAGTGTGATTTCCCTCTTAATCGACAGAGTGCGCGTAGATGCCCGTTCTTTAGTGAATCCGCTGTGGTCAGTGTTTAAAACCTCATCAAAAGGATAGTTGCTCATTGCATCTGTAACTATGTTGACGAATTCTATAGCTCTATCTTCCAAAGCCGTTTTGTGCATAGTACGTACAGGCATAACGAATTTGGTGACACTTCTACTTGTTATGCCACGCTCTTTTATTAAAATTTTAATAGAAAAGCATCACTTGCGCTAAAGTTTGTGAGATTTTCTCTCATTGCAATGTTCAGAAACCATAACTTTAAATCGGCATCGTGAACTGTTAATAAAGCATATTCCCGGGCATTTTTAAACTTCTCAAATACTTCGTCTTTCATCCGTAACAGTTTTTCACATCTTGTACCCTGGGAAGCAACATAATCCCGAAAGCGATAAATTTGTCGACGTGAAAGCGTGTTGTCTTTAAAGCGATGCTGTATGCTTTTCAAGGAACGTAGTTTTCCTGACCCACTCCATGGAAATTCTTTTCATGTCTTCTAATGTGTAAGTTACGCGTGACGGCAAATTAGTTTGTTCATCCCATTCCTCATCATTCATTTCATAACCTGTATTGCATCATTCTTAATTTCATTTAAACAAATATCAAGTGTATTCTTGTCATTCATTTCC
>QLNU02003225.1:26236395-26265966 GCA_006491805.2 Dysdera silvatica | reverse complement strand
AAATGATCTCAAAGTTTGTCAGTTATGCAAACTTTGAGAAGTAAAAAAGTATAAAGTAAGGTAAAAACTTCAAATATTTTTTACTTTTACACTAGAAAACACAATGTATAATTATTTCAGGTACAACTAAAATGACTATTATAAATATGTGCTATATTTTATTCATATGTGTTATTTTTTTCCTACGATAACGTTTGGCGCCTAATGCTTGCCCAGCACGCCAAAACACTGTTTTCACCTGTCATGCAGCGAAGCATCATCGTAGGGTGAGCTCTATTTTCAGTGGGCCGTAGCTCGATCCCCAGGTCGATTGGGCCAAATTTGATTTTGGATCTTTTATTTACTCGGTCATATTGGCCTATAAACCGAAATTCAGAAAAATCGAGCCTTGACAGTTCGCGAGGTTCCCTTGTGAGTTCGTTGAAGCGTGACACGACAGACGTGCTTTCCTATCGCACGTTCAATGATACGAGTGTTCTTTTAATTTATTTTACTAAATATTCATTTTTTCGAAGTACGATTATCATTTTGTAGAATAAACTGCGTTTTTAGTTTGCCTCGGTTCTTTTAAAGCTGTTTGTCGTTCTGCTAAATGCAAAGCTGGAAGATTGAATGCTTATCGGGTGCTGGATGGTTTCTTTAAACTGCCAGTTGGTCTTTGTAGTATGGATGGACTTTTTGGAAATAGAACAGCTTTAGTTCATATGATTTTATTCTACTAAATTTTGATATTGACTATCAAATTTCGAAGTCAGTATAATTAGTTTGAGGTTTCTAAAGAACTTATTGTTTTTCGAAGAAATTAATTAAAGTCATGGAAATACAGTGATTGCAAAGTGCGATTGATTTAAAGTGAAAGTATTTAGTGTTTTGATTATTGAAGCATAAAATAATACTGTGAATATGCAAAGTACGATTGAAATACGTTTAGAGAATATTAGAAACGTAGTGATTACAAAGTACGATTGATTAAAAGAGAGAAAAATTCAGTGTTTACGTACGAAAAGTAAATAGCTTACTTCGAGCAATACTTGAAGAGTTTCAGAAGTACTGGACGCATTTTGAGTCACAAGGACTTGAAGCTAGTGATTTAGACGTTTCTAAGAGTGTTGAAAATTTGTGAACTGCATTTGTATTCTGATTGATAACACAAAATTTTAATTTCAGTTCCATGAAGTTTGTTGAATGAAAAGATCGAAGAATTTTGATAAGAAATCGGTTTAGAACCGAAAAGTTTAGAAACATCGTGATAGAACTTTTGAGTTATATAGAAAGGGTTTCAGTATAGGTTTATTTGGAATCAAACTTTTTTCGAACTACATTCGTATTCTGACTATGATGTTGAAATTTAAATTTAAGAGATTTGTTTAGTAAAATGATTGACGAATTACGAGAAGTGATAGGTTTTGAGTAATATTAGTGATATGAACTTTGGCCCTAGGCAGGAAGGCTCTATATTGTAGCATCTGCCATATAACTCGCCCCGAAGAGAATTCGGGTGCAAAGAAAGGAAGAAAGGAAGTGGGGATTAAAAATGAAGGACTTTTTCGTTGTTTTCCCCTCTCAGAAATACCGAAGGGGAAAGTAATCCTTCAGAATAGCATAACTGATATTGGCAGTTTTCCCTTTTCAGCCATTACCGTACTGTTTTAAAAGAAGTGTTGATTTCTGTTTCTATGGCGAGAGAAGAAATTCAGCCTTTAGAAAAAGAACACAACTTTCATCATTTTTGAAGTAGTAATTACTAATAATACGCTCTCATAGTTTCCGACATCGGAAACTATGCCTCACAGCGACGTCTGCCTGAAACGCATCTGCATGCTCTAATTAGAGTCAAAGATTATGCTCTACAGCGACATCTGCCTGAAATGAATCTATACGCTCTATCTAGGGTTGGAAATTATGCTCTACAGCGACGTCTGCCTGAAATGCATCTATATGCTTTATCTAGGGTCGAAGATTATGCTCTGAGGCAGTGGTTCCCAACTGGTGGTCTTGCAAGACGGGTCATTATTTAAAAAACATAATTAAAAAAAATGGTTACAAAAATTATTATTATCAATTATAAAAATGAAATTGATTGCATATTTGTAGTATTTTACAATCTGACGGAACTTCATAAAACGGTTCGTATTAAAAGTAATTCGTCTTAAGCGTGTTCATCTTAACGAGGTTTGACTGTATTATCATTAGATTTTATTTTTGTTTTTCTGTTTATTATTTTTTTTTTTTTTCCAAAGCACGATTTTTCAAACACATCCCCCTCCCCCCCAAAAAAGACCCGGACTCTCTTGTTTATTAATGTCTTACAGTCAACTCATGAGAATTTTTCAAAGTGGTCTGCGGGTACAGTTGAAGTGGAAAAGTGGTCCGCGGCTTAAATTGAGTTGGGAACCACTGCTCTACAGCGACGTCTGCCTGAAACGCATCTATACGCTCTATCTCGGGTCGAAGACTATGCTCTACAGCGACGTCTGCCTGAAACGCACCTATAAGCTCTATCTCGGGTCGAAAATTATGCCCCACAACGTTAATTACTAGTCTTTAATGTATTCTACATAATACTACGTCTATTTTTACGCTTAATGAACTTACTTCAAGAGGATATTGCTTCGAGTCAATGGTGTGCTCGGAACCCTTCTTGCTATCGGAACCCCAGTGGAAATGCAGCTGTTCGAATTCATAAATATCATCAAAGCCACCTTCGGTGAAGGTTCTTTCGGGGTCTTTCGGTCCAGGTTGAACTACCACTGTTTAGTACAATTAATTAATTAGTCATCAATTAATTAGTTAATCAATAAGTCAAGCAACAATCAATAAATAAATAAATAGTTGTAAGCTTTACATAGATTTTTGCTTGCTACTTACATGGAATACTGTTTAGTGCAATCAAGCAGTCAATAAATAAATCTAGCAACAATCAATTAATAAATAAATAGTTGTGAGCTTCACATAGATTTTTGCTTGTTGCTTACATAGAATACTGTTTAGTGCAATCAATCGATAAATAAATCAAGCAACAACCAATCAATCAATAAATAGTTGTAAATTTCACATGAATTTTTGGTTTTTGCTTACATAGAATACTGTTTAGTGCAAACAATCAATCAATCAATCAAGCAAGCAAGCAACAACTAATCAATAAATAAATAGTTGTGAGCTTCACATAGATTTTTGCTTGTTGCTTACATAGAATACTGTTTCCACTATTCATTCGAAAAAATGGCTACTGTGACAGGATGCACAGTCGAGGGATTGGCTTGAATACGTTTCCCATCCAACGTTGTTTGCGGCAGAGAGGTTGAGTGGAACTTAGAAATAGATAGATGCATTTATGGTTACACGCAAACCGCGGTTGACCTCGCCACCGGTGTTCACATTTTTACGTGCCCTGTGCCTCTTGACCCTCTCAGTCATTGACAGTGGTATATCCTTGGACAGCTACTGAGATGCACTTTCTGATGCTATGAGTCTTTTCTATCTCATAATGCTATTTGTGCGAGTTTTGGCCGACAGAGTGAAATTTTTGCAATTTTGTTTTTCTTGTTCTAATTTTCTCACTACCTAAAACTGGTTTAATATTTTAAAATATACATGGAACGCGCAGACCTAGTCGAGATCTACCGTTTGAGACCAGAACCAGCGGTGTGTCTGCTCGAAGTCATGAGCTATACTGATTGGAAACTTCCATGGATGCCCCAAATTCACCTTTGTGCGTTGAGCCCAGGGTGTCTGCCAGAATATTTGCTCGGGGGGGTGTCAAACTTTACTTATAGGGTGTGAAATTTACCTCCAAGATTTTAATTTTTTTTTATAAAATATACTTACCGGAAAAGAAACAAAATAAAATATTCAGTAGCAATGAAATAATTCGTCCATATTTACGCAAAAAGTTCTTATTCAGAGAAAAACAAAATTCAAGCATTTCTTCTTGGACATTTGACCCATTCACACAGATAGGTGATAATTTAGGATTGTATTTCATATAGTACCTTTCTCCCTCTTTGCATTCTTATTCGTATTTTCCTTTGAAATATTGCTACATGTAAAAGATTACTGCAATTTACATATGCAGAAAAATTTAGAAAAAAAAGTTTCGCAATATTTTCCTTCCTTTCTTGTAATTTGAATATTTAGCGGGTATGTGAACTTTGAATTTTAGTGGGGGGTGGGGTCAAGAAATTTGGGGTGTAAGGGTGTAGCAAACTCCCTGGTTGAGCTCCGCCCCTCGCATACTGCACATGCGCAGAGATGACCATGTTTTGACGGGAACGGTACTGCATGCCGGTTACCGGGGGCGGACTGGGCCTCGGGCCGAATCACCCTCATGGGCGATAAGACTTGCGCCTTCGAATAGGCAAGGACTTGCGGCCCTTGAGAAAATCCAAGGTACGGGCGCCCTTTGGGAGGACTCAGTCCGCCCCTGCCGGTTGGAATGATAGCAAAATTATTCCAGTTGGACTTGGCGTTTGACAGTTATTTAACTGCTTCTTACTGGCATGCAAACGTTACATCAAGATTTCTTAAATGTCATTCAATATTGGAGTGAACTTCTAGACTTTAGACGTCAAAATTGGTGTCATGGGTTTCGTTAGACGTTGAAGTCTTTTCCCATTACCGCCCAAGCAAAATGTAAATGTACATACATTAGTTTCTAATTTTCCTTTCCTTTTTTTTTTCCTTTTGCATTTTACCTGAATAAAGTTTGATTGAAAATCACATACCAATTAGGTGTTCTGCTTATTTGTGGACAAAAAACATTTCTGAACTCTTGTAGAGAACGAACACTTCAATAATAGACCAATAGATGGCGCTAACTTAAAAATAAGTTGTATTATAAAATACTACATTATAAATAATCGCTTTGCGTCAAACCCGCCCCTCGCATACTGCGGATGAGCGGCGGTGACTTTATATTTTGGCGGGAAAGCATCAACTATATACCGGTTAGTATGATAGCAAAATCATTTCAGCCGGACTTGTAATTTCGGAGTTATTCGATGATTTTGGATATTGTTGTTTTGTATGCAATTGAAAATTTAATTGGAAAGGTAGGCCGCATTAGCAGAGTTGTATCAGAGGCCAGAGTTCCAGGTAGAGGCTGGAACACTCTTGAAAAGATTTTGGATATACAGTCGTGCCCCGCTAGCCGCATAGACGTGGATTGGGCAAAAGGGGATTTGGGAAGGGTGGCCGCCGGAGTAGCTCGCTATTCGCGCGGGTCCGTGAATAGCAAAACCGGGAAGAGTACAACCAAAACTCTTTGTGAAAAAGCGGGTAACGTTCATAGCAACTGTCTTACAAATTGAATACTGTACATTACTAAAATATTTTTATGAAAAACTGTAGAAAAATTAAGTATGTTTTATTTACAGTTACTTTTGTATCCAATTCATTCTTGTACAAACTAAAAAAAAAAGTTCAGAAATCACATGCAGTAGGACGCAGCAACACCCAAAATGTATACATACATTTAAACTCTGTCCTTATCCATTTGCTCTTAGTAAATTATATAGTAGGCACTGGCGTACTCTGGGGTTTGTAACCCCCATTGCAATGAAATTTTGTATATTTAACATAGGAATATATGAGTTGTAGCTCTGTAACCCCTCCCATTGAGCCTATAACCCCCTTATAAACTTTCTGCCTACGCCTACGACAGTAGGCCTATATATAATGGTATATATAGGGTGTCCCATAAAGAAAGAAAATTTTGAGTGCATAATGACATACAAATTTATTGGTGAAATTAAGTAATTTACATATTTATATATTTTTTTACATGATGGCGGTGTTTTCCGCAGGACACCTAACACGAGCATGCCCCGAGGGTTTAATGTCCACAACCGAACCGGTTTTCTCAAATTTAGCAATCAGTATCATCACAGTCGACTTATTCGTTGCATTACGTTGACCAAACATTCCAAGAAGTTTGCGAACAGTCTCTGCGCAACATTCACAACATCTGTAATAAGTTTTCACTATGACAACACGCTGTTCCGTCGTGAAGCGCTCCATTCCTACCCGTACAGAAAACAGATGACGATCATGCGCTACTCGGCGCTCCGTGTCTACTAACCACAAAGACAACAGATGAAAATCGTATAACGTTCAGTGCTGCCAACTTACTACAACAGAAATGGCGGGCATTTTAAAAGTTGTGTTCTTTATAGGACACCCTATATAATGTATACATTATTGTTTTGACCTAAACACTTCTAATTTTGCTGCAAAAATATTTTCTTTAAGAACTAAAAATAATAACCGCGAACGTCAAACCCGCAATTAGCGAGTGTTGACTGTACATGCAAAAGCTTCTTAGAAGGTTTCTGAGATATCACCCACTATTGAAGTAACAAGCATACAAAGGGACGACTGTACATGCAAACGTTTCTTTCAAGGTTTTTGAGATATTACCCACTATTAGAGTAACTGATATGCAAAGGGACGACTGTACATGCAAACGTTTCTTACAAAGTTTCTAAGATATTACCCACTATTCGAGTAACTAATATACAAAGGGACGACTGTACATACAAACGTTACATCAAGATTTCTGAGATTTTACCTATTATTGGAGTAACTAACATATAAGGTTTCTGAGATTTCATCCACTATTGGAGTAACTAACATACAAAGGGACGACTGTACATACAAACGCTACATCAAGATTTCTGAGATTTCACCTATTATTGGAGTAATTAACATACAAGGTTTCTGAGATTTCACCCACTATTGGAGTAATTAACTATACAAAGGAGCGACTGTACATACAAACGTTACATCAAGATTTCTGAGATTTCACCTATTATTAGAGTAACTAACATACAAAGTTTCTGAGATTTTACCCACTATTGGAGTAACTAATATACAAGGTTTCTGAGATTTCACCTACTATTAGAGTAACAAACATACAAGGTTTCTAAGATTTCACCCACTATTGGAGTGATTTTACAGACGCATTCAGGTCGAAAAATATTCAGCCTTGTGCTAATCTTTAGCTAATTCAGGATGGTCCAACCTGTGGCCCGCGAGGACGTTTTTGGTGGCCCTCGGCTATATTCAAGAAAAAATAATTTAAAGCCTTAAAATTTAAGCCTGTTTGTTAACACATATTTAATTATTTACATAAATTTTTATAATGCTAACGGTCTCGTTATACACATTTATTCACGAAAAAAATACCGAAATTAACAATCATGAAATATCTAAGTAGGTAATTTTAAAACACCTTTTGGATACGGGTATTAAAAACAATATTTGTTAACACCAAAGCATATACGTACATTTAATAATTAAATTCGTATTTAATAATTAAAAATTTCGATTGTACTTGATAATCTATTTAATTAAATATAACGATTGTGTACTCTTGCGGCTCACTTGGCATGAAAATTTGGACCACCCTGAGCTAATTAATCGATATTTTAATCGTTAGATAATAGATTAACTGTCATCAATTAAACTAACACTCAATGCAAGAAATGTACAGTGAAAGAAAGAAAAATCATTCCTCAAAGTGAATGCTGATCCATTCACATAAAAGAACGATCATTCCCATTCAGTAAGTGAGAATGATGATTCCCAGGTAAAATATTACAACACGGTATCATCACCAATAAAATGATTTGGCGCGGATTATTTGAACGCTCAAATGGTTTGAACGAAAGTCGTTGGCGAGAAACCGGTACCGTGTTCTAAAATGTAACCGATTTCCATTCTGTGAAAGTGCAAAAGAATGCGAATGCCATCCAAGAGTAAATCCTTTTAAAAGAACCAGGGCCTGATCACCGTAAAGGCGTCCAAAGCCCGAGCTTTGAGAATAGATTATATTCTGAGCATGTGCGTGGACCACGCACATGCGCAGAAGGATTGTTCACCGTGCAGTTCCCACTCCTGCTAGAGTCTAGTCCCAAAGCCCGGGCTTTGGACGCCTTTGCGGTGATCAGGTACTGAAAAGAACGAATCTATTCACTAAAGAGAATGATTTTGCCGCCTGTACTCGGTACCCAACATAAACGTTTCTTCACCTGTATGTCCGTTATTTTTAATGAAGGCGTCTTTCAAGGGATTGTCGTAGATGTCATCAAAGTCAAGTTCAGTGATATCTTCATCCACGTCTACTTCTTTTGTATTAATATCAATCGGGGATTGACGTATACCAGAACAGTAGCTTGAATACTTAGTTTTCCATGTTGCCGGGCCTGTAATTAAACATAATAAGTAAATTTTATTGATTTCTTGAGAAGGGCGGCCGTCGAAGGCGACGCTGTATTCCCGGTAGAATTAAACATAATCTTTAACATTCAATTAACAACATTTAATGATATTCATATTTAATTATTATTATTACTTACATACACCAACATTACAATGATAAACACACAGCAAATAATTTGCAAATAATAATTGGTAAGTAAAATTCATTGGGGCAAAATTAAAATAAGAAGATAGAAGAAGGTATTAAAAAAAAAAAACTTGGTTAAGACGAAAAAGAACAGAAAAGGATAAGAAAGGAATAAAAGAAATGAAAGGAAGATAGGTAAAAATGGGGAGAATGGAAAAAATAACAGCCTTGGGTATGAATTTTTCCTTTTTCCTTGCCCTTACAAGTCAAAGGGTTCTAGTTCGAGTCAAAAACGGGGGTTTCAGAACTTAAATTACTTTTAATTAATTTTAAAAACCAGTCTGAGGATATGAATTTTTCCTTCTTCCTTGCCCTTATGAGTCACAGGGTTCTAGTGTGTGCCAAAAACATGGGTTTCAGAACTTAAAATACGTTTAATTAATTTTAAAAACAAGTCTGGGATATGAAATTTTCCTTCTTCCTTGCCCTTGTGGGTCAAAAGGTTCTAGTTTGAACCAAAAATATGGGTTTCAGAAATTAAAATACTTCGAATTAATTCCCCACAGGCCTCCACTTTAATGTGCAGGTTCAAAATTGGCTTAAAATAAGGCAAGCAGACTTTTTGAACAAGTTGCTTATGCCAACATTTTCATTTGACTGATGCTTCAGCTTGTCTGTCTGCTATTGTTAGTTTTGTCACTTAACTATTCGTCTGGAGTTTTTAGCTTCCGATGTCCGCAAACCTCTGACGAAGCTAGCGCAGGGAAGTCGAAACGAATGCTAAGCAAAAACAAGAATAAGAAAATCATTTTTGGAATTATCTGTATATAAATAAATTGTATTTTAATCATATAACAACATCTTTACCCTTTAATCGGAAGTGGGTGAAAACCTTAGTCGAAGGCGCATAGGAAGAGGGCGTACCTTTTGTTGTCGCAAATTCTAATTATACGTTGCATCTTATACGCTAAAAGGGGCGGTGGGCACTCGATACGTTCCTGATTATAATGGGTTTTTATAAAAGAAATTTCAACGATTTAATTGATAAAATCGTGTACTGTTTAAATATATTTTGTGATCTAATAGATGATTACAGTAATTCGCAATAACGCAAATTATTATATATAATGATAATCCTTAATCTAATACAATCCTGGTTTAGATAAATTACTACAATATAAATTAATAATTGATGTAATAACCGTATTTAGTAATTTAAATCATTTTTCTTTAGTTTAATAGTTTAAATTTTTAATTGGAAATATAGTAATATAATTCGATGATTTTCAACTACTAAGGTTTTACTAATTTAATAGAACAGATTTCAACTACTAATATTTTTGATAATCCCAGTATTTTTCAAATATTGATAATTTTGCTAATTACAGTAATTGTTAAGTACTAATATGTTGTTTATTAATTTATTTCAGTAATCCTTATCAAAAAGAAACTCTAGAAATTAGTGAATACTTTAATAATTGAAGTCATTAAGTTAGTTGAATAATCTTTAAAAGGTTATACTGAACTGAAACGGTTCGTAGTCTTGAACTAATGGTATTTCATAATGCATCTCTATATCTCACAATTCAGTAATCCATTAGTAAAGTAGTAATCCAACTTAGCAGCAGTTAAGATCAGTAAACATCATCACACTTAATACGCCACTAGCTTTCACCAAAAAACTTCGGTAATTTTAATAAGTAGTTTGTCTATTTTCGTTTGTTAACCAATTTAACAATTACCGTTCATACAGTTTAACAAGATTTTTAAGATTTTTTTTTTTTTTGGTTCTACTCTCACCAATGGCAGTTACGTGGCTGTTCAAGAAAAGAAGTCCGATGGCATCGTTAGAAATATCGGAAGTTGGCGTCACAAACCGGCTAGACGCTTACAATAATGTAGCACTTACTAGTTCTACACTTGTTTTGGCGACCGCCAAAAACAAGTTCTGAGATCGGAGTCTTACTCTACTGTAAACGGCTAGCCGGTTTGTGACGTCACCTCCTGTTATTTCTAACTGTACCATTGGACTTCTTTTCGTGAACAGACAGTATATTGACGTCTGGCAGTTTTTTACTGTCAGCTGAAAGCGAAACACTGCCAGTCGTTTTTTCCACAGGATCACGACACGGGCGACTCTCATCATCGCACGATACGTTTACGAGCAAACGAACTTACTCAAGGACCGAAACCCAGTACGTTAAAAAGCGATGATTATGGACACTGGACCGCATTTTAACAGTTCGTAATACTAAATAATTTTAACAATTTATAACTGTTTAGCAATTTTAACAATTCACAATACAATTTAACCATTCATAATACTGCGCAACAATTTTAACAGTTTATGATGCTGTTTACAAAGTTTATCCTTACTGATTTATTACACCGCTTTTAATTTATCAGCATTTTTAACAATTGTCTAATTTTTAACTTTTTTAACGTGATTACCTCATCTTCCAAAATTCCTAATTCTTATATAATTGCAAAAATATTCCAGATGTAATTGGAATCCCTTTTGCCACTGGTTAATTGAGAAACACTCTCCAAAAAGTATAATTTTCGATTCTATGTTCTTCACGTTCCTTATTGATAACAACCAGCTGTTTCCTACAGCAAAACAACTATATTATTTCAGTATTCGCAATTTGCTTTTGACTTGTTGGTGGCTATTTTATTTATTTATTTATCATCTTAAGAATAAAAATATGTTATTTAAGTATATTATTGTTATTAATATACTATATATTAATATGCTATTATTAATATAATATATTAATGTAATACAGCGGTTCTCAACCTGTGCTCCGCGAAACCTTTCTAAGTGCTCCGGGTTCTTCAATGCTCAAAAATTACAAAAAAATTGCTGGATTTCTTGGGCTTCACATCAAGTGACGGTTTTAGTTTTATAACCGCAAACATGGTTTTAGATATTATATCCACATGAGTAACACATTGTGAATTTAAAATATCTGCTTTGAATTTGTTTTCAAATGTTTTGCCTTACCTTATGTGGGTTTTTTTTTCTGTTTATATAGCTAAGTTACCATTTCTCTGAAATTTTTGAGAAATGTAGCATTTCGAATAAAATAAAACTTGACGTTTTACATGCCCAAATGCTTCAAAAATACCTTCCATCGTTAATACTGCTGTCATTGGGTTTAGTACCTATGTTGGTGAAAATATCGTTGCCCTCATGAAAAAAAAGTAAAGTATAAAAAAAAATGAATAAAAGCATATGGGAAAGTATATACAAAATTGATATTTTCAGAAAACGATATTTAAAGTTCCATCTAATTTAAATTTGTAATGACTTTAATTGGGAAAATTAAGTATAGATTAAAATTAAAGCAATTTAAAATTCGAAAACAAATTCATGCTTCTACTATTATACAATATAATATAATATAGAGTAACAACTTGAAAACTCTAGTTAGGTACAAACAGCCAAAAATAAGAATACGTGTCTTTGGCGTAAGTGTGAAGATAGTACTCCTCGAATAATTTTTCTCTTGAAAAGTGTTCCGCAATCCAAAAATTGAGAACCGCTGATATAATATATTAATATAATATATTTTTTAATGCATTATATTAATATAATAGTTGAATATACTATTATATATTTATTAAGTGTATTATTATTATTGTTATTTATGCCAATAACATATGCGAATTTTGTCGCCTTTTTTGTAAATCGTCTATTAATTCTAAGAACCAGTATATATATAAACAATTAATCAATCAATGTGCGTGTGTGTGCGCGCGCACACACACACAACAAAAACATGTTGACATACTTACCGGAAAAGTGTGAACCTAGAAACTGAACCAGTAGATCATTAGTCCATTCCCTTACTTCGAATTGTTTCCAACCATTTGATTTCTCTTGTGGAAGGATACTTCAAGTTATTGACAATAGGTAAACAAATTGATATGCAGTATTTTTAGTCTTTTTAAATGATTTAATATGCAGGGTGTTCCAAAAGAAACTTTGCCTGCTTACGAAACTCTTGCAAGCGCAGTTTTTGATGCACTGAGATGAAATTCGAGATCCATACTTTAAAAAATATGCGCCCGAAATATATGCAGGTAAAAAGTACCCGTAATTCTGCGGTTATGGTTAAACCGCACGAATTTCGGAAATTTCCGATAGCAATATTGTACAGTAAAAATTGTCCCTAAAATTGCATCAACAACATAAAAATTAGTACGTTCATTTGCTTATAACTCCCATTCATAATGCAGTTTAAGAATCCGAAGAGTCTCTATTGAATGGGGGGTGTAAATAGGTTTTGGGGGAGGAGGAATTTAAGAAGAAATTAGTTCCTCGAAAATAGAAGTGTGTGGGGTGTCAATTTATATGTTTTTTGCGCACAGAATCAAAGCAGTGTTTCTTAATGGCTGTCTGTACAATCAGTAGGCTAGCATCCCCAGAGGACTGTTTACCTTCAATGTGTGATCTCTGAAGAATCGTTGCGCTATCCACTTGCCTATATTTTCAAAAAACCCTGCCACTGGAGGAACTGGATTTTCTCACATTCCCCCTCTTCCAAAAACCTATTTCCACCCCCCCCCTTCATTAGGGACTCTTCGGGTCCTTAAATTGATTTTATGAATAGGATTTATAACCAAAGTTTCGTACTAATTTTCGTGTTGTTGAGACCCAATTTTTGTACCTGTACTGACCCTGTACTAACACTACTTTTTTTTAATTGCATTTTGATCAGCATGTGCAGAAACCATAAAATGTATGCACTTTTTTTTTGATGAAAAATGATTTAGAAATAGCACTTGTTTGTTTTATTGACTTGATATAATATGTATAAATAAATAATAATAATTATATAAATGCAGCACAATCTAGGTAATTCGCATCCCGTTATTTCGTAAATCCCGCTTATTCGTTATAAACTCCAGGTCCCACTAGCGTTAATTCGTAAAATAACAATGCATTTCGGTCCCTTCGCTTATTCGTAAGTGTTTTCTCACTCAAGAAGAACAAAAACATCTTATAAACCGTAATATAGCATGTCAACAATCCCGTTTATTCGAAATGAAACTTTCCCCCCCTATAGTGTATATAGTACCCCTATAGTATTCCAGCCTATAGTGTAGCTCTGAAGGGAAGGCGTAAGTGTCATGGCGGCAAAAATAGCAAGGACAGAGTCGCCCTTTTGCTTGCTGCGAATATGAATGGATCTGATAAATTAAAACCATTAATGATCAGCAAAACCCAGATGTTTCAAACACTTAAAATCATTTCCCGTCCTTTATCCTTCCAATAAAAAAGCATGGATGACTTGTTGTTTATTCCATGAATGGCTGAAGTTGTTAAATGGCAACATGGAGAGACAATAATAATAATAAAAATATCTATTTAAGAAGACTTAAACGATTAAATGTCATTTCAAATCTTAATAGATATTTTTATTATTCATTTATTTCTCAAAATAATATTTTCTTCAGCAAAATAGTATTTTAAACTTTTAATCAACACTATTTTAAAATGATTAAATATCATTCAAGTCTTCTTAAATGGTTAAATGTAAATTTAAACCTTCTTAAAGATTAAATATTATTTTCAGCCCTATTACAAGGTTCTCCTATCTTTCTCTAATCCCTAGGGGGACTAGGGACGTTTAAAAAATCTTAATTTGCCTCAATTTTCTGTCAGTCTCTATCTTTCCCCATTTTTGTCCGTTTCTTCAATTTCGTTTTAAAACACTGCGTTCGGTTTTTGCCTTTATATGGGACTAAATATAGAAATAAAAATACATGGGCTTCAGCTCCTCCCCACCCCCCACTTTTTCTTTTCAAATTATGTCCAAATTGTACCCAGTATTTCATTGCCAATGGCGACCCACTATGATGTCCTACCCATGAGAAGAAAAACAGGGATGTCAACTACAGTAAAAATCTTCATAATACCTTCGTACCAAGTGCAGTTTTTATTGTATAAAAATAAATATACCTTGCATACAATGACATTATTAAATCTCATACACCTCGATAGTTCTATCGAGCGGACAGCTAACCAGCAATAGGAAAAAAACCATTGAAAATACTCTGAAAAATAAAGATTAAACATACGAAGAAATTAGTGGAAAATCCAACTTTAATACTTAAAAAAAAAATAACATTAATTGAGTACACTAATTGATGGTAAGTACTAATTCTAAGCACTGACTATTGATAATTGCTATTTTTAAAAACCAATTGATGTTAATTATTGATTTTAAACAGTGACTAATTAAAGTTGATAATTTTAAGAACCAAATGATGATAACTAATTGATCTAAGCACTAATAATTTTAAGAATGATAACTACTAATTCTGAGCATTAATTAGCGATATTATAATTCAATGTACTAATTAATAGTAACTATTAATTCTAAGCACTAGTCCCAATAATGCCTAAACAGACACGTTTCGTTTGTATGCATATCTTTACAGCAATTTACGGATGAGTTTAAGAGTGATAGCAGCGCCATTTTTGCAGCTAGCGGTTAATTTTCGAACTAATTTAATTTGAAGGTACATAATTTTATTTCACATATCGTCTCCTTAGTTCATCTTGCAATTCCGACGGTTCCCGGTAAATAATTCACTCTAAGGCTTATTTATTTAATGAACGAATTTCCTCTAAGGCGACCACTTCCGGTTCAGACGTTTTTCGATCTCTGTAAAAAAAAAGCCAAATATGGCAAATGTTTTGTCACTGCTATAGAAAATTCTAGTCGTTTTTAGAAGTGGTTGATTTACAGGGGTGGTCGATATAAGAAGGTTAGCTGTATGTGGTTCGTAGTAGGAATTGATGCAGGGTTCCTTAATCAGAGTTCAAGATCGGAGTCCATGAAGTATTCCGCGAGGGATAGGGATTCAATGGAAAGGTAGAGTTTCGGGTTTCGTAAAGGATGATGATTAAAGAAGAAAATTCATTACTTTACTCACGCATCATAATAGTTTCTATGGAAGGGCTCCAGAAACCCTAAAAATTGTGTCAGGGGTTCCTAAAAAAGTAAAGGGGCTGAAAAAGGCCAGAGTGATCTCTGGATTCTTACCTTTATCCTCGTAGTTCCATTCTGGTCCCTTTGTGTCCCTCGTGACTATGATATGAGTATCATCAACATGGTCCTCTTCATCATCAACTTCTATAATGAAAAGGAAAACATCATCATGAATATAAATAGCATTTAATTTAGCATTTCAAACACAAAAACAACTAAGGTCAATGGTACACAATAGTGCAGAGAAACACTTTTATTTTCCTCTGTTTAATAGCAGGTAGGGTTACAACTAATTGGCACGAAACCAGAAGGATGTTCTTCCAGGTGCACGATTCTTGGATAATACCCAACCAATTGGCGCGGTTAAAAGGAGTTCGTGTTGAAACCAGGGAGCACTGTAGAACAATAGAGGGAGCCCACCGTATTCCTAACACGCGAAAATTGTATCGCCAGTTTTCCGCCATGTTGTCGGTCCCAGGTCCATGCTAACGAACGGAGGAAAAAGTTCTTTTTTGTTTTGTTTAATGGAATTTTAATTATAATAATAAATAAATATTAAGTGGTCGCCTAATTTTGCATAATTAATAACCTTATGTTTTATATTTCTCTCTCTTTCGTTAAAAAAATTACATATTTTAGTTGATAGGCAAGAAGAAGAAATAAATGCTAAGAAAAAAAATGATTTCTTCGAATAATCTGAAGCAAGAACATTGCTTCATTCCATGTAATGATATTCAGTGGGACCAGCAACATGGCGTCAAATGGCTACACTTTTTTGGAGCTTGCTTTCTCTCCATTGTTTCGCAGTGCTCCTTGGTTAAAACGCATTCACTGGATAGTGATGACAAGGGGGAGAAGAAAGAGAAGCGAAAAAATATCGGTACGAACGCGTGTGTGTGTATGTGCATAGCTGCTAAAATTATCTTCAAACCAACAAAACATCTACGAAGCACAAAGCCCTCATAGCCCCACACACACACAAGCACACGATTTCATTTGTTATCTCCCAGTAACCGTAGACTTGAAGAGTAGAGGCGTTGACGTCACAAATACGGAAGAATACACAAGCTTCTACGACATCAAAGAGGCAAAGCGTTTGTGTGTTAACCTATAGGGCCGCCTTTAGGTATCTTACAGCCCTAGGCGGTGACTGCAACTACCTGCGAGGACGTAGGCAGGGGGGGGTCATAACCCCCAATTAATGTAAAAATTGCATTACTTCCTCATCGCTCCCATGTTAGGAGATAAAATTCTGCACTGTACATTCCCAATTCAATCCTGTTAACCTTCCCTTTTTACCATGTTTGGCGCAGTATAGCCCAGATGCTCTTGCGCCATAAAAATCCAAACAAACAAACAAATAACCTTCCGATATTCTGTTTAACCAATCTGTTAAGGCAAGGTCAGGCAAAAAAGTATTTCCTGTGAATTAAAATCGAAAAAAGATGTATGAAGGGTGTTACGATACCGGAAGATATACAGTAAATTATTTGTTAGTAATGTTTTAACCGTTAGTCGCCAAGTTCGAGGAGCCAAATGGCGAAAGTTGAATCAAATGAATGTATCATATCTCCCTTGGTGTTGCAATTTTAATGTATATCATATTATACATTACGCATAATTTCTCTACTAATGAGTAAATAATTGCCGTAGTATTTAAGGCAACATTAATGAAATATTTATGTTTTAGCACCCGAACTGATCGAGCCCACGCTCACGAATCCATCATCACAATTTTTTGGTGAGCTGTGAAGAAGAAAAAGCCATCGTTTGGGGATGAAGCCAAACCAGCGATCTTTTGAGTAGAATCCAAGCGCCATGCCAACTCGATCACCGAGACACAACAGATGACGCCTTGCCTCCCTTCGTATTCATATTTTCCATTTTCAAGATATTATTTCCCTTCCAATCGTTAAAAAGAAAAAAAATGACATTTAAATTTTGTATTATATATATCATGTTTTTATAAACGATATTTTAATTTTCCAACAATGAATTTAAGGAAATTATGATAATCTTCTGGTGTAATTTAATTTGTTTTTGTTTTTATAAATAGCTTTCGTTTGATTTTTTCCTTGATAAAAGGAAACTTCGTGTAGTGCAATATTTGGAGGTATAAATTTTCGAAAAATGTAAGACAAATTTCTATAATTCAAAACTTCTAAATTGGCATCATCATGCCAAATCTCCACCATGTTATTAAAGTTTTGCATATACGTTTTTGTTCGTCGTCGTCTTTGCCACGTTTTTAACTCAGGTGATGGCTGTCGTCCTCCCCTTTTAATGGATTTGTAGGCTTCACATAAATTCTTGCATATCTGTCTTTTCAGTTAAGGAACTGTGGCCTCTAACTAATAAAATGACGGCCAAAATGTTATTACTTCCACCCTCGAATTCATCATCATTAATGCTTCATTAATTGTATTATTAGGATCATTTTTCAAAAAACATTCAAAGGTCTCTAATTAAAGTTAATTAAGATTAACTCTTTTTTTGGTAATTCAAAGTTCCAGCAAATATCAGATGAAGATTTTTTTTTATAAAAACAAACACTATGCATATTCTTTATCGCAATTATACTGTACATCTTGACTCGAAATGATCAACAACAAAAAGAAAAGGAAAGGTAAGGAAGGAAGGAAGGAAGGAAGGAAGGAAGGAAGGGCGGACGGACGACTATGACAGGATGTATAGTCGAGGGATTGACGTGAATACGCTTCCCATCCAACGTCGTTTGTGGCAGCGGAGTTCAATGGAACTTAAAAATGGATTGATACATTTATTATTAGATAGAAACCGTGGCTAACTTAGCTTCAGCTTCCGACGTTCGTATTTTTGCGTATGCTGCGCCTCTTGACTCTCTCAGCCACCGATAATGGTAATCCCTAGATAGCTTCTAAGACGCTCTTTCCAACGCTATGCATCTCTGTATTTCACGTTAAGACCATGAACATCGTTGTTGTAACGTTGGCGATAGCTTTCTGGTTACCAAGTGTGGTTCTGGTGTTCAAAAGTTCTGATAATCGACGTTTTTTCTGACAAGAATCCTTTCAAGCGTGCTCCACAGAAACACATTCACTCTGGATCTTTATGCACTCCTTTCTGGGAATACAGTGTCTTCATTTGCTACCCACCGTCTCAATATTATTTTTCTTCCCCGAACGACAACAACTTTTAGTTCATTCACCGAAAAGTTGTCCGATGGTGCCGTTAGAAAATAAGGGGAGCTGACGTCACAAACGGCCTAGCCGATTCCAGCAGAGGGAAGGGTGTCATTTCAGAACTGTTTTTTAGTGAACGTTTGTTTGCGCCAAAAAACAGTTCAGGAGGGGAGGAGCTGACGTCCTCCCCTCTGCTGTAATCGGCTAGGCCGTTTGCGAGGTCAGCTCCCGTTATTTTCTAACGGTACCATCGGACTTCTTTTGGTGAATGGACTATCTTTATTCCAGAGTAGTTTCCCGCCTTTTAGCTCTGTAAAGATGAAGTTTTGCGGTTATTTATATGAAGCGAATTACGTGATGGGGGGCAAGGGGGAAGCTCAAGCTCTCTCAAGCCCAACTTCAAGTTACTGAACTACTTATTGAACGCAGTTTCACAAGTCACGTTAATTGCAGTAAAGCCCACGTGGGTGTTTATGGACATTCATCGACCAGAAATACAAGGTGTTTTACTCGCTCCCGTTTCCATATTTTCGCATATATTAATTAATCAAAGTAATGGTTGCAATTTAATTAAAATTGTTCCGGACATATTTTGGTATGTGAAAAGCGTGGTGACATCATGAGCATTCGCACCACGATCGTTCTAGTCGTGCACATGCACGAATCGACCATCTCATGCTGTCTCATGGACGCATGCTTACTTATATGTTGCAACTGTGTGAGTGTAGTATTGTCTTAGTGTTGTGATCAAGAGTACAATGTCGTTTGTGTTTGAATACAGTACAGTTCCGAGTATGGGTCAGTATACATTGGAGCAGCGTGTGTTTATCGTCTGCACGTACTGGAAAACTGAGTCCATAAAGATGTGCCAGCGGCAATTTTCTGTACAGTTTGACCTTACCCCACCGGACTTCTTCTTATGGGGCATGCTGAAGGGGAAGGCGTTTCGCAACAAGCCACAGACTCTTATGCAACTGAAAGACAACATTCAGCAGGAAATTGATGCTGTGACTCCCGATACGTTGGCGGCAGTCTTCTGTACTATGGAGAGCCGTGTGCAGGCTTGCCTTGGTGTTCACGGCGATTACTTTTAACATTTTCTTTCATGTCACCACGCTTCTCACGCATCAAGTTATGCCCGTAGCATTTTTTATAAAATTTTAATAAATTTTAAATCTAAACAGCCTGTTATTAAAAACTTAGTTTTTATTATCTTCATTGTAGGGTTACCAATTGCGGATTGCAGAACGATGGAGCGGTGATAGACTCCATAATATCACCGATAGCTTATAAGTTATATCAGAAGGGTTTTAGCTCGTACGTCAACTCATGTGGATTGTTACCCTGGAACCTTATCGAAATTGAGTCAGAAATACCAAGATACAGATGAACCATGTAGACAGCATGTCTCTACGTTACACAAATTATTTACAATCACATAGCAAAATAACTTAAATTGTTACGATTAAGAATTGACATTATTATTGTAAGACATTATGAATGTCCATCATGGGCAGCGTGACCATCTCGCTAAGAGTCCTACCGAAAGAATGTCTTTTATTGGTGTTCGCCTCATCGTCTCTACACTCGCAATGATCTTATTGGCTGTTCACCCTTTTCATACGCAAATGTTCATTGGTTACCCCTTTAACACTAATTGATGATTTGCTGTTCCACTCAAGGGTTCGTGGTGTCACACTCGGAGGGTCGTAATCATCATGTCCAGTAGGGGTACCTATAAGTAGGACATGCATGTCAAGGAGTTTGACGAAATACGATCAAGTTATCTTTGCGTCGTACCGTGTTGTACACTAAACTCAATCGTCGCCTGCAGCCAATATCTTTTCCGTCGCCGGGAACAGAGCGAACCGCTGATGAGTCGGTCCATCTGGATTCTGGATGGGAAAAGCGTATGTGCGGGGAAACAAAATGGTGAACATTAAATCATGATTAAACCTTTTGGAAATGTGGGTTCATGTATCAATGATCGTTGATTCATGAGTCCCTACATCATCATATATTATCAGATATATGTACTTCTAATCCTGCACCTAAATACTTTCCAAATCTTTCTTAACTAAACTGCTTTTTCCTTCTCCATTTTCTTTTTAATGTCGTGTTATTTAAGATGACTGATTTGAAATTATTATTTCAATGCTATTATGATATTTGTATAATGATTTATAATGAAAAACATTTAAAATTAAATTTACACCGATATATAGAATATTCTTTTCTAAAATGTTTTAAGATATTTCAGGAGGGTGTTTCTTAATGACAGAGGAGAGAAATATATTAAGTTTAAAATTCTTAAGATATATAAATATATCTATCTTTATTTTTTTATTTATTTTTTTTTGTATTTCTGAAACTGTTGCCACCATCGTTTGATGAAACTTTAAAAAGTGTTTTCGAAATTTACATAATTTTTCCCTTTCCACCAGCTTTTCGACTCGCAAGTTTATTATTCCCTGCGAAAAATACTTTATCTTATATTTCAAAAAGCTTCAGATAAAGTAGGACCGATGCCAGAAATATTTTAGGTAAGTTTGCGAAGAAATCTTTCAGAATTTCTTTAATATGTCGCGACATATTCTTCCGACATATTTTCTTCCGACGACTCGTCGTCGGAAGAATCTTGTTACCAAGTTTAACAAGGTATAAATTTCGTGCTTCTCGGATCTTTTTTAGCTTTAAAAAGGAAAAAAAAATAGAATTTCAATATAGGCAGTAATTGTTATGCGTACGATTCGATACAACAAACGCTTTTCTATAATGACATGATATTTCACAACCGCCAGCAAAACATTTCGAACCTATTTCCAAAAGAATCGTCTGCTGCATGACTCGTTTTAGAACGAAAAAGAAATTTAAATTCTTTTATTTATTATTTTAGTTTCCTCCTCAAAGCAAAAAAAAAAAATAATAATAATAATTGTGAAATTTAGGAACGATGACGATTTTATATCGGAATATTTAGTACTAAAGATTTATATAATATTTATTTTTATATAAACCATAATAAATAATATATTTTTATATAAATAACTGTTTTGTGCACTGTTAAAAAATATTTTTTTTATCGTATTAGTAATACGTCCCATAGACATATATAAAAACAGAGCGTTGGTCTCATGGCGCCATTGGGCTCGCCATGAATTCGTTCACCAGACCATTTACGAAACAACTTTAACTCTTTTAATTAAAAATGCTGTTGTGGAATGAACTGTTAATTAAATTGCTTAATGCACAACAACCGGAGACCGTGTTCGAAGGACTGAACAGAGTTTGAAGTGAGAAGCGTTTCCACCTTTACCATCGAAAATGATTCAATTATCTCGTTTGCGTCATGCAGTTATGCAGTTTTGGGGATAGTTGTCTTTAATGACTCGCATGCTTGCCTCCGTTAGGTATAAACGAGTTAAAAGGAAAGTTTTACTGCAAAAGAGAAATTGTTTTTGATTACTTCACTACTACGGTCTTTTTTGGAATCTAAAATATTTTTTGTGGAGTCTTCAAGCGTAACAAAATGCTGCTAAACTATTAAATACAAGGAAATGATAGCATTTACAAGATCCAAAAGAATAAAAAAACGAAGGACATATTATTGATATTGTCACGAAGTTTAAAAAAAAAAAAGTATTTACACGCAAGCGGCATAATAGTCGAATTATAGGTATATTAAAATCCGAAAAATACGAAAATCGTCTGCTGAAAACGAATTAAATGTGAAACGGTTCTGGCAACACGAGAGATTAAAAGTCGCAATCTTCCGATGAAGGTTCATATGAAGTATATGCCAAGGACGGATGTCCGGAGGGGAGAGATATACACGCCCCTCTGAACCCGCCTTCCGGCAATAACAAATATACACATATTACAGGTCTATAGAACCAATTTTCGGGCTTTGAAAATATTTTCTGGCTTTGCCTTGGTATGCATACATGTATGTGTCGCGCATTTACAATATGAGAAACGCAACAGAGAATTGTAGTATGACCCCAGAGCAATTCATCGAATGCTGTTTTCACTTACTTTTTGTATGTCAAACATATCTTCTTTTTGTACATAAGACATATTCATTTTTTTTAGATTCGTTTTTTTTCATCACATATCGTGTTTTTTTTTATTTCTATTTCGCTTTGTGCATTTACAAAAAAAGACCCATCACGAATGGAAAAAAATTCTCAATATATAAATGAGATTTTTTCTCTAAAGAAAAATTGCGAAAAAGTGATAAAGAGAGAAGTCTCTTCTCTCCTTCTTATCTATCAACTGATAAAAAAAAAGAACAAAACTGCGGAACTCATTTAACGATGAATACAGATGTGTGTATACATTTCTTTGACTGCAATGCGACCTTCTGTTTTAATTTCTAAGTTAAATTATTTATGTTTAATAACTCTGAAGGTGAATCTCGTAATGAGCTAAAGCTTATGATTTTCTGCCACTTCTAAGCCAATTAATCTACTGATGATTCATCAACATTATCACCCTCATGTATAACATATACATTCAGTAGTCAAAATATTATATAGAGACACCCCTGACTCCAATTTTAACCAGTCCGTTGATGACGTAAGCTTACGTAACAAGCTCGTAGCTACACGTTAGTTACAGGGAATGCTCAGAATGCTACAAGGGGCTTAAAATTCTTTAATGTTTTGATGTATTTTATTAATATATTTAATAATACTAAATATCTAAGTAGATTAATATATTTAACATCAATGAATAAATTTCTTAACATAAATTTTGCATTGAAAACATAGTGGTACACTAACATTTATAATTTCCCTTATCTTTATTATAGATTAGATGAAGACTGAAACCTCTGTAAAAAGCATGATGCATACAAGATTTACCGTAGAAATCTATTTTGAATGTATTTTTAACGTTAAAGAAGAATTTCCACTGGCATGCACAATTTTATGCAAAACTAAAATTTTAAATAAAATTCTAAGATAGTTTATTTTGTAAAACTACTTTGCAGGGGTGGCTCGTTCCCCTAATTTATTTTCCAGGGGAACTGACCACGTTTCCAAGGGGTGTAGTTAAGCCCCCCCCCCTCTATCTCCAGATTGGCTACGGCTCTGTGACGTAATAACGAGGAGTTGAGCATAAAAGGCACGTTTGGCATTACGAGAACTAGTTATCAGCATAGTTAGCCTGGACATGGGTTAGATGAAAGATTTGAGCAACTTTGAACAAGACATGATCCTGGAGCCAAGAAGGAGCAATTCAAGCATTTCTGAAACTGCTAATATTCTTGAATTTTCTCATGCAACGATGTTTGTTTGTTTGGTTGGTTTTTTTATGGCGCAAGAGCATCTGGGCTGTACTGCGCCAGATCATGCAACGATATCTTGGAAGTTAGAGAATGACAGTTGAACCAAATCCTCGAGAAATAAGAAGATATACAGCAACGGAAGTGACCAATTGCAGTTTAATATAATGTAGGCGCACTACAAAGCATATCTGAACGTACAACATGACGCCTGTTGCTACGGATTGATTTTAACAGCATAAGATCATCAAAGACATCGTTTCTGTTAATAAAAAGCAAGAAAGGCACCTGATGTGGGACCAAAAGCATCGAAATTGGGCACTTGATGAGTGGGAAAAGGTTGCTTGATCCGACGAGTCTCGGCTCTTTCTCTGTCATGCTGATGGCAGGATCGGAATATGGCATAAACAGCAGAAATCAAAGAACCCGTTCGACTTATTGACAACCTTTAAAGGGTTTGGTGGTGGAATAATGGTCTAGTGGATTGTTTTCCTGGGCTACATGTGGTTCCTCAGTACCATGGGGAACTTCCTTAAATACTAACTCCTTTCTTAAGGTTATTGCTGATCAAGTGTTCCAGTTTATTGGTACAGTGAAGTTTGATATATGCAAGTATGCAGTTTAATATATACAAGTATGTAGTTCAATATATGCAAGTACACAGTTCAATATTAGCACACAGTTTAATGTTTGTATTCATACAAACATTAAACTGTGTTCAATATTAGCACACAGTTTAATGTTTGTATGAATACAGTGTAATGTGTGTATGAATACAGTGTAATGTGTGTATGAATACAGCCTAATATATGCAAATATACTGTTCAATGTATAAAAGCCTACAGCATATGCAAATGCATTGAAGACATACAGTGCTTGTTGTTCTTGTTCAACAAAATGACCTTCCACAAAAGTTATGCAATGCATTGAAAGTTATCTTTTATTACATAAGCAGCTATACCATATCATCTCTAAAAAACAAATTGAAGCTTAGTTGAAGCAACATTAAGTGGACTGTGCATTTACCAATTAAGATCACAGGAATTCTGAAACGTCTGACCTCACTCAGCAAATATTATGTATTTAGTTTCACATTAACTACAGCTGTTAGGAGGATTTGTGGCTTAGGGTGTGTCAACGTGGGTTCATGGTGTCACAGAGGACCTTTGTCTGGATTAGTAAGCCAATCCGCGAAAGCTCGTTTCATCGCCATTTCTTTCTTACAAACATAAGACTTCTACTTACTCTGAGACAGACATAAAACAGTCATAATGAGTTCGAATACATTACTATCTCATGCACACTACTTAAAACATCGCCTATGTTAATCTATTTTCCCTCCCTTTCTCTCTCTCTCTTTTGCTCTACCCGTCATTTTTTTTTCTCCTATTCTTTTATTATGCTTTTTTGCTGGTCCTTCCTTGCAAGATTATATTAAAAAAATTAGAAATAAATTAGTGGAGGCAGAAATTGAAAGATGAATTATCAGTGTGCCAAACCGCTCAATGATCGAAAATGAACGATTCTAATCCTTTATGGTAGATGAACAAAACTGTTCATTCATTCTTCCAGTGAAGGAGTTGGCACACCACCTGTAGGAGGAATATTATAAGCATCGATATCAGTGAACATGAGTTCACAGTCATTGCTTGCAATTCTAACAAATAGAATAGGAAATAAATAAGAATAAAATGTAGATAAATAAGAAATAGAAAGTAGATAAACAAGAAATACAAAGTAGATGAATAAGAAATATAAAGTAGATAAATAAGAGTAAAAACTCAAGTACGATTTATCGTTATATGGTAGCGCAAAGTGTTTGAGAATCTTTCCACCGACCTGTGGCCAAGGAGTCCATTATTGCGGTAGAAAAATGCTTGCCGAGGGCCCGTTCCCACGAAATGTAGTAGTTCCTATCCCTCAATAGATCTATTGGATTCATAATGTTTATAAAGTAAAACCAACTCATTTAGAGCGGCAAATAGTAAAGTAAATAAACTTTTGCACCATCATTAACGAAGACGCAGATAGAGACAATGCCTTCCTCTGCTGTTTCGAAACACCGAGTGTGATTTCGGATGGTACTCACTTAGGACGCTAGGCGTCTTTCCATTTTGGGATTCAATTATTGAGATGAAATAAACTGGTCGAGGTACTGATTCATCGTAAAACTGTATGTCCCTATCTTCTACAAGTTCCTGAATGGATTCATGTGCTTTGGGAAATCAAGTTAACTCGATAAGTGCGAAAAGGGAGAAAGGAAACGTTTTACAGTAAAAAACAAAGAGCAAAATATTAAAAGGCGGATTTCCCCGAACTCATTAGCTTTAATTAACATTAACATAATGATTTCTAATGAAGTAATTATAATCATTTTACTTATTGAACAAAGAAAAAATATATTGGGAAGTGTAGAGAAGTAAAGAGAGTATACCACCGCTTGATGATGTAATAAGATACAGTGAGCAAGTCAACGTAAAGCTGTTAAAATATTTTTATTAGAATAAATAACTAATAAAAAATATATTAGCCGCTTTACGTTGACTTGCTAACCGTGTTGTATATTGGGAAGAGTGGTTGCAAAATACAGCTCCGTAATCCCAGATTATTTTAATTCTGGAACCACTTAAACCACGTAATTAATTATTGCAATTATTCGTTTCACTTAAAACGCAATTTAAAAAATATTATTCAATATCGTTTATTAAATTTATATATTTAATGGATTTTTTAATAAAAATATATGTGGAGAAAGAACTCCGAGAAGAAGGGAAAACAATCGAATCATTGGAATCGTTAGGGCTAGATCTAAGCATAATTAAATGGTAATTTATTTGAGACAGCTCGTGGGGAAAAAAGATAAATGAGAGCTCTAACGACAGATCACAATGCGATATTAATCGCATTAATATTAAGTTAATCAATAATTAATCGGCCTTGGAATGTAATTTTTAATTACTTTTCTTATTGGCGTCATTGTCATAATAATAGTAATACAATAAGTTTACCACGGTAAAATACCATTCAAAGGGTATGTAACTGTTTCATTTGCTAATTGGGTAATTGTAGTATGGTTATTGTAGTATTACTGGTTTTTGTACTATTATTAATTGGTTATTGTAGTATGGTAATTGTAGTATGAGGAGAAAACAGATTAAGGTTCATGTAATGTACACAAGAGCCTCATGGTTGGGGCTAGAGTATTAAAATGTGCTCTTTATTGATTATATTTGCATTTTTTTGCTGAAGTGAAAAGCTTAGGTGCCCCGTTTGTGTTTTTGTGCTCTTATCGATCACAACATTCTAATTAGACTTTAAGTATTATATTTTTGGCTGAATTTTAATTGATTCGGAATATTTATATATTTCAAAGTTTTTGATAAAATTTTAATATCATGCATACACATTTTATTATCTAGGATGTTATAAATAAAATTTTCTATATATGTGTGTGGATATAAATTACATATAATTCAGTCAGTTATATAAATTATAATCGATTTTAAAACGCTAATTATGATTTAAACAAATAAACACATGGCTCATCAAAATGCTGTAGCACCTTATAAAAACCACGGCTGGAAAGTTGGGAAATTTTAACCAGCCCCCTTTTAAACGAAAACGGCCGGTTGAACAGCGACCAGCTAAAGCAGAACCTGTTTTGAGGGAAACAGCTGTAATTTAATGTAGATATAAATTATATATAATAAAATTCAATCATAAATTAAATATAAATTAAACCATAAATTTATTTAATGTAAGAGTAGGCTGAGGGATAATTAATAATAATAATAATCAAACAACTCTAATAACATTTCTTTCTGCACGTGTGGCAACATTATCTAATAGGTTGCGGGGATACTTAATATGATTTGCATGCGTTTATTTTGTTTTTTAATTTCATTTAACGTTCGAAATTTTATATATATTTCAAGTTGATCATATAGATATGTCCCGCATTATTGCGCTTTGCAGATATTACGTTTTTTCTCCCCATAAGGTAAAGGTTCGTGGTAACCCTCCGTCGAGTAAGCCCATCGGTGCCATTTTTTCAATAGCATGTGTTCACATAACTTCTGTGTCACAATTAATTAATTATGTTAGTACATACTTAGCAAGCCACATTATCTTGTAAACATAACCTTTATATGCATGAAAAGTAGAAAAAGAGTGACTCGCTTTATTGCTGGGCTATGAAACCTCAACTCCGCAATACCTCTGAAATTTTGTATTTAAATGTAAATTCAAATTTACAAAATAACCCTTTAGTTACCAAATTATGATGAAATTAAAATTTCACCTTAAGCATTTCTTCCCTTAATATGCATTATATATATATAGGTCTGCCGGAAAGTTTTGTCCGATGATGTTATTTCAAGTTTCAGCACGCATGCACGTGTTTATTTGAGATACACATGGCCGTTTCTCTTTATAATTGAATTTATACACATCTGCTCTTCTAAATTAACTGGAATAGTAGTGTCTCATTTCATTATCAAGTGAGACACGATCGTGTAAACATGGCTGCCGATGAAGTTCATTTACTACACTGTATTTTGTACAAATTCCAATAAGGCAGAAATGCTATAGAAGCGTGTCAAAATTTTGTGGAAGTTTTTGGTGAAGATGCAGTTTCGGATAAATCATTCATGAGATGGTTCGAAAAATTTGAATCAGGTGAGTTTGACCTTAATGATAAACTACGCTTTGGGCGGCCATCTTTGATCGGTAACGATATTGTCAAGACCATGATAGCGCAAGATCCTTTTTCGACAACATCGGAGATTGCAGAAAAGCTTAACTCAGCCCAACAAACCATTTCAGACCATATTTGGAAACTAGGATTGGTCTATAAATATTCCAGATGGGTGCCTCATGAGTTAAGTGAGAAAAATGTGCATGATCGAGTCGCCATATGCACATCTCTGCCTGCTCGGAACAAAAACAAACCCTTCTTGGACCAGATGATAACTGGTGATGAAAAGTGGATTAACTAAGAAAACATTGTTAGGAAAAGAGCATATTGTGAGCCCGGACAACCTTCCCCCTCCACCATCAACCCGAGGTTGAGCCTGAATAAGAGAATGCTGTGTATATGGTGGGACATCTAAGGACCCATATAGTATAAGCTTTTGAACCCTAACAAGAAGCTCAATTCAGAGAGACACTGTCAGCAAATGGATGATTTAAACAAAGAAGTCAAAGAAAAGAGGCCGGCGATATTCAATAAGAAGCACATCATACTGCGCCATGATAATGCTAGACCACATGCTGCTTTGGTGACTCGTCAGAAACTTACAGAGCTAGGCTGGGAAATTCTGCCACATACACCATTTATACTCCACAGGCCTAGCACCCCCCGATTATCACTTGTTTCTCTCCTTCCAAAATTTTTTGAAGGGGAAAAAATTCAAAACTGAAGCAGGTGTCAGTCAAGCACTACTTGAATTCGTCGCCTGTAAGAAAAAGACATTTAAAAAAAATGGTATTTACAAATCACCATCAAGTTGGCAAGAGGTCATAAGTAACGTCGGAAATTATATTGTACAATAAATGTTATTGAAGGTATGAAAAATTCATTATTTTCTTTCACTTCCCAAACAGACAGAACTTTCCGGTAGGCCTAATACCTGTATATATATATTGGCGCAGTATAGCCCAGATACTCTTGCGCCATAAAAATCTAAAATATTATAGAGCTTTGCGGGATATTCCACCACGTCTGTTTATTAAAAACACTTAACGTTTCACTCCGTGATATGCGAAGCA
>QLNU02003225.1:26219503-26230431 GCA_006491805.2 Dysdera silvatica | reverse complement strand
ATTATTGCCCTTTTTCCTCAATAGCTATGACATATAGGCGACTACTTTAACTTGCCTGCAAATGCAAACCATAGAATCGAAAGACAAAGGGCCCTAAAAATTTTGGGCCCTGGTCATTTGCCCAGAGTGCCCATTTATAAATTTAGGCTTAACACGCTTTTTATATATACTAATAGTAAATGAATGAATAATGAAAAATTTGAACTCATAACGAAAAAATTCATACAAGGATGCGTACGTGTATTTTTCCCAAATACGCAAAATATACGTAAAAACATCAGAGGCTCCAGGAATCCATACTAAAATTATTGTGGATTCAAAAAATGTCTCGAATCCACGAAGTCGGAGACTATGGTAGCAATAATTTCGAATTGTATCTTATTAGTTTGAATAATTATATGAAAAATCTCCTTTACATATCAAATGTTAAGAGTATGATATGCGTTTTTTTTAAACAAATATTCCGTTCTTTCTAAAGGAGGGAGGGGGCGGCAGTACAGGCTGTGCCTAAGGGCGGCAATTTTATAAATCCGCCACTGAGGAGAAGGAGAAGAAGCGTTCTTTTTTCGTTACTAATAAAGGTAGCGTACCTTTCAGGAGTACATAAGAAAGTTAGCAAAATATTATAAAAACTCTCTTATGTCTGGTATGACGTCACTATATGTTTATTAGAGAGAGAGAGAAAGAGAGAGTGAAAAAAAAAAGAGAAAAATGTGGACGTGTACAGATGATAACACAATGTAGATTCCTGGTTTGATGCCCAGAAAATTGAATTTTTTCGCGACTCCCCAATGTATCGTACCATAGCCATAAGTTAAGGGTTAAATATATAGCATAAACTGGAGCAAAAAAAAGAAAAAGAAAAAATGATGTATGAGAAAAATACGATTTTGGCTCTTTTCCAAGAAAATTGTGGGGCAAGTGTCCCTCTTGCCCCCGCCAGATTACACCTATGTCCCTTACCTCAGAAAAATTGCACCTATTCCACATGGGGAACGCATGATATAGATTCGCCATTTCTACTCTATGACTTTATGAACTTTCGTTTCCATGCTTGACTTTCTTAATAAAAAAAAAGCTTTTATTGATACCCAGAATGCACCTTTAGAACCTTTCTCTACGTTCTCAGAATCGTATTCGCGAAACCAAGGAAGATAATCCACAAAAACCCCATTCACCTGGTTCGAAGGCACAAAGGAGACAGGTTTATGATTTTAGCATAAACTAGGACATTCACCTCGCCGAGCATTTGTATTCAGTTTTGGTTTTTTGATAGCAAAAAAACGTTATTCTGAATGCCCTACTATGGGCATCGTCTTCCGTCAAACGCAACTTGACAACTACTACTACTACTGTAGACCATGTACTGAGCCTTAAAATTTTTCATTATTAAATTAAAAATAAAAATAATAATAAGCCCTAAATTTCCAATGTCGAAAATAACATTCTGGACGGAAAGCGTCTCTTTTTCTCCAAAATTACATAAGCTCTAGTTTGAGCTATAATTAATACGTGGGTGGCAAAAATTATTGTATAATAAATTCCCCCACGAAAACTCACAAAAATCTCGCCCCGGAGGCTTTTCTGTGTTGACCATATTTGGCAATTGTGTTATCCCTGTGAAGGGTAATAATATCTTACATCCTTATATACGGAGAAAGAGAGCGTTGTTTCCTGTCCTCATTCGTCTAGCGGTCTAAGACACTCCGGGCTAAACGGAGGGACCCTGGTTCGAATCCAGGATGGGGAAAGCGTCTCTTTTTCTCCAAAACGAATAAAGCTCTAGTTTGAGCTATAATCTATACGTGGGTGGCAGAAATTATTGTATAAAATAACATTCGTTATGATCTGAATTGACGTTCAACAATGCTAAACTATTAATAAATATAGTGGAACCTGGTAAGGCGACCACCTTCGTAAATTGGCCACTTGAATAAGTAAAGTGAGCGCTTTTTATAAGAGAGAACTGGTAAGGGCGCAGTCATGCCTATACCAAAGTCTGTCGCATACAATGACCACCTGTTTATGGTGACTCCTTCGGTCCAGTCTCACAGGTGATCACTTTAAGCAGGTTCTACTATACTTATCTCTACAAGGGATTAGAGGGTTAACTATCAGAACTAACAAATGTCGGAGTGGCTATGATAACAGAACAAAGGGTAAAATAAAAGAAAAATGATTTTAAAAACTGTTTCCAATACCCTAAGGTTCCAATGACTTAGATTTCAGATAAGTGACATTCCAATTACCTAGGATTCCGATAATCGATGTTCTGTTATTTGACACAGGAGTGGATTAGGCCGCCAGTGCGCCCTCATGGGCGATAGGACTCGCGCCCTCCGAAAATCTAAGGTAGGCACCCTTTGAGAGGATCCAGTTCGCCCCTGAGTTGACATACATAAATATAAAAAGAACACCGTTCTTCCCTGATTGGCAAGCAGGGCTGTAGTTAGGGAGTGGCGTGGAGGGCTCAAGGGAGGAATGGCGTAAAATCGACTGGAATAATTCACAGGGAAGAATATGTCTGTAGGTAGCTAAGGGACGCAAGATCACCTAATTACCCTATTTATATTGGTGATTAGTTTAGTAGATGTAGATTAGGGATGGCAACTCACAAAGGTCCCTGGTTCGGATCAAGGTTGCGAAATGACATGCAATGAACTCTCTTGACAACATCGTTCTAATTAACGATTAGTTCCGTTTAACGATCATATTTTAAGGCCCCCACGAATGCTTCACTGAATTAACATATTTCCAGTTAATCATTTCTTTATAGTAGTAGTAGTAGCGTGGGCAAAGGGGGAAATTGGGAAGAGTGGCCGCCAAATTTTTTTTTCCGTTTTCCGGCGTCTGCTATCCCTTTCTTCCAATGAAAAGAGTTACTCTTTCTTTTGGCTGCCTGACCTTCAAAGTTCACTATCTCTAGAAAAAAGTGGATCAACAGTTTTTCTAGTGATTTAGGTCGAATCTGGGCGAAAACATAAAATAACACTGATCAAGTTTTCCATTGATAGAAACAGAGAGGTCGTTGAAATCTAAAATCATTTATCAAATGAAAAAGTTGTTTAAAAGAAAAATTAGCAAAAAGATAAGGATCGAGGTTACAGCATAGTTATGATCTAGATGCAGCTTCCCGTCTTCGATCTATCAACGAAGTTTTTTCAATTCTTTGACCTCATCGACCTGACTGACCTTGCCACGTATAAAATCTTTTTGTTGGCTTATTTCGTTCGAAGGGGTGAAATGATTTTAAAAGTTGGTCCAATTTAGAATAATTATTATTATTATTATTATTACTAGTTAGTATCCGTCGGCTTTTTTCCACAATAAATTTATATTAGCAGACGATTTCGGTCACGTTTTCAGCGTCGACATTTTTATTTACCCGACGACGTTCTAAATCGTCTGCCTAAGCATTTGCTAACAGAGTAAAATCTTTATAATCCGAGTCCCCTTTATCTAAAAATCTTTACTTACGTCCATTTTCATGATGATTACTTTTTTTTTAGTGATGGTAGTGAGCTGACGATAGTATAACACATACGGAAATGCACGCACGCCCTCTCTGTCTCTAGGTATATTTACTATAGTGGCGTGGTGCTTGTGGTCTTCTGCTCTTGCTTTTTAACATTAAATTTAGCTCTTAGGGAAGAAATTAAGACATCGTGTTAAATCATCAGTCTCATCATGGATGATTAAAGTAATCTTGGGACACGTTAAAACTGCAATAGCAGATACTATGTGTGTGTGAAGCATTGCTGAGCCAAAACCTCTAGCTTTTCCTCCTAAAATTTTTTTGATGTTGGCAACTTCATTAGAGAACTAGTAATGTAGTGAAGTGGTAACATTACTGTATTTTTTATTAGTTGATTTTAGTTCACGAAGAAAAAGAATTAAAGTTTCCATTCGGACCAGCTGCCATATGTTATCTTCCAACTTCATTTCTCGCTCGTATTAACATTGATGTTTTATTTGAATTAATAAGTTATTGTTTATACCGGAACCATCAAGGGGAAAGAGGAAAAGAGATAGACCACTAAGCATGTAGAAAAGAACTGTAGGAAATAAAATTAAAGAAGAGAGCAACAATAAAAAGATTTGTAGAAAAACCAAGATGAATAGGGATTGGTTGCGAAGGCTCTACCCCACCCCTCCCCCATCCTTAGGGATTAAAGAAGAAGAAGAGGAGAAGAGGATGGTGAGAAAAAGAAGAAGGAGAAGAAAAGGATGAGGAGGAAGAGAAGAAGAAGAAGAGAAGAGGAGAGGAGGAGGAGGAGGACAGCAGCAGTAGCAGAAGTAACAGTAGTTGTTGTTGTTGTAAACATATTAATGCGGCTGGGTTCACAGCTTATGATGTGTTTACAAAATGAAATGCTCCTCCTACAAACGTATACCTCCCGATTCTCTAGCGTCTCTAAATTCCGTATGTGATTTACAACGATATCGTAAAACGCGTGATGTTTTCTACTGCTCCGTATTCCCGGGTTTTATTGTCTGGCCGATGGAGGTTCTGGTCCCTCGCAAAGCTGTGTGTCCTTGCACCATAAAACATAAACAAACAAGCATGATCCCTGACACACATTTGCCACAGATCTATAGGCCATCATCAAACATCACCATCGTAATTAAGTACTGTGACTAGTAAAGAACGAAGTAGAATAACAAGTGTTGTATAATTTGCGCATAATTTGCTAATTAGGCACAACTGCGCATCCCACTTTCACTACGTCATGTAGGTTTGCAATGATTACCTAATATAGGTAATTTCAATACACCATGTGCTCATGCAAATTTCTCACATGGGGGTCTAACCATTCCGTCTGTAACGCAGTCATCCACGCTTCTATAATCAACCAGAATGTATAACATTCCTTAATGGCTATTTACATAAAAGACGTTACATAATTTTCACAGCTGGTGGGCATTTATAATTACACCATTGGACATCAATGCTTCTGCATATACACGAGCGTATTTTTTGTGAAATAGGAATAGAAATAGCGCCATCTCTCTCTCTCTCTGCTGAATGTGTTTTGCATTATAGCCTTCGTATCAAATCTAGCTACCTGTTGATTATTTTAGCTACTCCCTAAATGTTTTCAATCACATGTCAATTACTTATGCAATTGAGATTCGTCCAAGTAATGACGCCGCGTTAACTAGGGCGAACATTTGCTTCCTTCCTATTGCTCATAACTGATTAATAATGAATAATAACTGATTAATAATGAATAATAACTGATTAATAATGAATAATAACTGATTAATAATGAATAATAACTGATTAATAATAAAGAGTAACACATTCTTGCATATGCACTCTTTATTTCTTTCTGAAGCTACAAGACAATAACTGTGCTTATGCCATAAAATACGTGCAAGCAAAATTACTCGTTTGAACTGTTACTCCTGCACTTCTTATCACCACTCTTTCAGTTGTTACTCTTGCGTATTTTACTATTTAGTGACATTACTATGAGCGCTATTCTTGCATGTTTTGCTGCATTTGCTGTTCTTTCAGGCTTTGTTATTCTTTGATTCGAATTCAATTACTAACTTTGAATAGCTTACCAATAATGCTCAACTGCTACTTTTACATGGCTTATTAATATGACATATCTTCTTTTTGTTCCATACTGAATAAAATTCAACAAAGTTATGACCGTTGCCTACCATGCTTGTTGGACTTTTAGCTTAACAAAATTTATAAATACATTTTATTGAAACATAAATCGAATTTGAAAGTGAGAAGAAAGGTGAAGAGGAGATAAGAAAGATATCCAAGAATATAGTAAACCGAAAGTCCAATGAATATCAGAAGTTCTTCAACCTCTTATTTCCTTTTTCAGGATTCCTCGTCAATTCGTCGCAAGCACAATTCGTCGTGGGACAATTTGTCGAGAGCACAATTCATCGTGGGACAGTTTGTCGCGTCATACTCGTTAAAATTTGCAATATAATTATTTTTTGGGGGTTTCTTTGCTTATAAATTCAGTAGGATCCTGATAACACGAACTTCGCTTAACCGAAATGCCCTGCAATACTTTTTTTTTTGTCATTGTATAGGGTGTTTTTTTTTAATATCGATAGAACATGAAAATGGAAAAAGTGAAACAAAAAATGCAATTTTAATCAAAATTTTGTACTTATTCGAAAGATCAACACTTTGCATTAATATTTGAAAATTATTTGGGGCATAGGGCCACTGCGGCTATTCTTGACGAAGCGCATTCTAGAGGTTCAATTTTCTGCCACTTTCTTTCGTCAACACTGCTGGCAGTATGTCATGAATAACGCGGATATTGTTGTCTTACAAAGCGTCAACTGTTGCTGCTTTATCAGCATAAACCATTGACTTCACGTAACCCCACAGAAAATAATCCATCGGTGTCAAATCGTACGACCTTGGGTCCATTTCTGGAAATCAACTTACCGCCAAATTTGGATTTCAATAAATCAATGGTTGCGGTCGTCGTATGACACATAGCACCATCCTGTTGAAACCACATCTCGTCCTGATACATATCATACAGATTTTCAAACAAAAAAATCACCGCTCATGGTACGGTAACGATCACCATTGACTGTAACGTGAGCTCTGGCCTCATTTTTGAAGAAATATGGTCCAATGATGCCACCAGCGTGCAAACCGCACCAAACGGTACATTTTTCTGGATGTAAGGGAGTCTATAGGATCTCTTGTGGATTGTTCCCACTTCATATGCGGCAATTTTGCTTATTAACAAACCCTTTAAGCCAAAAATGAGCCTCATCGCTGAACATAATTTTGCGATAAAACAACGGATCAGTTTCCAAATGCTCCAGAGCCCAATCGGCGAAATCACGGCGCACAAGATGGTCTCGTGGCTTTAATTCTTGCACCAGTTGGATCTTACACGAGTGTAGGCCAAGATCTTTTCGCAAAATTTTCCACGTAGTGGACGAACTGAACCTCAATTCCTCCAACCGACGACGAATCCATAAATTTAGATCATGTTCAACACCTTAGTTTACGGCGTCGATATTCTCTTCAATACGCACATTCCTTTGACGTGTTGGTGTCTTTGCATCATCTAGGGAATATGTCGCTTTAAATCTATTTACAGTTCGACGGATGGCTTTCTCAGATGGACGGTTATGTGTACCATAAAAATCACGAAGGCGTCTATAAGTTGCACGAATGGACGACTGATTTTCAAAGTAAATTCGAATAATTTGGTACCATTGTTGAAGCGTTAAACGTTCCATATTATTTTGCCGAATTATACTAACTATAAATGTGAAAGAGAATGTGCAAATAAACAGCTTACTTCAGAGCTGTTGCCAACGAAAGCTCTATCACATCTAAAAAAACACCCTTTAGTATAAATAATTGTAGCAAAATATGACAGAGCTTACGGGCGGCAATATTATAAGTCCTCCTCTGCACACATTCTGTTTGTCTGTGTCTTTACGACGCAAGGATACAAAGGTCGCACTGCATCGGAATATTCTAAGGAATCCGAATCTCCTCTTTCAAGTGAATCGAACCGCGAATTACATTTAGGAATTAAAACAACACGCGTTCTGCTGGGACCCGGACATAACAGGCGAATGAATCACGACTACGTCAGAATGGCGCCATGGGCCTACATTTTTCCGAGGAACTCCAACCTCTTTCGGATTAACGAAATTAACTTCAGACAACTGTGAACAGTTAGTCGTTGAGACTTTTTTTTTTTTAATACGGTTGGGAGTTGTATCGAATCAACGTCACACAAGGTGAATCTTAAAATAACCACTATGCTCCCGCAGGATTACAATCATGAATCCAACAAGATCTCAGGTTCGCATCTAGACTGAATGTATAGGAAATTCTTAACTCTTTGTACTCCTACGAGTCGAGGAAGTCTCTAGATGGGATCAGAAATGCCAGAAAATGATTTCCGAAGAAACGGTGTAGGACATATCTTAGAGTCTTCAATGCAATATTGGGAATGGAAGAATCTAAGGCTGCTAAAAAAAGGGGGAGCTGAAACATCAAGCAATTTGATGCCATCGTATCACGTGATTTACAAGTGTGTAATTTTTAATAAAATAAGGTCAAATGGGTGATGACGCTGGGAGTTGTTGGAATCACGCGAGGAATAAACATAGAACGTTCAGATTTGCAAAAGATCCTGTAAAAAGAAGAATGAACTATTAATTTTGCAATGGTAAACGTTGTGTTATGAAACCGGAAGTGTACAACAAAATGGTGGCTGATGCGTCGGCCTATAATTTTAGGGGCCTCTAAAGGTAACGAACTCTATTTAACGCTTCAACCATTTTTACAAATACAGTGTTACCCCCCGTAAGGGACACCTATTTAAGGGACCATTTCTCTGGCCCCCAGTCTCTTTGATTGTAGATACATGTGTATCAAGTCATGTACCTCCGAAGAAGGGACACCTCTATTTAAAGGACAAAATGTCCAGTCCTGTATGTATCCCTTATCGTTCACGAAAAGTAGTCCGATGGTACCGTTAGAATTAACGGGAGCTGACATCACAAACGGCCTAGCCGATTACAGCAGAGGGGAGGACGTCATTTCAGAACTAGGTTTTAGCGAAGGTCTGTCTGCGCCAAAAACCAGTTTTGAAATGACATTCTCCTCTCTGCTGTAATCGGTTAGGCCATTTTCACTGGCGTAAGGTTTAAAAACACGACGTTTCGGGAGCCAACTGCTCCCTTTGTCAAGTGAAGGCAGAATGCCCTCACTTGACATTCTGCCTTCACTTGACAAAGGGAGCAGTTGGCTCCCGAAACGTCGTGTTTTTAAACCTTACGCCAGTGTCGAAATAACTGTTTGTTATGGAATCTCCTGGTGAAACTCTGTATTGTTTCGTTAACAATACCATAATAAATAATCAAAATCTCTTGCGTCCTGTGCTTCCCCTTTGCATATACAATCGACTACTTCAATTCCCTCAACTGGCAATTTTTCTCCGATTTATTTTTATTGGAGTTTTGCGACGAGGAAAAATTTCTATGGGAAGTAAAAAATACGTTCTAACAAGCGATGAACAGAGGTTTCTTTGCGGGGCTTAAACGCAGCAAAACAAATACTTTTTCGTTTTTCTTGAATGGCAACGATTTCCCCCCTTTCTCATTTTCGGTGTTCTTTATCTCTTTTTCTGTAGTTTTAGTAGAGAAACATTTATTATGAAGCAAAAAATTTCGTGTTTCACGCTTAAATTCCATGTTTCGTGCTTAATAATAAGATAATTTTAAGTTAATAATAATAATAAGATAATTTTAAGTTAATAAAAATAATACGATAATTTTAAGTTAATAACAATAATAAAGTTAATAACAATAATAAGATAATTTTAAGTTAATAATAATAATAAGATCATTTCCCGGTTAATAATACAATAATAATAAGATCATTTTAAGTTAATAATACAAGATCATTTAAGTTAATACACACAAGATTCATTTTAAGTTAATACAATAATAAGATTATTTTAAGTTAATAATAATAATAAGATCATAATAATATTAAGATCATTTTAAGTTAATAATAATAGATCATTTTGAAGTTAATAATAAGATCATTTAAGTTAATAATGAATAATGTTTTGATTTATCACAATCGTAAAATAACACAATGGGCACAGTTTTTGAACTATATGCTTTAATATAGCTTTAAAACGTTTTCTCGAAGGCTTTTAGCCCTCTTCGAAGAAGCTTACATAATACTGGAACTATTGGATACTACTTATATAGTTCCAGTATTGTGTAAGCTTCTTCGAAGAAGGCTAAAAGCCTTCTAGAAAACGTGTTTGTATTACCTTGAATTTAGGTTTGTATTACTGTGTTTTGTATTACCTTGAAAAAAACCTCTTAATTTTCTATTCATTTTAATAAAATTTAACGTGGAAATTCCAAATGTATAATTGTCGGCTATGCTAACTTGCTGCATAATATTTCCATTAAAGTCAATTTTTTATGCAAGAAAACTCACTACTTAAAAGTCTTTAAATATTTAGATACACAATTAAAATTAGTATTTTTTATTAATCCCGCATTAAATATAAATTTTATATTCCAGTTTTTGAAAAATTAATAATAATCAGGGAGGTTTCAATTTGTAAAGGTTTTGATTTCTTATTCGTTTTCTAATTCATTAAATCATTTGTAATTATTCCTAAAGGGTGCGGTCACTAATAAAACAGCCAGACCTTTATTGCGTAACGTTCTTTTTAAAAATATCGCCAGCATTACTAGATTAACATTCAACAGTTTAATATTCAAAAGCAATCGTATGTTATGTAACACATTTGATCATGAAACCTGCTGTGGAAAACGATTAACAAAAAGACGCATTTTCACAGCATCTAGAAACGACATTTTTTGAACATTAAAAAGAAATCGTAAAATGAAGTGTTACAGAAGAAACTCGTTTCAGCAGGATCGTGCTTAGCGAATGCGGGGCCCGGGGCAAAACATATTTCGGGGGCCCATACATATATGAGTAAGAAAACAAAAAAATGGAATAATGTATGAACACTAGATGGCACGAAATGCACGACCCGAAGCGAAAATATTTTTGGGGAAATTTTCAATATTACAAAAATAAAAAATTCGAGCATTACGCTTCACGGGGGTCCAGGGCATGAGCCCCGCTCGCCCCTGCTCAAGGACGGCCCTGCGTTTCAGCTATCTGCTGAAACAAATCGACACTAAACTTATTGTAAGACGTTCCGATTTTCTCTTTTCCTTTATCGTAACTATACGACAATAATCGCAATTATATATTGTAATCGTAACTTTCAATAAAATTTACTGATTGTCAATACAATTGGGAAAAACCATTCACTTCAGTGCCAATGTTGTAACGGACTTTTCAAATTATTGTCAATCAATCAAATCATATACGGTACAACTATTATAATTTGTATTTT
>QLNU02003225.1:26206471-26219403 GCA_006491805.2 Dysdera silvatica | reverse complement strand
TATCGCTAGCTTTGCGAAATACAAAACAAGCTGGTAACCGCTGACGCAACAAGAGTATACTAGGGGTTGCTGAGCTCTCCCTAGAAAAAAAATTATTCCCCTCCCCAGAAAAATATCAAACGAGTGTTACATGTGGAGCAGTTGGTTAGAGCAGAATTGAGTTTTTGGTACTCCAATTTTACATAGTTCATCTTAGACCTATGTTTCAGGTAGAAAGAAAAAATATGGCACCCACTCCAGCTGGATTCGAACTAGCGATCTCTGAGACACTGTCTCAGTGCCTCAAGCGCAGGGGATACTGAGCACCACAGCATGAGTCCATCCTCTCGTATATATATATATATATATATAATATAATGATCCTCTGTAGAACGCAGATCATTGCATGTTAAAGTAATACAAAAACAGATATAAAACAATAAGATAAGGTGACAACGGATTTACAATTAAAACACATTTATTCTAGATCTAGCACATAGTTACTAGTATTTCCTAATTTAACCTTGACTCTCGCTGCTAAACCTTCTCCCCAGCTTACTTCCTTCCGAGAAATTACCCTAACTTAACATGGCATTTCGATCTGATTATATATTAGTATCTAGTTTTGCATGACAAATGACGGAAGACAATCAAAGGGACTTACGGCTTGCGGAAATGTGTGTCGTCCAGGCTAGTCCGAAACATACCACCAGACTGTCGGCGTAGGGAGGATGATTGTAGAAGAAGGCTGACGTTCGTAGTCAGATGCAGACACTCTTACAACAAATAATAGTTATAATTAGAATAATAATTATAGCATTAAAACTTATGTCGACGGATTATGAGAAGACAGCGGATGCCACGGATCCAAATCTGTGATCGGATCATCCTCATCCGCGAAAAAAAAACTGCTAGCTTCTTTCTCACAAGACACTCAGAGGTCTCACGCTCACGGCGAAGTTCCAACTCTCGCTCAACCAGAGTGAACATCTCTCCCAGCTCTTGCAATGTACCGATTCTCTCTTTATCCTTAAGAACGTTCTGGAGAAAGCTTTGTCTTCCCGACCATTTCCAGAACCATATAATGGCCCTCTTTGGGTGGTCGCTCGTTATGTATTCAGCTGCGAAATCCTCTCTCCTTTCTTATGGCCGGACGCCGTTTTTCAGCATTCTTTGTGTCATGATCGTTCCTTTCCGCGGCAAAACCTTGGATGTGTATTCCCCATGGGTTACGTATGGCCGATACCGCCGTTAGAGTGTTGCCGAGGTCAAATCTCTTCGTGGGAAGCCAAAATGGTAGTTCGTCTTTGTCTACATATTTCCATCGAAAAATCTAGAAATGATAATGTTATGGAACCGTAGTTCGCGGTGATCATAACAGTACTTTTTTTTTTAAGGAGAAACTTCTTAAGGAACAAAGGAGGTTATGGAAGGGAAATTAAAATACAATTAAGTTTTTGACACTCCACTTTTATGTTTCATATTAAAAACTACACTTTAGGTAGAGAGAAGAAAGGGGTGGAGCTATAGCCCCATAGGCCTCAATACTAGTTACGCCAATAATGGTAACTGCATGCAAGAAACATAAACACAAAAAACTCGCAAATCCCATAAATAAAGATTCTTAGCAAACTTGTTGCAGCTGCAGGAAGATACTAACGATAATTGCAAAGTTAGATGTGGCAAAATTTCTTTATGCTGACTTTTTTTGTTGCTAATTGAGTAGCTGTGTGTGTGTGGTGGGGAGAATGCTAACCAAAGAAGAGGCTGTATGTTCCCAATTTTTTTAGGACGACACGCCAATTGAATTACAGTACCAGTGCCAACCACGCATTAGCGTAGCTAGTCTCGAAGTCCATAGTCTCAACCCCAATTTTCGCATATTATAACATTCATTTACAATTTGTGTCCCGGTGGGGGGACTAGGCCAACCTCCCCAAGTTATGCGCCAATGGCGCCAACATTGGTGAATAATCGCGGATCGATGCAAAATGGAAAAAATTCGACGAAGTCTTAAATCTTTAAACTACTCAAGAAAATGGTGTCATCTTTCACTAATGACCGCGAAAACAGAGTGGTCCTTTTAGGCATGTTCAAGCCAACACAATAGAATGTCAAATCGTCAAAGAAAAATTTCTAAACGCTTTGTTTGGAATGTGTTTCATCAGAGAGTGTCTGGCGTTCACATCATTGTTCTAAATGAGGATTATAGTTGATGATGAAGATGAACTGGTTATAAAACGAATTGCCAGATTCGTCTATCAGAGTTCTATAAAAGAAGTTCCGGGTTTTGCGTGGTATTGAAAGCGGACATTTATTTACAATCGTCTGCTTTGTGTTGCATTAAGCAATATCTGTGCGAAGGAAATAAATAATGGAAGACGACACAAAAAATGCTCAAACTCCATGAGAAAACCAGTGGAGTAATATGAAGAATGAACTATTATAAAATGTTATGAATTTTAAAATTTGAGCCCAATTTGTTGTAAAGAATTTAATGGATTCTCTCTCACTAAATACGGAAGCCAAACGATACTTGTTTATTACTAAGGCAAATAACCTTCAGCGGGACAGCGACGATTTTATTTACATTTAAAATAACGTTAAGAGTTTTCTTCGTAAAGTTAGGCATTCATCCATAAGGTTTATATGATATTTATTAGTTATTAATAAATATTATTTTCCTCCATTGAGGTAGGCGGAAAGTTCATAAAAGGGGTTATAGGCTTAATGGTAAGTGTTACAGAGCTACAATTCATATATTCCTATGTTAAATATAAAATTTCATGGGTTAGAACCTCAACCCGCCCCCTGGCTACGCCTATGCATTTCTCCTATATAACGCTTTTCGACTATATGGCGTATATGACATTCTGCCGACCTGACACTAATTGTTTAAAGAAAATTTTGTAGTTAAAAAGAATAAATACTAATTCATTCATTCATTCAGGTCTAACTTGATAATACAAACATCGTTCCTAGAACATTGTTTAATGTTAGATATATTAGACTAGAGGTTTTCAAGCTTTCGGAATCCTAAAATTATTTGCAGACACTTGAAGAGTCTTTTGCTTTATGGTAGTCATATACAACAAGTCTTAATATTATTTTTATTATCTTGAACTTATGTATCCTCCCTGAAGGCATCTATGGGAGGGTCAGGGGACCTTCAAACCCACTTTCAGAACCTTTATATTAAAAGAAGGGTCATTCCCCTTGAACCGGCTTTAAGAAACTCTAAGTAACAGAAATATTTTAAGAACTCTAATCACTCTGTCGTTGTTTTTTCGTTGCTACGGAAATTACATGATGGCATAATAAACAGAAACCGATCGACGAAAAATCGTTGATGAACTAAAAGTTTTATTTTGGAAACAAATGCTGTAAGTTATTAATATCAGTTAATTGCCTTGCGGATTGCTAACTCTTAGTTGTCTTTTTCGCAAGAGTATCTTGTCTATTTCGTCGTAAATTATTTCGGATATCGAACTTTAGTTTTGGCGCTTGACTTTCCCTTTAGCAATTTAAAATTGCGCCACATTGAGGCGCAACTGCTCACTTAGAAAGTCCGTCCCACGTCTTTTGAACAAACTTTCAATTACCGCTAGGACAGAATTAGGAAACTGACACCGTAGGTGCTGTTCGTTCACGAAAAGAAGTCTGATGGAATAGTTAGAAATAACGGGAGGTGACGTCACAAACGGGTTAGTTCATTAGAGCAGAGGAGGACTACAATTTCAGAACTGTTTTTTGGTGAACGTTTGTCGGCGCCAAAATCAAGTTCTGAAATTGGAGCCCTCCTCTACTGTAATGGGATAGGCCGTTTGTAACGTCACCTCCCGTTATTTCTAACTGTTCCATCGGATTTCATTTCGTGAACGAACAGTACAGAGGTATAGCCTTCCCTTTCCACCCTTACAAAGAAAGCAATAATTTGAAGGAAAAAATCTTGCATGTTGTATTTCTAACTTTTCATAAGTGAAGATTATTATTTTTCACATAGTAATTCAAACTAATATTTCAGCTAATGATTTTATATAATGACACATAATTGATAATTTATTTTAGGCTTTCACTTGCCACCTCCTTAACAAGGGTCGCCCGTAGCATATGCTTTGTTTGTTTGGATTTTTTATGGCGCAAGAGCATCTGGGCTATACTACGCCGGCATATGCCCTGTATGCCTACTTGGAAATCTGCTGCTGGATTGCCAGCAGGCTTGTTTGTGTGTGTGTAAACCTGCCGGGCTTCTCACATCAAGTTAACCAGGGGAGAACTAGGTCCTCTCAAAGGGCGAATACCTTGGATTATCGGAGGGCGCTAGTCCTATAGCCCATGAGGGCGCACCGGCTGCCCAGTCCGCCCCTGAGGTTAACCCGTCCGTCCCGGTGTAGATGGCCATTTAAGCAGTCTTGGGGCGTCGAACACATAACTAGGAAGCCTTTTAAAATCATGCATGGACACACATTTCGATATTTAACTTGCCCCGCCCACAAGGTGCATGCCCCCTTCTGGGTGTGGAAATTTGAATGGATTAAGCAGTGAAAGAGGAAGAACGCTATTTACAATTGTGCTGTTTATATCAACCTGACACCTAATGTACCTTCATTGGGATATTTCGTACACTTCGTGTACTTTGTAGGGCAAGGATAATTAAGGCTATGGTGCCCCAGAGCGTACAGTTTCCCAAAGGGTTCGAAGCTCGGTCATCTGTTATATTTTGTTATTATTTTATCTCTCATTCTGTTCTTATATATCTCAGCTTTGTAATTGATTTTTTTTTTACATCCTATGTTTATAAATAAATTTGTATTGTATTTAGGGTACCAAACCCAGGATTATGGATTGGCTGGAAAAACGGAAAGTGTTCGATACCAGCGATACTCAAATCCATAATTTTTTTCCCACGGTAGACAAAGGTGTTAACTTTGTGCGGCTGTAAAGTTGATAGTTCATACCAATATGGAGATTGCAAAGCCCAAAACAAGTTTTTTAATCGTATATATTAGTCATCTAATGACTATTATATACATTACATGTCTTATATAATTATATAATCGTGCGTTTAAATGACTTGTTGCCTAGTTGGGAAAATTAACGAATATTTCTGAGCGTTCACTTCCTTATTGGCTAATACTATTCAAGGGCACGCCGAATCACGGGCAAGGTCGCACCAAAAACAAAATAAGGACATATAAACTAAAACTTTAATTCTCAGATGAAACGATTTCGCCACTATAAAAATATCTCGCTCTTTATTATTACATAAAATCATATAAAATATTATTAAAAATTTGTCCTATCTTATATACTTTGGTGTAATAATTAATATATGACAGCTAAATAATATCTTATATGCTTTTATATAATAATTAATAATATATAAAAAATAATGTCTTGTATGCTTTTATGTAATAATTAATAATATATAACAATAACATCTTATAGTAACTAATTTATGAGTCCTCGGCTATCGCCTCTAGAAGGTCCCTGAGATCGCAATCTCGGACCTACCAGGTCAAAGGTTAAATGGGCATTTAAAATAACTTTCCAACTCAACAAGCTTAAGACACAAAACGTATTTCTGCCTCCTCGCCCCAGCCCCTCCCCTCCATGGTACACATCCTGGCAGCATTCGCGTATTTCCTTTTTATCGACAATGGTTCAATGGCGCAGGTCCTGCCAATTGGCGTATGTGTGTTCTGGAAAGAAGACACACGGAACAAAGTAGACCACTTCGCTACTGACTCCCCATTATTAATAAAAGTCGAATGGCAACACCCGCTGCGACGAGAACTCGTAAAATCCGAGGGCCATCATTATGCCAGAGGTCCATGCTACAGGTTACTTCTCGGGAAAATCCAAAGATGCGTGTGTGAGTTTATTTGCGATGACATCTTAATATAGATAGCTCCTCGATGGACGACGTGGTTCCATTGCGAAGAAAAATGCCGTAAAAATAAATGTAAATGAACCTGATTATCTCATATTCCGTCAATGAGAAGCAATTGGAATGTGTGTGTATGATCACTCCTCTCCTTCACAAAATTGATATAATGGTTGTCTTCAGGTTTCCTTAGAGCCCTAGAATTCTAGGCCGACGCATCAGCCGCCATTTTGTTGTACACTTCCGGTTTCATAACACAACGTTTGCCATTGGAAAATTAATAATCCATTTTCTTCCTCTTACAGGATCTGTTGCAAATCTAAACGCTCTATGTTCATTCCTCGAGTGATTTTAACAATTTACCCACACCCGCCCCATTTTATTAAAAATAACACACTTGGAAATCACTCAACTTTAACACAGCAGTGAATGGGATCACGTGATACGATGGCAAAAAAATGGCGGATTACGCCAGCTCCATTTTTTAAGAGCCTTAGGTTTCCCCCATGGCTGCGTTTCCCAAAGTGGGATCTGAGCGTCACTGATGATCTGTGACAGCCTATGAATTAATTGGCATACAGGATCTATTATTTACAGGAAAATTCAAAAAGATACATATAATGAAATGATATATTCAGCAACTCACGTCTCGGAAAAAATGCCTCTCCGTAAAGAATGAAAGTTCAACGCTGGACAATGAATTTATAAAAGCGACAAGCTCACGGATATCCAAACGATCTATATTGGGATGTGAAGACGTAATACCAGATGCATTCAATATTTCGTTAATGACATACAGAACAAATTCATCAAGCTTGAAATTTAGATAGCATATTGTTTATAGCATTTATTTGAATTAGATAACATATTGTTTATAGCATTTATTTGAATTGGATAACATATTGTTCATAACATTTATTTGAATTAGATAACATATTGTTTACAGCATTTATTTGGATTAGATAGCATATTGTTTACAGCATTTATTTGGATTAGTTAGCATACTGTTTATAGCATTTATTTGGATTAGATAGCATATTGTTTATAGCATTTATTTAGATTAGATAGCATTTATTTGGATAGCGATCATCAGAACCCAATATTATTAGCCAGAGTTCACAGCCTTAGAAGCAGGCAATATATTTTTTCACTTTTCCCTGGAGATATAATTCGCAAACTCTTTATCCCACAAAACCCTTTTATTACCACATGCTTAGCCACGCAATCCTTTTCTTACCACATACTTAACCGCGGAACCCTTTTCTTACCGCATGCTTAGTTAAGGAACACTTTTCTTACGGCATGCTTAGCCACGGAACCCTTTTGTTACCCCATGCTTAGCCACGGAACGCCTCCCTTTCCGCATGCTTAGACACTGAACCCTTTTCTTACCGCAAGGTTAGCCACAGAACTCTTTCTTACCGTATGTTTAGCCACGGAACCCTTTTACCAATGGCGGCTTTTCAGGGGAAGGAAGGGAAGTGCCACTTCCCCAATAATTTTCATCGAATTCATTTCTCATATTAGTCTTCTTTTTTAGTATTTCATATGCGTACATTTCGATATTTTTACGTAAAATTCATTTTCTTATTATTATTATTTTATTTTTACGATTTATAAATTGCTAAAATAATTGCAAATATAAAAAAAAAATTATTTCGCAGTGATCGTTATTCAGTACACGGGAAATATCTAACAATATTTACGACTGTAGATGGCGATGGCTAAACGGGGAAGTTTTTGGCGAAAAATATCCCCCCACATATTCCGTAATCAAGGTGGTTGCCATGACAACACTGCTAACCAACACCATTAATTAGAAGCCGAAAAGTATTTGGACTCTCGGCCCGAAGACAGAAAAAGTCTAGAAACCCGATTTCCCATCTTCTTCCTGTATACGGTTGTCAGTTTAAATCCAAAAAGTAGATGAATAACGCAATAGTATTTTGGAACAGGTTTAAAATTTGAAAAAGAATGATGTTTTAACATCATATTAAAACTAATAAATTATATCATTTTAATCTTTCAAGTCTTTTCAAAATAATGAATTGTATTATTTAATTAACCGGATTTAATTAACCGATTATTTAATTAACAGTACCGAATTTGAAAAAAAACCAGTGAAAATCCCGTTACGAAAGGTCATAATTTCATGTTTTTTCTGTCCTTCCGTAGCGACGCGCGTTTTTCAAAGTGCATTTTTTTATACCGCAGGAAAATTTTCATACCATTTCAGTTAAAAGTAGTATTGAGCCCTTTTCTTAAAATGATTTACGAAAAACATTGCAGTTTAATATTTTGAAATTGTAGAAAACATTAACCATGAATGTCGTTCTTCCGTAACATTTTGAATACCATGGCTTTACCTAGATATCCCTCGCTTCCCGTTGCAAGCAGCGAACACAGAAAACTAACAGAGAGAGAGAGCTTTAGTGCCAAAAGGTCTAACCATTCGCATCGAAACTGCGGAATATGCATGAGGTGGTGGTGCAGTGATTTTGTTGACCATTTTGTTTCAGATTTTTCAGCGAAATGAATCCAATTAATGATATTATGTGCAATTTATTGGAAACTCCGTTTAGCCGGTGGAAAGACGAAGACAAAAGGGACGTATTACGTCAAGCACGTCCAACGGGTTTATTGACGACTATTGCTAAAAAAGAAATTAAGAAGAGCTGTAAGTCGTACAATATTAGTTTTAAAAAGTGTTGGTACACTCAGTATAAATGGCTATGTAGTAGTCTAACCTTAAAAAGATTATTCTGCTGGCAGTGCTTGCTTTTTAGTAATAAACATTCTGTTCGGAATAAAGACGGATTCGCCGACTTATTAAACATAACACGAGCACTCCATGGTGCACGATGATTCTGCTGAACATCTAAAGTGTGAAATAACGCTAAACAGTTTTTAAAAAATCCGAACACGATTGCCGATGCCTTGAGAGAGAATGGTAGATTTCTAAAGTGCAGTTCAACGAAAACGTTTGTTTGAATAGATTGTTTCTACAAGCAGTAATTGATGCAGTAATAAATTTGAGCAAAAAAGAAATGGCATTTTCCGGGGGTATGATGAAAGCAGTGACTCCATAAATCGTGGAAATTTCAAGCAATTACTAAGATTGTTGATCTCAAAAAGTCCTTTACAAATTCAAAATTATTACAAAAAGATTAACAACGTCTTCACTGGTGACTTCAAAACTATTCAAAATAAAACGATTTAATGTATTTCCGATTATTTAAACGATCACGCCAAAGACGAAATAAACGAGACTAAATTTTTTTCTATTCAAGTGGACGACACCACTGACATAAATCAAACTTCTCAGTGCTCCTTGATATTAAGATTTGTAAATTGTGAAGGCATATTAGTTGAGCGATTTTTGGGTTTCCATGATGTGAGCGAAGACAGGACGTCATAAATGTTGAACAAAATGCTGGACCAAATTTTGAATCCTTTTGATTACCACCACAAATTAATAGGACAGTGTTACGATGGGGCCAATGTAATGTCTGAACACTTGAATGGACTCCAGAAAAAAGTCAAAGATGAAGCTCCTCAAGCCATTTTTGTCCATTGTCTGGCACATCGCTTCAATTTTGTTTTGCAGCAAAGTTTTTCTAAAATTTCTAAGTGTCAAATATTTTTTGCAAGCCTCACTCAGTGGCATTTCTTCGCTTCTTCATCACTCGGTGAAGCGATCTTATGTTCTTACATCAAATTCCGAAAGACGCATACCAACCATAACACAAACTCGATAGTACTCCAATTCGGAATTAGGGAATGTGATCGTTGAAGATTGGGATAAATTAAAAGAAGTATTCGAATTTACGATAAACAGCGAACATTCAGACAAAACAACAATTCAACTTGCAAAGGGGATTTTAAATGATATGAAAGATTTTGAATTTACGTTTTTTGTCAGTAATATTCAATGAAATTTTTGGACTTACTGATATATTATTCGAAATTCTTTAAAAAAATCACTTAATTTAAACTATTGAGTATCTCAAATAAAATACACTCATGAGCTATTAAGCCGTAAAAGGGAGGATGGTGTTTTTAAAACCATATTTGAAAACACGCTGAAAATCACAGGAATAGTATAATCTAAACGGGAATATGCCACTGGAAACAATTTCTCAAAATTATAAATAGCTATATTTTGAAATTTTAGACCACATGCTTACGGCAATAAACACAAGATTTCAAGATTGTGAAAAACTGCAATTTGTCTTGCCGATACAACGAAATTTGAACAATTTAATTTCCATTTTCCATCCCAAGTACTTGAAAATCTGCAAGAGTTATACAGCGATGTGTTTAAAAAAAGCCCAGCGCCTTAAAAATGAACCATGTCTTATATATGCCCTTGTAAAATTCAGGAATATATCTATGCAAGAAGTTCTTCGAATGCTTCATGAAGAAATTTTCACAGAGGCTTATAATTCGTTTTCTCTCGTCTTAACAATTCCATCTACAAGTGTACCAGCGGAAATGAGTTTTTCTTGCCTTAAAAGAATAAAAACTTACTCAAGAAATACTATTTTGCAAGAGAGACTTTATTCTTTAATGAATATTTTTATTCAAATAGACATATTAGTGACACTTATGAAGAAACAGTCCTTTTACGATGATGCATAAGACAGATTTGCAGCATTAAAGGACAGAAGAATTAATTTAATTTACAGAAAATAGCTAAATCCTCATTAAATAATTTTTGAAACTGCTATCTTCTCATATCACTAACAGAGCCAGGATTTAATTTCGGGGGGGGGGAGTATCTGATTCGGTAAGGCTCTTCCCTGGCCTTTTTTGGTCGGTCCCAGCGCTGGTGGCGTGCGGATGTCTGTTCTCTGCTGTCCGGGCTGGCGGGTGTTGGTTCCAGCTCGCTTAAGACGGAGTGTTTGGGATATTCACTTTGGCCGCCGGGTGGCGGTGGATGGATGCCTGCTTCTGCTATTCTGGGACCGGACTCCGCCCTCCCTCGTAATTCGGACTTCGTCGCTGGGGTCGTGCTTGGCCTTCTGTCCATGACGGGCGTTCGTCATTGTCTTCGTCCGCTGCGATCGCTTGGGGGCCAGCTTTCGCAAACAGTGGATGATAATTTGGTATGTAATGCCTGTCCGGACTATGCTGGTCTCGTGCGCCCTGGTTGCGGGGAATGTTTTACGCCTGTTCGCTGCCGCTCGCGGCACCTCACCCACTCAACGGTGTCCGGTGGTCTCCTGTAGGAGTACCGGCCGGCCCGGGGTGTTCTTCCGCGCCATCCATCTATTTCGGCCGCTCTTCGGGGCGGACTGATCGTGGGTGGTCTCCGGTCGACGTTGAATGACGACAATCATGTGAGCTGTGCGTCTCTGTACGCCTGTTTCGATCGACAATCCCCTGCAATGCCCCCTCCTCCCAGTGTCCCTTCTCGGTCCACTGGTCGTCATATCATATGACAAAAGCCTGTCTGGGAATACAGCGCTGCCCCCTTCGGCGGCCACCTTTCCCATTGCCGTGCTGCTTTCTTACTCCTTCCTATTTTTCTAACCACGAGTCGCCGCTGGTTTGTACATATATATGCTTATCGTCTGCTCTTTTTCTTATAATAAACGTTTACTGTACATATATATCGTCTGCTCTTTTTCTTATAATAAACATTTACTGTACATATATATCGTCTGCTCTTTTTCTTACAATAAACATTTACTGTACATATATATCGTCTGCTCTTTTTCTTACAATAAACATTTACTGTACGTACATATCGTCTGCTCCTTTTCTTACAATAAACATTTGCTGTACATATATATCGTCTGCTCCTTTCCCTATAATTAACATTCATATATGTATCGTTTGCTCTTTTTCCTATAATATCATATATGTATCGTCTACTCCTTTTCTTATAATTAACATTCATACATGTATCATCTGCTCTTTTTTTTTATAATTAATATTCATGTATGCATCATCTGTTATTTTTTTATAATTACAATATAGCACACGTATAATTTATTGTTTTTATTTATAACTATAATAGCAATTAAACATTCTAACATCCTCAACAAATGCCAAAGGAGTTTTGGAAGGGTATATTTTTTTGTAACAATATCCTTTTCCAAAAGCGTGCTTACTATCCCTTTAAAAGTACACTAATTTGCACCGATTATTGTTGATTAAAGGTCGATAACAGCCCTCTCAGTGAAGTTGTTGGTGGAAACCAAGGATGTATGAATGATGACTTAAACAGGCCGCCTTATGTTCCGGGTAAGAATCGATTCCGATACTGTTTATATCGCGTTTCAAACGATTCGTTTAAAATAATCCTTAAAACATCGTCTGTTTCATAAACTTTTTTCGTCTTTTTAGGTTTGAAAACGGAACCATTGTACTCCCAAACGCTCTGTATGGATTCGATACAGCATTTGAAGGAGAAAACTTACCGGCATTATGACCTTCACAATTTATACGGACACCTTATGGTTTCTTCAACGAAACAGTAAGTTCTATTTATTATAAATATTATATATTCATTATTATATGATTTTTTATGCGAAGAAGGTTCGGTTCCCCCGGGTAAAAACTTAGGTTCCTGGCAAAGAATGATTTCAATTGTCCTTGCGCCATAAAATACGTTTATCATCCTGCATCTAAAATTTTTAAAAAATGATCGGCGGTATAGAACTTAAAACTAAAATACAAAGAAAGTAACCGCTTCCACTCATTTTTCTCAAAAAACATTTTACCTACAAATTATAGCATACATAATTTTAAAAAATGTAAACTAAAATTATAACATACATCTTACTACTTTCAAGAAGAAAAAAGCCGCAAATATCAAACAATAGAGTGTTTGACTATGTTTACGAAAGAAAGATTGAGGTAAGAATTTTATAATATTCAAATACCATATATCATGATGATAACGCATGAAAATGGTAAAAAACGTAAAATGGATGAAACAATTTTGATCACAATGGATATATTTTTGAAAAGAAAAATCTCTACATTTATTAAAACCACTTTCCTCATGATCAATTTAAAATGATGTAGCTAAAATTTTACGAAATGACGCAACAGT
>QLNU02003225.1:26176554-26206371 GCA_006491805.2 Dysdera silvatica | reverse complement strand
ACAGCATTTATTTGGATTAGTTAGCATACTGTTTATAGCATTTATTTGGATTAGATAGCATATTGTTTATAGCATTTATTTAGATTAGATAGCATTTATTTGGATAGCGATCATCAGAACCCAATATTATTAGCCAGAGTTCACAGCCTTAGAAGCAGGCAATATATTTTTTCACTTTTCCCTGGAGATATAATTCGCAAACTCTTTATCCCACAAAACCCTTTTCTTACAACATACATAGCCACGGAACTCTTTTCTTACCGCATGCTTACCCACAGAACCCTTTTCTTACCGCATGCTTAGTTAAGGAACACTTTTCTTACGGCATGCTTAGCCACGGAACCCTTTTGTTACCCCATGCTTAGCCACGGAACGCCTCCCTTTCCGCATGCTTAGACACTGAACCCTTTTCTTACCGCAAGGTTAGCCACAGAACTCTTTCTTACCGTATGTTTAGCCACGGAACCCTTTTACCAATGGCGGCTTTTCAGGGGAAGGAAGGGAAGTGCCACTTCCCCAATAATTTTCATCGAATTCATTTCTCATATTAGTCTTCTTTTTTAGTATTTCATATGCGTACATTTCGATATTTTTACGTAAAATTCATTTTCTTATTATTATTATTTTATTTTTACGATTTATAAATTGCTAAAATAATTGCAAATATAAAAAAAAAATTATTTCGCAGTGATCGTTATTCAGTACACGGGAAATATCTAACAATATTTACGACTGTAGATGGCGATGGCTAAACGGGGAAGTTTTTGGCGAAAAATATCCCCCCACATATTCCGTAATCAAGGTGGTTGCCATGACAACACTGCTAACCAACACCATTAATTAGATGCCGAAAAGCATTTGGACTCTCGGCCTGAAAACAGAAAAAGTCTAGAAACCCGATTTCCTATCTTCTTTCTGTATACGGTTGTCAGTTTAAATCCAAAAAGTAGATGAATAACGCAATAGTATTTTGGAACAGGTTTAAAATTTGAAAAAGAATGATGTTTTAACATCATATTAAAACTAATAAATTATATCATTTTAATCTTTCAAGTCTTTTCAAAATAATGAATTGTATTATTTAATTAACCGGATTTAATTAACCGATTATTTAATTAACAGTACCGAATTTGAAAAAAAACCAGTGAAAATCCCGTTACGAAAGGTCATAATTTCATGTTTTTTCTGTCCTTCCGTAGCGACGCGCGTTTTTCAAAGTGCATTTTTTTATACCGCAGGAAAATTTTCATACCATTTCAGTTAAAAGTAGTATTGAGCCCTTTTCTTAAAATGATTTACGAAAAACATTGCAGTTTAATATTTTGAAATTGTAGAAAACATTAACCATGATGTCGTTCTTCCGTAACATTTTGAATACCATGGCTTTACCTAGATATCCCTCGCTTCCCGTTGCGAGCAGCGAAAACGGAAAACTAACAGAGAGAGAGAGCTTTAGTGCCAAAAGGTCTAACCATTCGCATCGAAACTGCGGAATATGCATGAGGTGGTGGTGCAGTGATTTTGTTGACCATTTTGTTTCAGATTTTTCAGCGAAATGAATCCAATTAATGATATTATGTGCAATTTATTGGAAACTCCGTTTAGCCGGTGGAAAGACGAAGACAAAAGGGACGTATTACGTCAAGCACGTCCAACGGGTTTATTGACGACTATTGCTAAAAAAGAAATTAAGAAGAGCTGTAAGTCGTACAATATTAGTTTTAAAAAGTGTTGGTACACTCAGTATAAATGGCTATGTAGTAGTCTAACCTTAAAAAGATTATTCTGCTGGCAGTGCTTGCTTTTTAGTAATAAACATTCTGTTCGGAATAAAGACGGATTCGCCGACTTATTAAACATAACACGAGCACTCCATGGTGCACGATGATTCTGCTGAACATCTAAAGTGTGAAATAACGCTAAACAGTTTTTAAAAAATCCGAACACGATTGCCGATGCCTTGAGAGAGAATGGTAGATTTCTAAAGTGCAGTTCAACGAAAACGTTTGTTTGAATAGATTGTTTCTACAAGCAGTAATTGATGCAGTAATAAATTTGAGCAAAAAAGAAATGGCATTTTCCGGGGGTATGATGAAAGCAGTGACTCCATAAATCGTGGAAATTTCAAGCAATTACTAAGATTGTTGATCTCAAAAATCCGTTCTCAAAACTTTCGCTAGAAACAATTTCTCAAAATTATGAACAGCTATATATTGAAATTTTAGACCACATGCTTACGGCAATAAACACAAGATTTCAAGATTGTGAAAAACTGCAATTTGTCTTGCCGATACAACGAAATTTGAACAATTTAATTTCCATTTTCCATCCCAAGTACTTGAAAATCTGCAAGAGTTATACAGCGATGTGTTTAAAAAACCCAGTGCCTTAAAAATGAACTGTGTCTTATATATATACCAATGTAAAATTCAGGAATATATCTATGCAAGAAGTTCTTCGAATGCTTCATGAAGAAATTTTCACAGAGGCTTATAATTCGTTTTCTCTCGTCTTAACAATTCCATCTACAAGTGTATCAGTGGAAAGGAGTTTTTCTTGCCTTAAAAGAATAAAAACTTACTCAAGAAATACTATTTCGCAAGAGAGACTTTATTCTTTAATGAATATTTCTATTCAAAAATACGTATTACTGACGCTTATTAAGAAACAACCCTTTTATTATGACTTATCAGACAAATTTGCAGTATTAAAGGACAGAAGAATTAATTTAATTTACAGAAAATAGCTAAATCCTCATTAAATAATTTTTGAAACTGTAAATCTTCTCATATCACTAACAGAGCCAGGATTTAATTTCGGGGGGGGGGAGTATCTGATTCGGTAAGGCTCTTTCCCTAATTTTCCAACCACGAGCAGCTGCTGCCTTTTACTATTAACTAAGGAAAACCTAGATAACTATTATTTATCGCCACTTAAGCACATAAATATAAACAATAAATATATTATTATAAAAGACGCTTATAATATATATTACTTTTCTACTATTTTCTAGATTATTGATTATGGTTAGTTAACTCGTAAGTTGTGGTCATGGAGAAAGCTATAGAATTAACAGATTTTCCCGGAATTGTCGGCGATGTTTTACAAATAGCTCGCGGAACCCTAAAGGGTCATCACCTTAATCTAGGGTTCCGCCCACGGAGCATCTTGAGAAACACTGCTTTAGAGGAAAGTTCACAGATACCTTCCTCCTCCTCCCCTAGATGGTGCACAATAAGCAAAATAATGTTTAAAATAGTTCATGAGCCACAATGTAAAGTTTTCAAAATTATTCGGAGTGGGGAGGCAAACCCACATATTATGCACATTACAATATATGTAAAATTGCAATTTATTTCAAATTATTGAGCGCCTTGGGTCAATAGAACTCTACGCCTATGTTCATGAGCAATCAAATTATGAGAACACTGGCCGGGGGAACTTGCATCGTTTACAGAGAGAGGAGTTCTCTATTTTTGTTTTAAGTAATATTTCTAGTATTGCGTGGCTTCAAACTCTTTCTTTTCATTGATTTGTTTAATTTTCCCGGTACCGTAAAATCACTTATCTCGCAAAAGTAAGTTAACTTACTTTTGAAACATACAAACACAAGCCAATGTATTTATGCAAGGTGTGGTTTAATTGAATGTAGGAAATTAGATGTCCAATTTCTCATTAATCAATTTTCTAATTTAGCTTGGGATTATGATCCCCCCCCGGCAAATAATAATTAATTACCTTAACCCAGCTTAAACTAACATTTAATTAAAATCCTTTGAGAAATAAACTTGTCTTAAAACGACCTTTTACTCTCGGTCTTGAATGTGTAGGAGCAAAGTAATAACTATATCAACGTAGTTTGAAGAAATTTTACAAGTAAGGTGCTTCAGATAGTAATGAGAAAATTAATTTATAAAGTAATTAAGTAAAATAACAGTAATTAATTAAATACGTAATGATAAATGTGCTATAGCTAAAAATTCTTTTTTTTATTGCTTTACTTTATTCCCTCGTGACTAATAGCTTATTTTTTTTATATTCTGTATTTTATGCATTACATACGTATATTACATTTCGCGTTCTGTAAGTAGCATTTTGTATTTTGTAGACTATATCTAGTATATTGAAGTTTGTGTAGACTATATCTAGTATATTGTAGTTTGTAGACTATATGTAGTATATTATAGTTTGTGTAGACTAGATCTAGTACACTGTAGTTTGTAGACTATATCTAGTATATTGTGTTTTGTAGACTATGTTTAATATATTTTATTTTGTGGAATATATTTAGTATATTATATTTTATAGACTATTTAGTATATTGCATTTTGTGGACTATATTTAGTATATTGTATTTTGTAGACTATTTAGTATATTGTATTTTGCAGACTATTTAGTATATTGTATTTTGTAGACTATTTAGTATATTGTATTTTGTAGACTATTTAGTATATTGTATTTTGTAGACTATTTAGTATGTTGTATTTTGTAGACTATATGTAGCACATTGTACTTTCTAGACTCTATTTAGTATATTATATTTTGTAGACTATTTAGTATATTGGATTTTGTAGACTATATTTAGCATATTGTATTTTGTAGAATATATTTAGTTTATTGCATATGTAAAATATATTTAGTATATCATCAATTAATCAATTTTATTTCAAACTCAGGGCAAGAAAAAAAAAACAAGAGAAAGCGAGAAAGAAAAAAAAAATAGACAAAAAAAAAAGTTTATAGAATGGATAACGGCTAGTATGACACTCTTTTCTTGAAAATCCCAAGATCGTTCAGTCGAGTGATATCAAAGGTAAGCTGTTCCAGATTCGAAGTGCTGTAGAGCAGGCGCGGATCCAGGGTCCCTGATCGTAGGGGGCAACTAAGAAAAGTCATGTTAATAATTTTTTTTGCGATATACTTTCACTTTCTTATAAATACTTTATGACATACAAGTTAACTACAACGACAAATTGATTCTTTAAATTATTAACTTCTGTTGTGTAATTATTGCAATAATTTAAAAAATATATATTTGCAAAGAAGTCTACATAGCAAACTCGCATCTCTGTTTACCGGATCGCCCTCGTGCAAACTTTTCTATCACTTGATAGACGTCGATAACAATATCACGATGCACGTTTATTATCACAAGGCCACTTAGTTTTCCCTCGTGTTAGACCTCAGCTAAGTTTTAAGCCGACGCAGAGCTGGAAAGGACCTCTCAGCAATGGCCGCACTCACTGGTAGTGTCACCAAAATCTGTATCATTGTCCAAATGTTCGGGTAAATATCTTGGTCGCAAGCTGTAAGAGCCTCTATAACTGATGTGGGCTTTGCTTCCTTATTCTGCCACTTAACTTTCCACAAAGCAACTTCTCCTGAAACACATGCTGCTAAGTTTCTGAAGAAAGGTTCAAATGTTTCGGTTAACTCTACCAGTTTATCTTGAATATCTCCTATATCGGTATTTATTATAATGTCAAGTATTACAATCTTCAGGTCAAAACACCGTAGGAATGTTCAGGGAGCCTGTTCTCTAAATCATCTATCAAGTTGTCCAACAATGGGATGTGGAGAGATAGGCGGTAGTATTCTTCCACAGATTGTACATCATAATTCCGACGATTTATTCGTCTATTCACAAGGCGGGAAAGTTCCAGATCCACCTCTAAAGCAACTGCTAACGTGTCAATTTTGTTAAAAATTAATATCACACATTTTTCGATTTTTCTTTAGGATAGTGATTACATTTTTAAGTAAGTTCGATGCAACTCTTCTATCCAGTATTTCAAATTGGAGCTTCTGATTGAGAGAAAGCGTTATTTTGAGGGCTTCAATCAAGCAGACCAAAGAGAATAGTAATTCCGGGTTGCTTCAATCCAGCAGACCAAAGAGAATAGTAATTCCGGGTTACATATGGCAAAAATAATGGATGAAGCTTTTGATGCTGATGCATTCTTTCCACTTCACAATATCTTGTAGCGCTTCGACAACATGCAAAAAGCCATCTCAAAAACTGAATAATGGCATCATGCATCTCCACCCAGCGCGTCTCACAACGGTCGGACAGCTTCCCATCAAGATGTCGTTTTAACACTAAGGTCCTTTTTGCTGGTTGCTATACAGAACTGGCAGGTTATTTTAATTGTACCTAATGCGGTTCGATCAGACCCAACACTTGATGACTTCGAGAGAGAGAGAGAGAGAATAACAGTACATGGTTGTAACATGGACACCTGAGTGCATTTGGAGCGAACTTACTGATTTCTGATACAGCTCCTTGCATTTCAGCTTACAGCTCCTTGAATTTCAGCTTACAGCTCCTTGAATTTCAGCTTACAGCTCCTTGAATTTCAGCTTAGAGCTCCTTGCATTTCAGCTTGCAGATCCTTAAATTTCAGCTTACAGCTCCTTAAATTTCAGCTTACAGCTCCTTGCTTTTACCATTACGCTGCAGTTGTTAGTTCCAATGCCAACGCAATACGTAAGGTCGAAGCCATGTTTAGTAATTTCTTCAGCTACAAGTTTTCTTAAAATGTTACCTGTTAGTTTTGGCTCTTTGTACTCGTTAGCATTTATATCTATGGCGTCGTAAGCACCAACGAATTCTAAGAAACCTTACCGGATCGTATTCTGGTCGAAATCGCGATTAGTCAAGAACATTTGTTCTGTTTGAGATATGTCTGTTATTTTGTCAAAGATTACGGCGAAGAACTTACTTTCTTGGATTCTCTTTTTAATCGTACTTAAAATTTCTTCAGAGCAATATTGGATTATTTCGTTTTATGAAATATGACTTGTGTATGTTGCTCGAGAAGTAGTCGTTTTCAAATGATTTTCTAGAACTTTATTTCCAAACGATTCGAAATCTTAGTAACTCTCAGAAATTCCCATCATTTGCTAATATTGCAGATGCGCATCAACATCTATCATCACGATGCCTTCGGAATGGAATATTTTGATGCCCACAAAAGATGATTGGCTCTATGACAGGGCGCAATCTTTCTTCGTTTTCATGAACTTGCTTTAGCTTCTCTGCGTTGACTTGGCTTCAAATCACTTATGTTCAGGTGTTGTGGAAGTTAAAAGAAAATGTTGACCTTTCTCAACATTTTCACGATGAAAAGCTAATTTGTCGTGAAGGATCAAGCGGCTGTCTATTCCCGTCAGTTTTGTCAACGGTTCGTTCACAAGTTTTTTAAATATCATTCCCCTGTTAAGTCCACATTTCTCAACCGGAAAAAAGGGCACAATATTTGCATGAGAAGCTGGTGATATTGTGAGGTGAGAGATACCATTTGAAAATGTTATATAATATAGAAAATGGATAGTTATATTCAGGCGGTGGCTTCCGATGTTATTCTAAAAGAAGAACTTCGATAAAATCATATGGTTTCTTTCCAATGTGTGTCATATTTTAAAATCATGCATTTCGGAATTGTTTAAGTACCACAGCGACGGCGAAAAAAAATTAGTATCCTTTTTATTTTTTGTGTAATTTTTTCATTTCATCTAGTGTATAGCTAATTTTCTCGGGAGGGGCAATTGCCCCTACTGCCCCTCGCTAGATCCGCCCTTACAATAGAGTTAATGTGATAGAAAAAGAAGTTGGTGTTTGCCTTAGGAGAAACAAACGGACCACCTGTGCGCAATGGATATCTCTCCGAACGGATTTGCATCAATGAATTAAAAACTGGAATAGCCATTCTCAAAATTTTAATTGGCGAAAAGGGAAGAATAGAAAAAAAATTCTACAAAATATGGGAAGGAGGATTAACCTTAGAGCGAAAAACTTTAAGAAATAATGATTGGATTCTTTTGATCCCATTTATATTGGCTAAGGTAGAAAATGACCAAACGTTACAACAATAAAACAGCCTTGATTGAACCAAGGAAAAGTAAAGGGCAAATAAGGCCCTGAGAGGAAGAAAAGAATCCACCCTACGAATCAAGGAAAAGTAAAGGGCAAATAAGGCCCTGAGGAAGAAAAGAATCCACCATGAATCAAGGAAAAAGTAAGCAAGCAAATAAGGCCTGAGAGGAAGAAAGAATCCACCCTACGAATCATGAAAGTAAAGGGCAATAAGGCCCCTGAGAGGAAGAAAAGAATCCACCCTTACGAATCAAGGAAAAGTAAAGCGGGCAAATAAGGCCCCAGAGGAAGAAAAGAATCCACCCTACGAACCAAGGAAAAGTAAAGGGCAAATAAGGCCCTGAGAGGAAGAAAAGAATCCACCCTACGAATCATAATAAGGACTCTAGAAAGGCTAGAGAGTAGATGGTCAATATGGGGTGTCCAAGATAGTTTGTGATGAAGAATAACGTCCAAAAAAAGTAAAGGTGAAAGAGAATAGAATCAAGAGATTATTGATTAATATGGAGTCGGGAGAAATAGAACCATTATATTATATATAATATTACATTTCGTAGACTAAATTTAGTCTGTTATGTATTCAGGATTTTAAATATTACTCAGTAAACTCCCAATTATTCGCACTTGAAAACGCTCTCGAAAAATTAAAAGGAAGATTAATGTCATACTTTTAATTAACGATTATAGTTATCCAAATTAATTATTATAATGTATTTATTTTATATAAATCGAACACTACGCAGATTAAATCAAACAACAATGTCAATCAATCAACGTTTATTGGCGTAGTGATACCAACGCCGATGGTATGGCGTGATTAGATGGTGAAATATTTATATAAAATAATAATTTATATAAAATAAAAATATTTATTTTCTTTCGAACGTTTCACCATCTAATCACGCCATACCATCGGCGTTGGTATCACTACGCCAATAAACGTTGATTGATTGACATTGTTGTTTGATTTAATTATTATAACTCAAATGATAGTGTGAATTAATTGTTTAATTTGTTGCAATTAAAAATGGGAAGCACGGGTAAACTTTTTAGTGCCTTCGTACAGATTCAAAGGTGCTGTTTTGAGAGTTCAAACACGTTTGAACGTCCTACACTGGGAAATTATGAGCACGTTCAAATTTGACAATTATTAAAATTTTCTCACTGGTCAGAAAAAGAAAGGGAGAGAAAAAAAGAAAATAAGACAAAATGAAAGTCAGAGTTATGCAGATGAATGAAAAGGAAATGAAAGAGGAAAATATGTGAAAAAAAAGATAATTGTAATTAGTTTTCTAAATAGTAAATTTTAATTAACCCAACGCATATTCTCCACAGAACATATGTCTACAATACTCATAATAAAAAAAATTGTTTGTAAGCAACTTGTTATGTGTACCTTTTGTTTTTTTTTAAGAACCCTTTATCAAAATATTGTTGTATCTAGAAGATGATTTTGCCTGCAAGTGCAACGTTTTTTTCCTATAAATTTCACTTTGTCGAAAAACTGCCTCGCTCACTCGGATGATCAGCTTTTGGATGCAACAAGTCCCTAGTAAAGAGTGTACGTTGGATGCAGGTTGTTTCAACTTTACCACCGTCGTCCAAGGTGTCGTTGTAAAGCAAGCCCATTTCAATGTTAGACTTCACAATTTTTTATCAGGAACATTTCTTATATATTCGTTTACTCATCGTGAGATATACTGACATTAGATGTTAAATTACTCGTAAAGAAAAGAATGATTTTCCGGCGCCTGGTGGGACCCGAACCCACGACCTCCTGATTGCCGGTCAGGTGCTCTACCTACTAAGCTACAGGCGCAACCACTCTCTCCCTTACGAGTATATATATATAACTTTGCATGGACAAGTTCGCTATTGGTGTGGCAGTACTGTGACTACCGTTGCCAAAGCGACAAGTTAAAGAAGCAAGAATGTCCGATATGACGAACTAGATTTTAATATTATTAAGACAGTTTGTCCATATTAGGCGCCAAGAAAAATCGTTTTCTTTACGAGTAATTTAACAGCCACATCATCGGCTAATATGAACAAACTGTTTATCTTAATAATATATTGACATTGATATGACATTTGGTCGTAATAATGGGAACGCTTATGCAAAACGGTCGGAATAGCAAGGGGTTGCAAAGAGAAATATCCTGTGTAAAGGAATGATAGTGTCGTGAATAGATGGATTTTTGAGCGCTCTCTGTATCGTAAATTGGACAAAAAAGAGTTTATCCAGTGACCCCGACCTAGAACCGAACTTATTACGATGAAAATAAACTGCAGACGATAATTAGTGAAAATACCGTCATTCATGACGTGCGCCAGGAAGTCCTCGGACAGCAAGCTTCCTGGCATAAGGATCAACGGACGGACGGCTCCAAATTCGTCTGTTTTTTATTGTAAGTTGATTGATGTTGATCACTTGCCGGGGACATATATCAGTTCATATATGTTTCGTAACACATCGCGATACGGAGCACCCGTTTTTCACTCAATTGACACACCACTTCTTTCTCCTAAAAGGAGTGAAATTTTACGCAATCGTCAAATACTAGCTGGCGTGTTTTTGTGTGCAGTTTTTATATTTTTCTAGTCATATAATAAAAACTGTTTATACACTGCCAAGAAATTAAACTACCAGTTATACAATCCATATATAGCTATAGCTATATCGTATATCGCTATATCTATATCATATATGGCTATAGCTATATCATATCTCACTGGCAATACATATCAAGCTCCATACCAACAGAAGTCATTTAAAGCAGCCATTTTAAACCTTTTTACTGTTATGAAACCCTTCAACTAACATAAACGTTTGAGGGAACCCTTACATAAAAATTTATATATCATTATTAATATCGTGTATGTATGTTTGTGTGCATATGTGAACGTTGGAAAAGTTGGCCGAGCGAGCGGCACTGTATTTCCAGAGTTACCAATATCTGCTATATTATTTTTAAACTTAAAGTTCATAATAAGCTGACGAAAACAGTATATTTTTTTCTGGTAGCCGATTTAGTCAAAAAACTTCATATCGTTATTTAATATGGGTAGTTTATTGACAATAGTCTTTAAAAAAAAGTAGATTCAAACTAACTTTTTAAAAAAAAAGAGATGGCGAAAGTTTTCATTTAAAAAACAAGACAAAAAAAACATGCTTATCTCTTTAAACACAAAACTGTAAAAAATCATACGAAAAAAAATACATGTGCCAAAGAAACGTTACTTTTAAAAAAATTTCTCATGTAAAACCTGTGATTGTCTTTTGGTACATAAATACTTAATTCGGGGTCAAATTCTCACGAAATCTCTGGCGATGTTGTTAAGAACTCACGTTGAGAAAACCCCAATATAGAGGTTGTGAAAGGACTAGTGGACCAAAGGACAGCCTATTCTGGATTCTAGAACTATTCTCTTGTCTGGGATAACAGAACCACCTCCGGCGGCCACCTTTCCCACTCCTCCGCCCCTGCATACTTCCTTCTTTCCTGTAAATATTCTGTGGAACATTGGTTGACTGTCTTGGAAAGACTACCAAGATCGGTTACAAGGACCAAGATGGGCCAAATCTTTAAAAGGATATTATTTGTATACCCACAGATTTAATCGATCAGTTTATTTATTTTTCGCATGTACAGTTAAAATTGGGGAAAAAATTACATAAAACCATAAATTATCCATACAGGATTTAACTACACATGGAAAAATTCCAGGAAAATATAAACTAGGATATGAAAACTTTGGGATCTAACTATAGCAAATTGTAATTAAACATACTATCAATTAACCATATGCAATTATTAAATATTAAAAATCATAAACTAGAAATAGTAAATCCACCAGTTTGATCTCTCACATTCAATTCCAGATCTTTTTATCCCATCATTTTCGATCTCCCGCTTTCCGTCGTGAGTTTAAGTATTTTCTTAGATTGGTTTTAAATTTATTGATACTATTCAATTTCTTTAAGGGCAATTTATTCCAACGATTTGGACCTTTGAAATTGATGTTGCTTCGTCCCATTTCTGTTCTTAGTAAACATAAACTCTGCGTAATTTTTAAATTATACATCTCAAGAACGTTCCATAGGTCATTTGAGATGGAACAGTTGGTTTCATCAACGTAGAATTTTCAAAGTTATTGAAGGAGAGGGACAAGGGCGCATATATTATACATTTTTACATTACAATATATATGTGCAAAATTGCAATTTATGGGAGTCGGCTCGAGCCCTAGGGATTCATATAATTCTATATTTACGATTTAATGTCACTTTGGAACAATTTGAAACAGCCGCACATTATACGGATTCGAAGTTAGAACCCGTAGGTTCAAACCGTGGCTAAAACGAACATGTTCCTAATTTTAAACCCCTTGTAAATATTTATTGTTTGTTTGTTTGGATTTTTTATGGCGCAAGAGCATCTGGGCTATACTGTGCCAAACATGGTAAAAGTATAAATATTTACCGTGGAAGAAAATTATTGGCCAGAAATATCAAAATGACGACACTCCTTCATCCAAACAGTTATCATAAAAGGTTATGACTATTTATAATGAAGATATTTTTTAATATCGTTGCCTTTAAAACCAATAATAACTTTATATATAACATCTTAAATAAAAATATTTTCAATAATGTACCGCTACAAAAGAAAAAACAGCTAAACTAAAAAAAGCAGTAATTTTAAGCGTATTTTACTATTCGGTATCCACATGCGACTTGTAGCGGTTTGTTGTCTTCTTAAAACTTCTTCACTTGACTAAAAAAAACGCTTGCAAATGCAAAACGTGCTATCGCATGCAAGTTCAAAATTAACGACAGCCTGTGTTTCTATTAATTCCAAAAGTTTGCTGAATTTGCCGAAATTGATGAATTTGAAAATAAATCATACTAACAGACTGTTGCATCGTAAATGTAAGAGGCGGAACACGCATGCGGAAAAAAAAATTCACGTACACGAGCAAGAGCACAGCACTCAGAAATTTGTGGGTTTGAATAAACGCTTTCATTTGGATCCTAAAATGAAAGATCGTTTTGCACATCTGGAAGACTATACAATCGCTTGCACACACGGATCCTAAAATGAAGGATCGTTTTTCACATATGAAATACTTTGCAGTCTCTTACGAACGGATTATAAATCGAAGAATCAGTTTACACATCTTGAAAATTCGACAATCCCTTGCATACTGATCATAAAATAAAGGATCTTTTTACACATCTGGAAAAGTATACAGTCGCTTGTACACGTATCATAAAACGAAGGATCATTTTACACATCTTAAAAATTCGACAATCCCTTGCACACGGATCATAAAATGAAGGATCGTTTTATAAATCTGGAAAAGTATACAATCACTTGCGCACGCATCATTAAACGAAGGATCATTTTGCACATCTTGAAAATTCTACAATCACTTCCATCCAGATCATTGAATCAAGCATGGTTTTACGCATCTTAAGAATACTATTATGTACAAAACTACAATCAACAAATAATTTTTTTATTTGACGCAAATTTTATATTCACGCATGTGTGTTTGTGCACGCCTATGTGCGTGCGTGCGTGTGAGTGGGTGGGCGGGCATATATGTATGTGCGTTTGCGCTAGAAATGATCAGACCGAATGATGCTCTCGCAAACTGAACGATTCTCTTAAATAAATCTTTTCGACATTACACGATATAAATAACCATTCAACAGACGATTTTGTACCCCCTATAGTTCATGGATGTACTAAAATTCACTGCTGCAGATAGAAATTATATGGAAAGACAGTTGTATTTTAACATTATGCAGGATGTGAAAGAAAACGATGAACATTTTTCGACAGCATTTATTCGCTTATTTGTCCTTAAATTCAAGTCTTTAAGCATGTTTTAATAGTTTTAGAAAAAATTATTTTGCTGGTTGAATTTTTAGGCTGCAAGGACAAAAACACTTCGTAATCAAACTCTCAATAAAGCGATAATAAAAAATACGCGGAGAGAATATGACATTGAGACAAAGCTCCATAACAACGTGGTTGTGAGTCTAATAACATACCAAGACAATTATGGAGCTTTTCATGAAAGCTGAAAAATCTTGTTTCATCAGGGTCGCGCACAGGGTTTCAAAAAGAAGGTTTGGTAAAAATGGGGGAGTTGCCAGATGCAAAATTTCCCTGCATAAGCAATTCTATGTTTTACGGCTAATAAGGCTATTTAAATGGAGCTAGTTAGCACCTTCCCCCATGTACACGGCTATGGAAGTCTTGGAGTCTATGGAGGTCTTGAATGAAATATTTTCACTTAAGGAAAACTTCCTTTCATTGGAGATATTTATGCTTTACTGTGTATGACGTTTTACTCCAAGATAGACGTTTTTAGTGCCTATAATATTTTATATTTTCCCTTTGTTTTTGAATATCTGTAAGTCAAAAATAATATCGCAAGTTGTTGTCTTCCTTGAAAAAGGGTTTTTTAAAACCATCAAGATCGTGCTTTTCGGCAAATAATCTAATTTGAAAAAAAAAAAAATCTTTTTCCTACTTTTACCTTCCTTAGCTTTTAGTTTTTTTTTTATTTTGTTTTTTCCTGTCTTTTCCTTTCTAATTATTTTCTCATTCCGATTAGCAAGAAATATTATTAATTACTCTCATTGGTTTTCTGTTGTCTACATTTCCGCCTAAAATAGTTTTCCTTCCTTTCTAATGTCAACAATAACGATGATGAATGGAATGGATACTAAACTCCACCCCTGTAGGAAGCCATAAATTTTTAACATTGAAAACCTTTCCAGTGAAGTAATCGTTTGAAGTCGGGGAGGGGGGGAGCTATGGTCTCCCCCAATGCTCCATACATAACATTCATTTACACTTTTCATTTTTGGGGGGAGCTAAGCCCCCCAGTTACGTTTATGTTTATGCGGTAATTCCAAAGGTTCATTAAATTGTATGGATTATCTTATGCGAAACTTCAGTTATCATCCATGGAATTGGTTTGCCACCAGGTGGAGCTTCAATCGCTACCACTTGGTCATCACGCCTAGCTTTGTTGACCATAGATAACGAGGTTTCTCAACGTGTGGCCCGCGAGGCCTATCGCGTGGCCCAGAGGATCTTCAAGAAATTCTAGAAAAAAAGGAATAATGAAATAATATATTCAATATTACGTTTGGAAAAAGTGCCAGTCCACGGCAAGTAAAAATCCACTGCAGGCAATAACATTTCTAATAATAAAATCCAAATCTAATAATAAAAAATTTCTACATAATTTAAAAAATTAATGTTGGAATGTATGAACCTAATATACAATACTTTTAATGGTTTAATAATGGTAAACAGAACAAAATCATATAGCTTGCAACTTAATGCGATCGGTAGGTTTTAATACTATTGACCATACTCGTTGCAAGTTTAACCTGGTACACTGAAAAGGCACAGAGCAGTATGATTCCGCCAATACGATATAGTTCGCCCTTTCTTACGTTAACAGAGTTAATAGAAGATACATTTCGGACATAAAACATTAAAATAATGCTCAAATACATAAAACATAGGCATATTTGTGCAATTAAAATCTGGTATTTATTAAATTTAGAAAAAAGACTCATTATAGCAAGCGCTGACGTCATTAAAGTAACTGACCACTCAGAGGACTTCGTTTGCTTGGCGAGAAATTTGGCGCCTGGAATTTTGGCAACCGCGTTTTTCTGCATTCCAAATTAGGCGATAAATAGCCTAATAATGTTGAGGGCTATCTCATTTTTCGCCAATTGGCGAATGAATACTCGTTGCACGGGCGTGAATAGGTCGTCGTATCCTTAACAGTGTACCAGGTTAGCTTTGCCGCGAGTATAGAATTGTCAACTTGAGTTTCAGAAGATATATTTTCTAATTACCCCCCCCCCACCCGGAAGTTCTCCATATCCCTCTCACCATGGGTTCGCTATGGACAAATGGCTATTTAAGTTAGTCAGTGGGCATTCAAAGTAGGAATCACAAGAAGTATTGCTCTCTTTACAGAATCATCCTCCTTGCCCCATATACACATGCAGTAGCGGTTACAGACAAGAAAATTTGGGGCACAAATTTCTGCCTGTGTGCACGAGCGCTGCTGGCGGCCCCCTCGCACACTGGCAGGATATATTTGGCTACATTTGGCTATAATCCGGCTATATTTGATGGACCATGGCTCCCCCCTACCCTAGCCTAGTCTAGACTAGAACCACCACTGTATACATATACTAGCACTTCCAATTATTTCACATAAATTTGTTAGAATATTTCAATATTTATCTCAACGAAGAAAAACGAGTAGTTAACCCGCGAGCAGACGCGCGGGGTGTTTCACACCTTACAACTTACAATTTGTGCAAAGAACTCCCTTGCTTCTGAAACTGGCCAAACTCTTTCCTGTTGCCTTCAAAGTCACAATCTTTGGGGTAGGGTGACAAAGAGAAAATTCCACTTATTGTTCCCTGTAAAATTGGACGTTTTTAATGAAATAATGCTATATAATCAGATGGGAAGTGGGGAGCAAAGCACCCCGCACACGTTCTCACGTTCCTCTAATCGACATCCCTGCTGGCGGGTTAAAGATAGGTAGAAATATTTTCGACTTTAGTATTTTACTCAATTTCAAAGGAAAAAACAATCTTGTTCATTTTCGATTTATAATCTATTCTTACTTTATAAACCAGAGCGAAAGTGAACATTTTCTTTTCACCAGAACAATACATTTATCAAGTTTAAGAAAAACATGAGGACAGAAGCGTTGTATGAGTTTTGCGGCCCGAAGCAGAAACCTATTTCTGTCTCTTTCTACAAGAACTACGCAAACACTGGCAAGATTAGTCATGCAAAGGCTGGAGCAGCACTAAGACCATGATTTTAAATAGTGTGAAACTTGTTTAAATCTTAAGCAGACAAGTTCAACGCACCCTGAAAGAGAAAACGAAGGAGAAAAGTCAATTACACAAAAACGCAAATTTTAAGACGCCAAAGTAAAAGCTTTCTCTTCGTTAAAAAGTAGTTTTATTGCTTATTGAATAAACGAACAAGTGTGTGCATTTTGTTCCCATGAATTAAAGAGTACAAAATCGTATATAGTCTATTATTTAAATAGATTAATTTTAATAATGCGATAAATCTATAATTCGAGTGGCTAATTAGCGTTTAAAGTATTTTAAAAGGTGCTATTTTGGCTAAATTTGCCACTGTAGCTAGCGTTTGGAGCCATAAAAATACATGGAGAGGAAACACTGTCCTATTTAATCCACATTCAAGAAATGCGTGCAGAATACTGGAATTGCACCAGATGTACAAAAAAAAATCGAGAACAGTGTTTCCTTTCCTATACTTTTATAGCTTCCAACACTAGTTATAGAAAAATGGTAGCTACATCTTTCTCGCAAGGAAGTACGCTTTCTGTAGTACATATGCTGTCTTCAATTTTAAACCTGTTTAATAGACTGCGATTTATTGACGACATACCACACTAATCCAATGGTAGAAATAATTACACAAAATTTATTAGTATAGTTAATTAATAAAAAACTTTGATGACAACTACTTCGATAGCACGTGGGTATTACCGCAGAAAATAGACGACGATTACTATCTGACAAATTAGCAATTATTGCTGCAGTAATCCAATGAACACAACTGAACAATTTTTCCCAACATGCAACCATGCATCAAATTGCATAAGTTAAATAAAATAGTATTATTCACATAAAAAAATAAAGAACACACTAGTTGTGTTTCAAATTTGAATCGAAATGAAGAGTAAAGAATGAAATGAATGTATAGTATGTTCGTTATACGTATATATAACAAGACCTTATTATGTGCCTATATAACAAGATCTTATTGTGTGCCTATATAACAAGATGTTTTATATGTAGTATTACTATATATCAATGCTTTATTTAAGATATAGAAAAAGATCTTATTCTGTGTATATATATAGCAAATCCTTATTATATGAATGCACATATACCTTAACACAGTCTACATATACCTTTATATTTATATAAATCGAACACTACGCAGATTAAATCAAACAACAATATCAATCAACGTTTATTGGCGTAGTGATACCAACGCCGATGTTATGGCGTGATTAGATGGTGAAACGTTCGAAAGAAAATAAATATTTCTGCCTTCGGTGGGACCTGAACCCACGACCTTCCACTTCAGGTCCCACCGAACGCAGAAATATTTATTTTCTTTCGAACGTTTCACCATCTAATCACGCCATAACATCGGCGCTGGTATCACTACGCCAATAAACGTTGATTAATATTGTTGTTTGATACCGTAATACGTTTGTAAATTTTAAAAAATTGGCGTCGTTGTTTTCATATATTACTTTTTTCTTTATTAATTTATTGTTAATAATTTACGATGTCGAACAACGCATTATTCCACATTAATTTATTAACTGTATTGTATATCTATGTTTAAAATTGGTCTACAAAGGCAAATAAAATTCATGGCGTCCCTTAAAAACGCAAATTATCATGAATTAATGTGATTTGTTTTTATATATTCTCCAAAAATTCGAAGCCGAACCCAACCAATAATATTAATGCATTAATCCACATATCCTGTAATGTATTAATATAGTAATATACATATGTAATAATACATTAATGTATATTTTTTCTGGCTTGCCAATATCTTTCATTCATCATTTCGTACGTCAGGAAAATCAAAGATTCTTTTAATTTGCCGTACTTTTTCGATTGCACCAGATGAGGTTTCCAGACTTCTAACTTTGTTTGAGTCGTAATTTCTCCAGAAATTATTTAATGGAAGCCGGATTAATTTTTCATAAAGGCACGAGGCCCTCTGATGGGTAGCTTCCTCCAATGCTTTGTTCTTGGTGAGAAGAAGAGCATAGCATGGATTGGTGTCGGTTTAGCTGCATCAGTGATTGGTCTAAGCATCTAATTTTAGATAACAAATTTCTTTGCTACAAGTTATGAGCGATTCACTGCAGTAGGTTAAAATGGGCTTTATATACATTCTGTACGCAAGGTTAAGTGCGTGGGTCTTGTTCATTTCGCCGACACCACTTCGCCGACAGGTCATTACGGCAACAGGGTCGTTTCACCGACACGTTATTTAGCCGACAGGGTCGTTTCGCCGACACGTTATTTAGCCGACAGGGTCGTTTCGCTGACACGTCATTACACCGACGCGTCATTAAGCCGACAATTTGCTACACCGATTTTTAATGCATCAATTTGTACTTATTGAATATTAACTTTCTTGACTTCATTCCATTTAGTTCCAAGTTTTTTCAATAGTTAAACAGATATTTGTTCTTGATTCGCATAAAGTATTACCGAAAAATTTGAATAGCACATATAGTCAAGGCAATAGAGGATTTTACATGGAAAAATTCATGACAGTTCTGGCAAAAGGCTTGCTTTATGTTTTTTGGGTCGCTGATTCCGAATTTTAAACTTCCCACCAAAAATTACCCCCACAACCCCCAAATTTTGAAAAACAAGCTAAAATCGTGTTTTTCTAAAAAAAAAAATTTTTTTTGTTTGTTTTTTTTGGAAAAAAATACCGAGAAATTCGGAAAGTAGACAAAATTTGCAACAAAAAAGGTTATATGACATTTTGACGTAGGACTAAAGGGAGAGGCGTTAGCATGTCTCGGATAACGCTCCTCGGGGCTGCGTGAGGTAAGTTACGCAACTCCGCTTAAACACTCACGTCGTTTACATTCGCTTTCCAGGCTCTCACCTCCATATTTTTCTTCAAAACTCTCACTCCCCCCTCATTCTTCCTCTTTGTCAGCAACTGGAAGTCCCCAACCCCGTACCTCTTCCTAAAAGACGCAAGAGAGAACGAAAGAGGGGGAAATACCGTGTAAAACGCTGGAAACAGGGTGTTGTTTTCAGTCAAATTTAAAGATTGAAATTTATGATGAAAACCCAGAAAATATATATGTGCAATGATGTTACAAGGCAGTTGTAAACATGATTTAACAGTCTGTGCCTGGATTGTTATGTCCGAAGTCTAACTGAGAAAATAAGTATGGCTTAGAGTCCTCTGCCTAGTTGCTATGCCGAAGTCTAACTGAAAATAAGTATAACAGAGATGCATTTGTTGTTCTTATTACTTATTTCATTTGTACAAATTAGGACCCATATTTTCGGGGAAGCTGAAAACTTTTTTCCCTTAAAATTAGGAACATACGACAAATGCGAGCTGAATTGATGATTGTTACGTCATAGATTGGAAAAGCTACATTTTCCCCTACTAATGAAAAGTTTTTGAAAATGAAAAAGAAACAGTAATGAAAAATTATAACAAATGCTAGTCTATTTTTCGGGATAAGTTTAAATTTTTCTTCTCCGATTGACTGCAGCCGAGGGCCTAGGCTCATCTATGTCACTTTGATCGCTATCCGACCCGTCAAACGTTGCTCCGTGTGTTTCACCCAAGTCTGAAACATATGGAAATATTTGTCAGCCAAACAGAAAAGTAAGTCCATGAGTAACAATGATATAATTTGTTTCATGTTCTGTTTTTAAAAGCAGATAGATTGATCGATTTTAATGATTGCGTAGTTGCCAAATATTGCCGGAAAAAAGCGAAATTTAGTTGAATTATGTTCGGAAAATATTTAGTTTTCGACCAAATCTGGCAATTTTGGCGATTATTGAGCGATTAATTTGTTTGTTTGATAGAGAACAAAGAGAGAGAGAGAGAGAGGGAAAAAAAACCCCCAGCAATTGAAAATACAGCAATTAAAATGGCACCAATCCATTAATCGGTGATTATTGTTGGCGAAGATGTAGATTTATTTGTCTTATTAACTGCCCTTTTTCAATCCGCCAATGTTTACTTCATGAAGCCGGGCAAAGGCAAAGTTTCACAATAAATCTACTCATCGTTTAGTCTTGAAGAAAAGGCAGCAGCTGAAAATTTATTATTTTTACATGTTTTCAGCGGTTGTTACTCCACATTTGCGATTTTCGGCCACGGCAAAACCAAATTTATCAACGTCTTTGTCCAAAACTCAGATTTGCTTCCCCTCGCTCATCTGTTACAGACTCCAAATGCATACCCACAAGCTATCACAAAAACTGGGAATCAAATTTTACTTTGTTTGTATGGTTGTAAGGATGAAAACAAGACTTTGAGCGGTTTTAGACATCAGTGTTTCATCAAGACTGCGTACAACAGTAAACACAACATTGCCTCTTTGCCCCCAGCTGAAGTTGCTGTTGAGCAACACTTATTCAGGACGTACCACCAAGTCCAACTTTGGCGAGGAAATGCTCTGGAACCAGAAAAATGGGGTTGGAAAAAAACCAGCTACGGACTATCTCCTGTCACTACTTTGAAACCTCCCGCTCCAGTAAAGCTTCAAAGCTTATCTCCTGCAGGTCTAAAAAGGCTGCCGTGACGCGTGTGGCTGCAAGAAAACCTGGTTGAAATGTTCTGTCATGTGCCTAGATTGCAACAACTCATGCAAGAATATCCTTGAAGATATCCTCGATGATTTAGATGAAGATGGTCCTCAAGAAGTGGAACTCGAACTGTTCTGCTGAGAAGATTGTTCAAGGTGATGAGAGCATTTTCGAGGAATCATGGAACTTGAAGATCCAGCTTGCACAGAGCACAAAACACGGACGAATTGTTAGGTTAGTATTTTTTTTTACCTATTTTTTTTCTCTCTCCCTCTTCTCTATAAACAAACAAATTAATCGTTCAATAAACCAAAGTTACCAGGTTTGGTCGAAAACTAAACATTTTCCGAACATAATTCAACTAATTTTCGCTTTTTTTTCCGGCAATATTTTCAACTACGCAATCATTAAAATTTATCAATCAATCTATCTGCTTTAAAAACAGAACATGAAACAAATTATATCATTGTCAAGCATGAACTTACTTTTCTGTTCGACTGACAAACATTTCCGTATGTTTCAGACTTTGGTGAAATACACGGAGCAACATTTGACGGATCTGATAGCGATCAAAGTAACATAGATGAACCTGGGCCCTCGGCTGCAGTCAAGCGGAGAAGAAAAATTTAAACTTATCCCCCAAAAAAAAGACTAACATTTGTTATAATTTTTCATTACTGTTTCTTTTTCATTTTTCAAAAACTTTTCATTAGTAGGGGAAAGTTTAGCTTTTCCAATCTATGACGTAACAATCATAAATTCAGCTCGCATTTGTCGTATGTTCCTAATTTTAAGGGAAAAAAGTCTTCAGCCTCCCCGAAAATGAGGGTCCTGACCGGTACAAATGAAATAAATAATAAGAACAACAAATGCATCTCTGTTATTCTTATTTTCGATTAGACTTCCGCATAAAAACCAGACTAAGAACCATTAAATCATGTTTCAACTGCCTTGTAACGTTATTGCACGTATGTATTTTCTGTTTTTTTATCATAAACCCCAATCTTTAACTTTGAATGAAAAAAAAAAACCGCCCTGTTTCCAGGGTTTTACAATGAAAAGTACTTCCCCACTCTTCGTTCTCTTGTGTCTTTTTTAGGAAGAGGTACAGGGTTGGGAACTTCTAGGTGCAGACAAAGAGGAAGAACGAGGGGGGGGGGTGAGAGTTTTGAAGAAAAAGATGGAGGGAAGATACGAGAAAGAAAAACGTAAACGACGTGAGTGTTTAAGTGGAGTTGTGTAACTTAGCCCATCAGCCTGGAGGCGCGTGATTCGAGGCACGCTAGCGCCTCCCCTTTTAGTTCTACGTCAAAATGTCGTAGGACCTATTTTGTTGCAAATTTTGTCTACTTTCTAAATTTCTAGGTATTTTGCCAAAACAACAAAAAAAAAACACCTTTTTTTTAGAAAAAAAAAGTTTTTTTTTCAAAATTTGGGGGTGGTGACGGGGGTAATTTTTAGTGGGAGGTTTAAAATTCGGAATCAGCGACCTAAAAACATGAAGTAGGCAGGCCTATTTCCAGAACTATCATGATTTTTTTCAGATAAAGTCCCTATATGTTTTTTATTGCCTGGACTAATAATGTTACAGTATTACCTATCTTCATGTTTTTTCTCAAATTTGCCTCTAATATTTTTAACTGCTTAACTCTACCCGTAATTTATGACCATAACAAAAATTTTGGCCGCCGAAATAGAATTTGCAGAAGAGTTCAAAAATTTTAATGAGAGAGGAACTTACTTTGCTATGTACGCTTATTTCGCTATGTACCTCTCAGTACGCTTCATTTATAAAAATCTGTTGTAAATAAATAATTAAAGACTATAAATACTGACCTAAATCCCTAAATCTTATTCATTTCATGAAGGAAGAACTCACGATTTCATGAGGATACACTGAGCCACATGGTATAATCATGATATTTTATATGAAAATGGGCATTTGTCATTAAATATTTATATTGAGTATGTAAGCAACCCTACTCTGTGGGTGTATTGATGTGTCGGCGAAACGACCCTGTAGGCGCAATGACATGTTGGTGAAACGACCCTTTCGGCGTAATGACCTGTCGGCGAAGTGGTATCGGCGAAGTAGGTTGTCGGTGAAGTGATCGTCGGCGAAATGAATGCTACCGAAGTGTATCTCTGCTGCATCCCTGTTGTGCCCCGGAAAATCCCTAAAACTTTAGCTTTCTTAAATGCTTTCATGGAGATCTTATCAACAGTGGCAGCTGGTGGGTTATTCAAATGGGGAGGGGGTTCACCAGTGGCAGAGCTAGTACCTTTGTTCCCCGGGCAAACCAAGATTCTACCGCCCCTCTGCCACGGCGCCTGCCCCTTCGCTGGTCTCCCTACCAACATTCCACACCATGTGCCCAGCCTGACCTCCTTTAGTTGCAGCCCTGGGTTTACCATTCATAAAAATTATGAAAAGAAATTTTCACAGGTCAACGAAACGTACAGAATAAAATATATTGTGTTCTTGGCATAAGATTGAACGAACTTGTAATGCAACTTAAAAAATGCACTGTCAAGCTGTTGAAGAATACCAAGCAAACAGAATTCTAATGTGGAGTTTAAATGTGACTGCGAGTATTCATGCTAATTTAGTTTTGGAGTTATATGTGACAAATCAGCCACACTGTACTTCACCCAACTGAAATCACCACTTCGTTTTGCAAACAGGAGACAGTAAAAACAAAATAGCCTGTTTGTTAATTCACATCCACAAATCCATAGATTTTTCTCATATAATTTAGTTTTTGTTTTTATCACCTGGATAAGATCAAGCCTAGTGTTTGCTTAAGCAGTTTTATTTCTATTTTGATTTTTATCCGTAACATTGAAAAATGTAATTGTTTCAGCTCCGAAACACCTATTTTGTTAAATGCAATCTTAACTGTTAATATATAATAATATTAGATGATAAATTGTTCTGTATATATGAGATATTATTACCTGTCATAGGGTTATCACAATTTCCAAATGGTCGACAAACAGGGCCCACTGAAGCGTATTTTTCATAAATTGCTCGCAAAAGAAAGGATGATTTCACTGCGCTTGGTGCCTTGGTGCATGGCCCATAATATGTTTTAAAATAATGTTTGTACACATCATAATAAAATTAACCGTAATAAACAATTAAAAGAAATTTAACTAACCGAATGTAGCGAAGTAGCAACAAGGTGAGAGCCCGGGCGAAAAAGAAACTCAATAAAGTCAATTGCGTTCTATTTCCCGCACACTGAAAATGTGCGAACGGTAGCGCCGTAAGCGGCAAGTATCCCACACTCACACCTTCCAATGACTTCAGTGCTAAACTGCTTTTTGAGGTCAGTTTTCCCGATCGCACGTGCGACGCCTAATACTCTGCTCCTTGCAGCCGGTTAATAAAGTCACCAACCAAATAAAGTAATAATTGACTTACACGTAATAAATTTCGTATTTTATACTATTACAGTTTCGTATTACGTATTTGATATTTTATTTTACTTAACTTGTTATATCTTATTTTTTTTTTCTTAATTTCCCTTCGGGGGTGGGTTGACGTGTTCATGTGCACCAATGGACGAGCCGCCACTGCCTATCAGTATGTTTTTTCCAGGTTAATTTCTTGTTAGTACATAATATTGATGACGAATATTGATATACAGTATTGATGATGAATCATTATGCATAGTATTGATGATAAATCATTATGCATAGTATTGATGATGAATGAGTAGGCATAGTATTGATGATGAATCATTAGGCATAGTATTGATGATGAATCATTATGAATAATATTGATGATGAATCAGTATGCATAGTATTGATGATGAATCAGTATGCATAGTATTGATGATGAATGATTAGGCATAGTATTGATGATGAATCAGTATGCAAAGTATTGATGATGAATCATTATGAATAATATTGATGATGAATCAGTATGCATAGTATTGATGATGAATCAGTATGCATAGTATTGATGATGAATGATTAGGCATAGTATTGATGATGAATCAGTATGCAAAGTATTGATGATGAATCATTATGAATAATATTGATGATGAATCATCATGCATAGTATTGATGATGAATACTGATGCCCGATATTGGTGATGGATACTTATGCACACAATATTGATGATGGATACTTATGCACACAATATTGATGATGGATACTTATGCACGCAATATTGATAATGGATACTTATGCATACAATATTGATGATGAATACTGATGTACAATCTTGATATACAACATTGATCAAATTTAATGAAAAGCGTTCCCGTAATACCATGAAATAAATTGCTCTAAAAAATTGATCGCGATTAAGATTTTAGCCCCCCAATTTTACATGGTTCATAGACCCAGTAATTTAGATAGAGAGAAGGAAACATGTCACGTGTACGGAAGCTGGAGCCGACCCTGCGACTTTTGAGTTGCCCTCCTAATGCTTTGACCGCTGAAGCATTGAGTATAGCCATGCATGGCTTTTTTTTCGTATATTTATATTGACCAGATGGGAAATTGGTTTATTTTTTAAGGAGTCCCCCCCTTTAGTCTAATAATTGATGCATGATTTTCAAATTTTCTTTTACATGATTTGTAATTACTGTAATCGCTACCAGGGTCACCCAAGCCTAGTTAGACTTACTAATATTTACCCTTTGGCGCCCAGGCTGTATAAACCCAAGTTTGTACATAGAAAACACTATATTTCGCCAAACAAAAGTTTGACTATTAAACTTCACAGTTTTAAATTCTGAAAAGAAAAGTGAACCAAAGCTTTAAAATTTGAATCTAAAAGGAAAAAAAATTAGAAAGTGCGTCACCGCTTTAAAAATAAATGGGATTAAAAGCGCACTTGTTATTTAAAATGTTGAATATACCTGTCACGCACAACAAAACTTCTTTCATCTCATTGTCAACTCATTTATTGTCAACCATCTTATTGTGAACTCAGTAGCATATGACAACTTTATTAAAGTTTGTGCATAATAGATACTTTGACTGATGTAAAAAACCGTTACAGTTGCAGGAAATCGCTTTGTTGGAGAAACGTTTTCTGTTTTGGTGCTTTCTGGAACACGCAAACGAAAAAATAGCAGAACAATTACCTCTCTAATTACAAGTCAAGATGGAAAACATTAGAATCTAATATATCGTCTCTCAAACTTGAAGTTGCACCAATAAAAATAAGAGAATTCCCAGAAGTCATTAGAAATATAAACTTTGGACATTAAAAGGAACTTTTTGTATTTAAACTTAATAACTAAAAACAATCACTAAAAGTTAAAAATAAAAAAGCAATAACGGTTTAATTAAACTACTGAATAACTGATATTACAAATTGCTACAACTTACAAGATTTTTAAGCAAGTTGTTAAAACGTTAACAAAGCTGTTTCGATACTATGATTGTATATGATACTGATATTGATATGATATATACTGATATTGATATGACTGTATTCGGTACTATGGAAACAGCGCTATTAAAGTTTTAATGCTTTTTTTAAAACCTTGATCCAAAATCAAGCCTATTGACACAGAATTATAGGAAATTTTGAAAATGACTAGAACAATAAAAAATAGCAAAAGAGAGTGCAGAAAAAAATTTATAATTAAATATTTGTTTAAAAATAAGTCACTGGTAGCTTTTACATACTTTTATCAAATATATTATCAGCCTATCGGCTATAACAATTTTTAAATTAAAAATCATCTGCTAAATTTACATCTTAATTTTTCATCATTCGCTAAATTTATATCTTAATTATTCGTCGTCTGCTAAATTTACAGCTCAATTATTCATTCACTGCAAACCCATTTGTTATTAATCATGATTCTTTTAATAAATTTTGATTAACCATCATTTATTTGATAAATTTTGATTAATCATAATTTGTTTGACAAATTTTGATAATATCCACGTTCCGTTTAATAAATTTTCTTGCTAACCGTTAATTGTCGGCAAAAAATTCGCTTTAATAATTAATCATCCGCAAAAATTTCACTTAAATTAGTAACTGTGGGCTAAATTTTTATTTTAATTATTAAATGTTTGCAAAAAAATCGCTTTCATTATAAAGTCAGATAAATTTCCGATTAAAATATCCTAAATATTCCTAAATTTTCACCTTACTAATCGTCTGCTAAATATTCATCTTAATAATTCACCCTCTATTTTGCTTTCTAATCGGCTTCTAAGTGTTTATTCATGGCCGCTCATACTCTCGACCCGGCTATCAGGTCTGTAATCATATTGACATCTGCGTATTTAAATGAAGTGCAAAGTGGTTTACTTCGTATTGTAGATTTTAAATGGCTCTAAATTGAATTTCTGGCATTTCGATGACCTGATCCTTAATGTTTGCAGAGCGAAAGGAGTAAGGATATAAAAGAAAAGGTTTAGTTGGCAGGAAGACACAGGAAGCTTCATATCCTGGGACTACGGAGTCTAAAATTAAGTCGGGATTTCTAAAATCCCGGAGCAGTTGCCAACACGAGAAAACTAAAGAAAGAGAAGAAGCGGAAGAGGGTTGCTTTGCCTTGTATGTGGACCTGGAATTGGAGAGATTCCCCATCGCTCGAACCGAACAATACGTCCAAAAATAGAGCAGTCTGCAAGAACACAATCACGAAATGTACTGCAGAACATCATCGTCTGACTAAAATATCAAATGTTCGTATAAATTACGTAAAATATCGTGGTTTTACGATTTATTTACATATTCTGTTCGATTCATAGTCTAACTATTGGGATTGCAAATTTCCTCAAACTCAAATAGATCGGTTTGATTGCTTTGAATTCAACGTTCGTAAACTTATTCAGCGTACACTGGATGTATATTGCAGTTAATTAAATATAAACTATGATTAATTTCACTGTGATTATCAACTGTAAGCTGTGAAGTGTGTAATATGAACTGTAATTAAGTATGCACTACAGTTGATTAAACATGCAATATAATAAGTTAAATATGAGCTTCAGATAAATTTGTATGCATTGTGACTAATGAAATATAAACTATCATTAGTTAAATATGCACTGCAATTTATTAACTATGCAATATAGTAAATTAAATGAGAGTTTCTGTTAAAAATTATTTTGTACTACAATTAATTAAATGTAAACTGTGATTAATAAAATATAAATTCCAATTAATTTTACATGCACGATATAAGCAGTCAAATACGAAATTTTGAAAATTAAATATATACCGCAATTAAATTCAAAATTTTGTTAATTAAACACGCATTATAATTAGATACGAACTGCAATTACTAAATTAGAAACTAACATTTTTTTTAACTAAAAAACGTATGTAATAACAAATAAATTGCCATTATATAAATACAATAAAATATTTATGCACATTTTGTTGTCTTGTTTAAAAATTGTACCTCAACTTCAACTTTCGTTTTGTTTTTAATTTAATGAAGGTAACTTATCGAGCGTATCAACTGCGTGAAAAATGTACATTTCCTGTAAAAAAATATTTTTCAATATTCCATCGCTTTTATAAAGTTCTTTTAGTATAAAATGCAAAATACGATGAAAAAAATTTACATACAAAACTCCAAATTCTGGAAATGAAATAGATTACGCGTGCTTTCAGATGCTTTAGCAGAAGTCTATCATCAGGAATAAATTCACCATTACCGCTGATAATGCGTCCGAAAGCTTGGCTAACCTATTTATTGTATTCGTTATTTTATCAGTGTTTAACTTTTTCCATGCAAATGTCTAATATTCTAGTAAGAGGAAAAGAATTTCTTCGTTAAGTTGAAAAGCAATAGAAATCTGAACCACAATGATATTAGATTTAAATTCTCCGGAATTTCGTATCAAAAAGTTAAATCATATATCATGACTGGACTGCATTGTATTGACCTGATGCATTCAGTTATCTATTTACGTTTTAATATTTTTTATAATACACTTTAATAAAACTTGGTTTTATAATTTTCTCGCTGAAGGCAGATTTACATTAATACGTTTATATGCATTTACACTAAAAAAACGTACTGTGCATTATTTTAGTAACATATATATACGAAAATTATTAGAGCAATCGTTTGTATCAATTTTCTAAATTTAGTGTTTCGTTTGACAATAAAATCTTGCTTTTTTTTCTAATAATAAAAGATCTCTGGTAGCGAAGATAAATAATTCTGACAGTAAAGAGCTAAAAAGTCGAAATTTACAAGCAAAGAAATGAAATTAAGGAGAAATTAAACCAGAAGAATTGTTAACTCGTCAAATGTCAAAAGATGAAATATAATACTGATAATCAAAAAAAAAAATAATAAACGTTTAGTCGCATATTCCAAAAAAATTCGAAAACAGGAACTGCAGAAAATTTTGCGAAATTATCTAAACGATCTTGCTTCAAATACAAAAAAAAATAATTATAAAGAAACTAGAAACTAATAAATATCGATCCATCATCGATGAACTCGATTATGGGCAATAATCGATTTATCGAAAGAGACATCATCCTTTCAG
>QLNU02003225.1:26162359-26176454 GCA_006491805.2 Dysdera silvatica | reverse complement strand
AACCCCAAAATGTTCATTTTGCGTCGAGCCCCACCCCTCGCGTACTGCGCATGAGCAATGGTGACCATATTTTGGCGGGAATGGAACTATATACCGATTAGCACGGGCACTGATTGCATAATTATTCCAGTTGGACTTGCAGTTTCGGAGTTATTCAATGGTTTTAGATATACGTTCAAACGTTCATCAGGATTTCTGAGATGTCATCCAGTATCGGGGAGATTTTACAGACGTTTTCACGTCGAAAAAGAAAGCTGGGATAAACAAGATGAACACATACAGGGTCCGATTGATGCATGTGCTTCGGGGGCCGGGACCCCCAAAATTTTGTATGTAATCTTTTTGAGTAAGTTTAAAATGTCAGTTTGAAACCTAGTGTTTTCAATTAAAATTTTAAAATTTAGTAATTTATTAATATTACGATTTTTTTAATTATAACTTAGGCGTTATTGAAAACGGCTTTAAACTAACGATTATGCAGATAATATATATAACAAGAGTTTGCATTTGTTACTTACTTATTGAATAATTTTATTGGCAATGCGTAGGGAGAGAGGCCCCAAATAAATACTAAGCCCAGGACCCCACTTTCTCTTGATCGGGCCCTGAACACACGCCTAATCTATCCAAGGTCCGGAAATCAAATCAAGTAAAACTTCCTATAAAGCTATTAATGCTGACACGGATCGGTCGTTGATCAACCATAAAACAGTTAATTAAAAATAAATTAAAACATAATTTTAAATTAATTAAAAATAAATTAAAACGTAACTTTAAATAAATTAAAACGTAACTTTAAATAAATTAAAAATAAATTAAAACACAAAACATTACACAAGCATATGTTCTCCTTTTATTATATTCCAACAAGAAATTGCAGATGCTATTTATTGTTTATCATTGTAGTAAAACATAAATAAAAAAGTTTGCTTGCTTTTTATATTTATATAATAAAAAAATTATATTGTAAAATAAAATAAAATATATTATAAATAATTATAATTATTTATTATTATTTGAGGAAAATGGCCCTTTTGAAAATATTTATGTAGCAAACAATTATAATTCCTTTATATTTGTTATATTTTTTAATCATGATTAACTTTTTGACCTAGCTATTGACAAATATAGAGGACCATGACGTCACCAGATAAATGACGTCATGAACTTCTAGTGCGCCACAATTTTTAAAATTCTCTCCAATTTATTGCTTTAAGCCAGTGATCTTCAATTAACTTTCAACGCAGGCCGCTTCGAATTTGTTTCCTGTCGGCAGACCAGAAGAAATGAAAACGAAATTATATACCTTATACGCTACATACACAGCGGTCTAACTAGAGGGGCTTCACTACAAATTTTGCGATTCAATAAAATAGCATTAAGGTAAAAGCTTTAGGCCCCTCTAGAAAAAAATTACCCCCCCCCTCCCCCACAGAAAAGAAAATTTCGATTTCTTCTTTTTTTTTTTGCCAGTTTTTACTATTTGCGAGCCGGGTTTGGCCCGCGGGCCGCCTATTGAGAATCACTGCTTTAAACTTAGCTCTTCTTATAATTCATGTTGTCATTATGGTTCATAACCTTTTAACCTTTAACCCTTCATAACCTTTTAACCCAGATTAACCTTTAATAGCTTACAAAAGAAAAGAAAAAAAGCAAAGCGTAAATGTAATACTAAACTCAAAAAAATATTGAACGTGCTTAAGACTCTTAGAAGTTTAAATTGTTTATTTTTATTTATTAATTCGATACTTGAAGCTAACCAAACGATATATGTTTTTTATTTCAATTATGAATAATTCGTTTGAAAAATGTGTAAAATTTCACGGAATTTTTGAAGGAAAATTATACAAATCTGTGGTGAGGCCTGCGATGTTGTGCGGGATAGAGACTTGGACAATTATAAAGGCACATGAAAGGAAGATGAAAGTGGCTGAGATACGAATGTAGATGGACGGTGTAACGAGCAGGACAAAACAAGAAACAGCCTAATCAGAGGTAAGGTCAAGCTTTGTTCCATGGCAAAAAAATGTAGGGACATGGGTTGAGATGGCTTATATATGGAGCTTGTGTGTGTGTTTGTGTGCATAAAGAAATTGTTCGAAAAGTTGGCCGAATAAGCGGCAATGTATTTATTTCCAGAGGTATTGGACATATGGAGCGGAGAAATGGAGAATATGTGTGAAATATGATGGATAGGCTAGTGGTAATAGGAAAGAGGAAGACCACGGTTGAGATGGAAGGAAAAAGTGGTGGAAGATCTGGAAGAGTGTGGGTGGAGTAGAGAAGAAGCCTTAGAGAAAAAATTGTGGAAGGGAAGAATAAGAGCTTCATGCCGACCCCATATAAACATGGGAAAATGGCGAAGTGAAAGAAAAAGATAATGTTGTATTCACCAAAGTTACAATTACGGAAATGGCATCACAACAGCGACTTAAGTTTTAAATGATATCTACGCATATTTTGTTTCGGAACTATTTTGTGAATTATTTTTAAAAATTGTTCAGAACGCTAAGTATTTAGGATAAAAAAATGACGTTCCATATAAATAAGGTAGCGCAATTAATAAAAAACAAAACAAAGAAGAAAGCCTCTATCTTTAAAAACTGTATTTTTATTCAAAGAAATGCAGATGGTGACAAAATGAAATCGTTTTTTAGTTAAATCAATGCATGCCTATAATTTAATTTTAATTCCGTTAATTAAAAAAGTTTTTCATATGAAATAAACTAAAGTAAGTTTGGAAACAAGTTTTTGAAAGAGAGTGAAAAAGAAAACATAGAACTAGTGTGACAAAAATGTTCTCAGTGAAGACTTGGTTTTTAAAATATTAACAGGGATTAATTAATTATTTAATCTGATTGATTAACTCTATCGTTCACAAATTGTAATATTCCTTCGTTTCTGACTTTTATAAAATAAAATAAAAAATATTTGTGAAAAAATTTTATGAGGAAAAGAATTTTGGGAAATGGGCAAGTACTATTTTTATTAATAGGAAAAGTTCTTCAGGCACACAATCATAATAGTAGTGGGAAGGCCGATTCTGCACCAGTGGCACGGGGGCGTTGCACGGGGTTTGCGGTGGCGGTAGGTGGTACAGCCCCGTGCCTACCGTGCCACTGGCGTAGAACCGGCCTTTTCCCCCTACTCATAATTTAGTGTAATGATATTGGAGCAAGCACACATCTTACCCCCCTGCACATCCGTCAACGCGCTCTAGTAAATGCCCAAATATCTTTATGTAAACAATAGTGAATATTTAAATTTCCTCAACCCATCAGAGATATGCAGAAAAAGTGGATAATAACATTGTCAACGGTCTCAGGGCCATATAACAAATTATTAAATTATCTCCCTCGAGCTTTCAAATTTCATCTCCTAATTATAAGTGTTATTTAAGTTAATGAAATAATGGCTGATTTAACGAGATTTTGCAATTCAGCTTCATAAGCTGAGTCATTGACTGCAGATTGACAAACCATTGTCATCACTAAGATCAACGCTTTTGAGTGATAGTTTAGCAAATGTATGGTTTGTAAATAAATATACAGGTGCGTTCACATTAATGTAATGGAAATAAAAAATACATGATGTATAACACGTAACATCGTTCGTGAATATTCCATAAAAAAGTGACTCGTTATGTGATAGCTATGGTAATTTTGGTAATTGCGAAAAAACAGGCAAGGAAAAAAAAGAGATGGGGAGATGGAAACTGTTAACAATTTTATCGTACAATCCAACCCGTTTAGAAAGAGTATAAAAGGAAAGGGAAAAAAGGTACGTCTGCCCGTTATATCAGGGTTCTTACTATAATGATGCTCGCTATATAAGAGGTTTTTTGTCACAATAACAATTTTTCGTCCTATATCAATCTATCAATATTTATTTCGCCAAAACGCAAAATTATAAACAATCGAGTACAGTATAGTAGACCAACACTATGAATTTTGGCTTGGCAGGAAACCCGAGAAAAAAGCCAATATAAAAACGGCTTGGCGAGTCTCGGCCCCTGTACTCTGTCTCATGTATCAATTTTCGCCAAACATTTATGTTTTGATTCTAAAGGAAGTCAAATCCCGAAGTCAACTCTTCAGATGCAAGGTTCTCTATTGGAGATCTTCAAATAAATCTGAATTCGAAACATTCTTGTTAAAAAGCACGAGGAATAAGCTTTTTATAAAATATACATGTTGAACTGTAAAATAGAGTTGCGCCAAAAGGATACATGTAAAAACGTGCGAACTATTAGCAACGCTGAGACTGCTAATACTATGGTGGGTATTCAAAAAAAAATTAAAAGCCAAATTGCTTGCCAAATTGCTTGCCAAATCGACTTGCCGATGTCGTAGCACCACAATTTTTTTTAATTTAACCACTATATGTTTTGTATACATTAAAATCTGTTTAAAACGATACTTAAGTGACCGGGAAAAGATACTTGTCAGTTTAAAGTATAAGCATAGCCATTATTATTATTATTATTATATATAATTTATTATATTTAATAAACACTATCATTATACGCAGATTTCACTGTATAACCAAACAAATGGTGTATTTTCTTTCGTTATAACAGGGTTCTCGCTATAACCGATTTCGACTGTAATAGGTCTTACAAAGTCGACTTACAAAGTCGATATTGCTTATCTATGTTATATAAGTCTATGCTTATGTCTGTTTTGTATCCGTATTTACGTTCACGTTTCATATCCATATGTTAAGTTTTTGTCTACATTTTGTGATTTAAATATAACTGTTGTCTCTATATTTTATATCCATATCGTTTCTGTGCTTTACGTCTATGTTATTTCTATGTTTTATGTCTATCTTATACATGTATTTCCTATGTTTAAGTGTTATACACGTCTTAATAATATATCTTACGATTATGGCTGACGATTGTAATATTTGTGTCTTTGGTTCATATTTTACATCCCAATGGTATGCTTTATCTTTCAAGAATATATCCTATATATCCCAAGAGTATATCTTATATATATATATATCCCAAGAATATATCTTAGATTTATATCCATATGTACGTGTATAAAGTTAATATTTACAATTTTCATAAATTTTCTGTGTAAATAAAGCCCATTTTAATATCCATTAAAGTTTTTTGATTGATTGAATTTTTCACTTGATATTTATCATTACATATCTGACGCAAAAGAAGTTTGTTTCAATTAACATAAAAATTATAAAAAATAGAAAAAGAGACTATGATTAGAGATGAAAGAAAATGAAATTCTTAAAAAAAAAGTCCTACACTTTTTTTAAAGATCAACACTATATAAAATTCACCCATCGAAAATGAAGCTGAAATTCCAGATTTTGAATTTTCTTTGAACTGCACGTTATTTTTGCTTTTACCTCCCTTCGGGGGTCAACAGCAAATCTACTTTAAAAAACTTTTGGTATAAATCCTTGAATATTTTATAACTTCGAATTTCATCTCTCAAGGCTTTTCAACAATTAATTAAATCCTCAATCCCGTTTTGTGGGCATTTTAACTGCTTACTTATATTCAAAGATAAACCTATTAGCATTGAATGGTGTGTTTCTCGCTAAATAACCAGAACGGCAAAAACGCATTCTGTCATAAACTTGAAATTTTGAATTGCGAATTTTACAGCTATACAGACGGACGAAGAAAGGAAAGAAGATATCCTTCCTTCTTATTTAATACACAACTTACCGTAATAAACAAAAACCAAGATATTTTTCAAACAGGTCAATACATATATGAATTTATATCAGACCAGACCTGTAGCTAAGATGAAGAGGCAACTGGGCAAAATAAAAGGCATACAGGGCACCCTAGTATAGTTCTATATATAGCCTATATAAATAGCCCGGTAGGGCAACTGGGGACACGCCCTGCTGGCCCCGACTTGGCCACAGGCCTGTTTCAGTCAGTCTTGGTATTTTAATTTAAGTATTCTTAAAAGACTTCTCTTCGAGTTTTTTAGTCTTAGGTCCAAAAACGGCTGAAGGAATCTTCCTTCTAATCTAAGAATAATAATTAATAATCTAAGATTAATAATCTAAGCATAATAATTAATAGCCAAATATGTGCTCTTCACTACTGCTACTTGCAATTTTGATCGTGTCTATGTATAAAATTCAATATTTTTCTTAACTTAAATAGCACTTTTTTTTGCCAAAATACACTGTTACTTGACACTTCCTGACAAGTGTCGCTCGTCATGGGGCATTTTCTCACAAAAGCTTGAGACGAGCTGTACTCGTCGTCCCAATTCAAGGGCTTACTATTAAATCTAAAACTCATAATAATATTTCAAAGGGAATTTGGACATAAGTCAGTAATTACCAGTATTTCGCATTTATCACTAGTCTGTTTAGCCTTAAGTAAATGTTTTCTTTTCCACATGTGCATACATGTGTTACCTTTGAACATATCCATATATGCGTTGCTTTTGCATATATTCATATATATGCGTTATGTTTTCACTTATACGTCTATGTGCTACTTCTACACTTGTGCGTACATGTGTTGTTTTTGCATATGCACATACTTGCACGTAAATATGTTACTTTTGCACAGGTATATGCATGCGATACTTTTGCAAATGTGCACACATCTACTTACACATGTGTGAATTTTCCGCACACACATAATACCGAAAAATACAACTATTTCGACTTGGCTACGCATAAATTCCTGAAGTTTACAACAATGTGAGCCCTGATGACAACGTTTTTTGCCTTAAACCTTCTTTTGTTTTTGCCCCTGATGAAGAAGTAGATTCTCTCCTCTTTGTTGCTTTGACAATTACGAATTTCCCAGGAAGAGAAACTTTTAATTCTGTTTTTAGAATGCCGTTTGTCAGCTGGCTCAGTTCTCGATCCTTCCTTCAGTCTCTCAACATGTACTGTAGCAATGTCTGGATAAACAATTCTCTTATCCGCTTCATGTTTAAAATCTTTCAGAAGAAGATAAAGCCACATTGTAAATAAGAGGTGCTTTTGCACAAAATCATATTTCAGCATCCTCATAAAATAAAATTTACAAATTAAAATGAAATTTATTTCAATAAACTTTTATTCCTTTAGCATAAAAATACAAGATGCACAAGATGAAAAATAAAAATGTATTCACATCTCAAAATATTTTTTTTTTCAACTACCACAAAGAAGATCGCAACATCGTAATACATTGTGTACATAAACAGGCGTTATATGTCAACACATATTTATTCTCCTAGCTTTAGCCACCACAAATCCTTAATTATATTTTTTATATCCTGAAAATCCAAAATATAATTTTCCATTAATATTATTGATAAATCGGTATGACGTCCTTCGGACATCGGTGATCGCAAATATATTTTTGTTATAATTTCAGCTTTGAAAAAAATCCTTTCACCGAAAACTACAGATGCAGATAAAGTTAAATAAATACTCAATATGATGACAGTATTTGAAAATATATCGGTTAATTCATTTTCGTATAAATAGTTCGAATATCGTGAGAGGACATATTCTTTTTTTTTGTGAAGCATTACAAAGTCTTTAATTCCTCCAATAAAGTCATATCGTCAACATCCTGATGGTCAAAATTTTATCATTCATTTTTATGTATATATTTTTGCAGTGTTTTAATAAATTTTCGCCGTTCCATTCTTTTAAGTTGCTTACGTCGTGGGCAAGTTTAAAGTCTTCATTGTGTTGTGTCAACTGTAGTATAAACCTTTTTGTAACTGATAATATTACGGTGTCTAACACTGTGAAAAAATATTGATTTTAAAATATTGTTTAGTATCATCTGTCGACTTAGTTGATGTATTCAGTTGATGTTTTGGAGTTGATTTAGTTGATGATTTGGATACTTCGTATTCAAATGTTCCCTTTTTTGTTCTTTTTATAATTTCCGGGAAAATAAGAACGATGCTGATACTGTTTGCCACTTCCTTGACGGAAGTAATAACACTAAGTTACACTAGAAAAACACAAAACTAACAAAGTTAAAATTCTTAATTAGCAAACGGTTTCGAAATTATGCAAGCTGAGTTTCAGATGTATATTAGGTTCTGAGAAAAACGGCCAATTTTCTTTCCATAGAAACAACTGTCTCAACCACACGCTAATTGAAAATTTAAATCTGCTAGTTTTTCATGTTTGTCTTCTTAGCTTTTGCACAATGGCTCACGTTAGTATTTATAGCGATAACAATATTACTGTCATTATTATTGTTATTTACAGTAATAAAAACAATAATAATAATTTCAAAGTTCAGATCAGTCCTGCAGGCCAGTAGCTAGAAAGCTTGTTACAAGGGGTCTCGGAAAGCTTCACCGGTACTTAAAATTTGTTCATGCTTTGATGTATTTTATTAATATATTCAATAACATAAATATCTAAGTAGGCTAATATATTTAACATCAATGAATAAATTTCTTAACTTAAATTTTGCATTAAAAACTTAGTGGTACACTAACATTTATAATGTCCCTTATCTTTATTATAGAGTACATAAAGACTCAAACATCTGTAAAAAAAAAACATGACGTACATAAGATCTGCTGTAAAAAGCTATTTTGAATATATTTTTAACGTCAAAGAACAATTTCCACTGTCATGTACACTTTTATGCAAACAAAAAAAATATAAAATATAATTATAAAATAATTTATTTTGAAAAACTATTTTCCAGGAGCGGCTGATTACATTTCCAGGGGGTTCAGCCCCTATTTCCCCTAGCCTAATTACGACTTCTCAATTCTTTAAATCTTTTATTTATTTACATTACTCCTGATGAAGGACTGCTGCTGATGCGTCCGAAAGCTTGAGTGATCTTTTTCATTGCTATTTTACCAGTGTTTAACCTTTTTATGTAATTTCCTCCCTGGTACCCTGTATTTTATTTCTATAAATCTTTTATAATGAAATCGAAATTTTATGTGACTTTGTAATGTCGAATTCTGCATCATTTTTGTTACAGCATTTACAAACGTTAAGCCGTCATACCCAGTATTAATAAAACAAATTTAAATGAATAAAATTTTCAAGGTAAGTTGTCATCCTGAAATAAGTCAATATACCTTTAATACCATCTCTCGTAATATCTATAAAGAAAAGGCCTGATAAAATTGTCTGGTGATACTTTCAAATTTTTTCGCACATTTTTTTTATAAAGTTTAAATGCAGTTCGTCCGCTAAGAGAGGTGGTCCAGTATGCATTGAAATGAGGACCCCCTCAGATGCGGCCCATTTTCCAAACACAGAAACAGTGGCGTGCAAGAGGGGGGTGGCTCAAACCCTCCCCCATTGTCTGCCAAGGAGCATTTCTCCCTTTAACGCTGAATTAAATGATCTTAATTTAAAGCTACTTGAGTATCCCCATAAATTCTGAATTGGTACACCACTGCACGAAAGTACATTTATTTTCCAGTAGCAAAATAATTAGTAATTGTTTTTACCCCTCTCTTCTTTTGTTTTATCAAATATAAATTTTACTATTTGGCTTTTACTTCTTTGTTTCCTAGTTTGATTCAGCTAAAATTATGGCCTACCAGTGGCGTAGGCAGAAAGTTCATAAGGGAGAGGTATAGGCTTAATGGGAGGGGTTACAGAGCTACAACTTATGTATTCCTATGTTAAATATACAAAATTTCATTGCGATAGTGGTTACAACCCCCAAAACCGCCCCCTGGCTACATCTCTGTGGCCTACAGACCTTTTTTACCATTAGATATAATGTCGTGGGCCTGTTTACACCAAGTACCTTTGGCAAAGAATTCAAAATTTGGCAAATGTCCGTATCAATGTAATTAGATCCTAGTACCCACGTTCTGTGCGTTAGGTTAAAGCTCATTTATCCCTATATTACAAATTAGGAAAACACTGCGCCCACACACTTAACACAGAAATGGGGGGCAAGACCGTGGCCAGAATTTGATTTCGGGGGGTTCACATGTTTTTTAATATATATCGATACAATCATAGCATGCAAGGCCGTAGCCAAGTCCCATTAAAAATTTAGTTTCGGGGGACTGTTCTCTAAGATCCCCCCCCTCTGTGTACGGGCAAGGGAGGGTAATTAACCACAACGTACAAAACTCCAACGGGCAATTTTTAATAGAAAAGGTAGGACGGGAAGAAGAAAAACAAAAGCCTAGTCTCAGGTTGAATTCGAATCAGCGACCTCTTGGTTGGAACCCAACCATACTACCACCAACTAGACCACCGAGGCACAGCCGTCAAAGCCTTGTTTTCATACTTGTATTTGTAAATTTAGATCTCACGCTTTTTGAAGCGGAGGTTTACGGGAGAACAGATTACTAACTAATAAAACTTGGTCACTGGTTCAATACTGGACCAGTGAAAATTTTTAGTTTTTTTTTTAGATTTATAATTTTATAATTTTTTTATAATTTTTAATTTTTCTAGTTTTGGTAAACCCTGGAAAGTCATCGTTTCCTTTTATTAGAATAAACTTATAAAATTAAATTTAATAACCACGCGCGTCTCGTGACTCAAACTGGGGCTCTCTTTGATCTATGTGCTACAAATTAATGTTTGTTTTTATAATACAAAAACTTTATTTAGGTCAGGAAAAATTTTAGCCACATTTTGTATTTTTCCATACAGGGTGACCCAAATTAAAGTAACACCATTCAGCTCCATCTAGCTGGAGAACCAAGAGGCGAAATATTACCATATTTGGTGTACATAGGCAAATTTCAAACAATGGGGAAGAGATTTATAAGTAAAGACAACGTCATAAGCGTAAGTAAAGTTGTCTTTACTTATAAATGTAATCCGCGTAATACCACGTCAAATTATCTTACATAATGAGGAAGAGATTTTAGTAATAACAAAAAATAGTTCAAAAAATCGCCGATAGAGGGGGGGATGATGCTGTTAATAAATAATATTTTTTTAGTCCAGATGTGGCAGTTTTAAGTGCTCACTCTTCTTCAAACATGAAAATATGCTTTGGCACTCCAGAGAGCACCCCAAGGTGACCTCCAGGGCATTACAATAAATTACTATATAATAATACTGACGTAATGTTAAATTATTATATAATAATACTAACGTAATGTTAAATTATTATATAATAATACTAACATAATGTTGAATTATTATATAATTGTTAATTAATTAATTATTAAATATATTGCAAATAAAAGTAAAGATATTGCAATTCTGATAAATATCCAAGGCAGTGATTCTCAATAGGCGACCCGCGAACCGTGTAAACTGTCCCAGTTACAAAAGATAAGAAACTAAAGTTTTTTTTCTTCCAGGAACCTAATTTTTTTTCCAGAAGGGGGCTAAAGCTCTTACCTCAATGCTATTTCATTGAATCAGAAAATTTCTATGGGGCAGAAGTACTTAACCGCCCCTCCCCCAATGTCTATATAGTGTGTAAGATAATTTCGTTTCCATATGTTCTGTCCCACCGACCGAAAAAAAAAATCTAAAGTGGGCCACGATGAAACTGATTGAGAACCACCGATCTATAGAAACGCCTTTTAAAGGATGACTTTTAAGACCTGCAATGTAGCAAAAACAAAGTTCTATGCATCTGTAATCATAAACACTGAACAAACACTGTGTAATCATATGCAGAGTTTACAATCGTGGCTTGCCGCTCTTAACAGTGGAGAACTCGGAAAGTTCTAGGGCCTGATTATATTTTCAGAGAAGTTATCCCTCCCTAAACCCAGTCTAGCTACGGCCCTGTTGAGATATATCAGTCTACCCCCCCAAAAAAAAGTATGTCATGTCGTCAGTGCATCCTTATGGTAGAATTAACACCGCCTTGACCTGTGGACCACCTGATCGCGACCCAAATAGGAGTCCCAAATTAGCAAATATATATTTTTCATATTGCAAAATTTAGAAATGCAGAAATTAATTAAAAAAAAAAGGGCTCCAGAAAATGATAGAAACCGGTGCTTATCATAAAGAGAATATTATATGTATTCTCTAATAATTATTGTTATTATGACAGACATCCCCCCCCCCTTAGTTCGTTAATGCGGCTCTCGGTAGATTAATAGGTAATAACTTTATTCCATATTTATTACGTTTTGACATATAAAATTACATAGTCGCCTTAATGTCCGCAATTTAGAATTTGTATGACTTTTACTCAATTTCACAGAAAAACATTATTCCATCAAATAAATAGTTGTCAAGAAAAATTTATTCCATAAATATCATTTCTCATTAAATATGTATGCCATGGCTGCATAATTAATTTCCTGGTATTTGCAAATCTTTTTAAAATCGTTTAACTACTCACATGGGAATGGAGTGAGCTAGGGCGTTTCTGGAACATCTTCGAATCCTATCATAATCGAGCGTGACAAAGAATAACAATTATTATTCAATAATTTTGCTATTTGGAGTTGAATAACACATGTTAGATTTTGGAATACTGATTCTAAAAAACCATATTAAGCTCTCAAAGTTCGTTATTGAGAGAACTTTAAATTCGCAATCAAGAGATCCCAAAGTTCACTATCGGGAAATATCAAAGCTCACTATGGAGAGATCTCAATATTCACTATCGAGAGATCACAAAGTTCACTATTAAGATCTCAAAATTCTACGTAACTATTTAATGGTGCATTAACATATAAATAAAGGATATTAAGATTGAAAATTCCTTATCAAAAAGCTAAAAGTTCACTATTAAGATGTAAAAATTCGCTGTTGACGTCTCTAAATTCCATATAACTATTCAATATGACATAAATATGTAAATAAAAGATATTAAAATTTAAAATTCCTCATCGAGGGTTGAAAGTTCTGTATCAAGATATATAAATTCCATATTTGAGAATATAAAGAATTTCACACATACACACTCATATCAAAAATTGGAAGTTTTATAACAAACTGCAAAAGATCTATATCTCATTACATTACTTGGAATTTCAGCTATGAAGCTTTAACTTCCAAAGCGGAAAATCAGTTTTAAGATTTATCATAAAATAGACTCAAAAATTTTTATATTCAATTTCCTTTATTTTTAAAACTTCAAATAAATATTTTGGTTTTGTTTTGATGCAGAAAATATACCACGAGTAGAAAAGTAAAGTCATAAGGAGAGATCAGGAAAAAAAACTGAAAACTCAGATTGACAAGCACCAACCCTCCAATACATACATACATTAAAACAAGGTGTTCACCGCAACAGTAAACGAGGAAAGCAGATAATAGTACCAATTTACTAACAAACATAAAATATAACACACAGCAAATATTAATACACATATCAGTAACCAAGACGCACCTATACACAAAAGTATGCAGAGGTAAATATATAATCATAAATGGTACATCAGTAAACACATAAATATATATCAAAGATATAGAGATACATGCCCACAAACACCTAGAGACTATCATCCTTACATAGCACACATCATCATCATCAATTAGACACAGATAACTAATAGACAAAACCCAGACAAGTATCACTAAAACACATATCCATAAATGTACAGGTACACAACTTCATTTTCGATACCCTGTAAAGTCATTAAAATATATGCATATTAGTAATTACTATATATATATGAATTAATTATTTTAAGTACTATTAAAGCATTCTAATCACATGTGCGAGCACACAACGGCAATAAGTTTCATTAATCAAACAATTTTACCACCTCGTGTTTTGAAAAATTGATGCATGATAAATAAATCTTAATTAATTAAATAAATATATTACCTCAATTAATTAAATAATTATATTACTTGGGTTAATTAAAAAATCCATTACCTGGGTTGATTAAAGAAAGTCATTACTTAATTAACGAAAATCACCCGAATTCACTCAAATTATTAATAACTGAATAATATAATAATAATACTAGTATATAAATATAATATAATAATAATAATTAGTATATAAATATAATATAATAATAATAATTATATATATAAATAGTAATATAATAATAATAATTAGTATATAAATAGTAATATAATAATAATAATTAGTATATAACAGTAATATAATAATAATAATTAGTTAACCATCAAAACTCTATATATATTAGTTTATATTATTATTATTAGATATACAAAGTAAAACCCACGTATA
>QLNU02003225.1:26112853-26141133 GCA_006491805.2 Dysdera silvatica | reverse complement strand
CTATAGTCTTGGTAAAAACAAAGTACGATAATCACAGCTTATCTCATAACGCACAAATAAATGATCAAAAGCGTAAAAATAATCTAATATTTTGCTGTTGAAGGGAAAAATTATAATTCTCAATGTCTTGTAACATTGGACAAAAGTATCATAAAGAAAAAGCGTCCTCCAAGTCTCCAGTGCGGCAAGGCTACTGATCACAACACTGAAAGGTGTAGCGGTAATGGGAAACTGTTATTCAGATTTATGCAAATTGTTTAGAGGAAAATTTGTTAATGTAAGAAGGCAAGAATTTGAGGGCATGGGTAAAAAATGGATAGAGAGGTATGTGTAAGGAAGAGTAAATATTGGTGAAGACATTCAATCGAAAATAATCCATTCAGGTCTATTTATTTCTTGCCAACTTTAGCTCAATTATTTTGCAGTATTAAATCATTTTAAAAAAATCTGTCGTGATGCTGCCCTAAGCGGCCTACTAGTTGGCCTATATTGTAGCGCAGGGCCTGTCCTCACCCCCCCCCTAGTCTGTCCGCCGCCGCCACATTTTCATAATAAACATTTTACCCAAAGAGAATAAAAATCAGATTAAATAAATTATATTATATTAAATATTATGTACCGAGGGATTATTAGTAGAATATTGCAATGTAGCCATGTTGAAATATAAAAGCGTTGGAAACATTTGGTATGAAATTCCTTATAAAAATAATTGCAATTAAAAAGAGTTAAGGCGCCCCCTCCCCCACCCCCAAGAAATAAGCTTGCGCTCCCAGATTGAAAACCAGTGTTTTAGATGTCTAATTTGAGGTATTTTTTAAGATGTTTAATTTGAGATATTCTTCTAAGTATTATTACGACCACGTTTAATCTTTTCTCTACTGGTGCTCAAAACACAAAAAAACTACGGATTTCCAAAATTTCAGGAGTTTTTTCTAAGAAAGGAAATAAAATCTTATTTGAAAACTAAAAACTTCGTTAGATCCTTTAATTTTGGATCTATAGTGTAGATCCTTTAATTTTGGATCTATAGTGTAGATCCTTTAAGTTTGGATCTATAGTGTAGATCCTTTAATTTTGGATCTATAGTTTAGAACCTTTAATTCTGGATCTATAGCTTAGATCCTTTTATTTTGGATCTATAGTTTAGATCCTTTAATTTTAGATCTATGGTTTAGAACCTTTAATTCTGGATCTATAGTTTAGATCCCTTAATTTTGGATCTATAGTTTAGAACCTTTAATTCTGGATCTACAGTTTAGATCCTTTAATTTTGGATCTGTAGTTTAGATCTAAAACTAAAGGATTGAGTCGCATTTAAATATAATGCAAGGAAAAGCAAAAGTGCATGTACAAAATTTTGGCTGGTTATATTTCTATGGCGCAAAGACAGCAAGGTTCTTCCTGCGCCAAACAAACTGAAGCCATACATGCGGTTTATACAAAAATTCCGGAACGCGGTAAAAAAAATAACATGATACGAAAATGTAAATATTAAAGGTGACAAAACAAAATCATAATAAAGAAATTAGAAAGGTTAAGCAAATTCAAAAGAGCAGTAAATTTAAGTTTGTTGTATAATGTGATGGAGAAAAATACTTCGAAAAAAATTTAAAAAAAAATGAATTTTAATTTAATTAATTTTTGTGATTTTGTTAGTCGTAGGCGGTTCCCAACGACTAACAAAAATTAATAATTAATATAATTTAAATATAGTTATAGTAATTTAGATATAGTTAAAGTAATTTAAATATAGTTATAGTAATTCAAATATAGTTATAGTAATTCAAATATAGTTAAAGTAATTTAAATATAGTTATAGTAATTTAAATATAGTTAAATGTATTTATAATTTAAATATAATGGCAAGGAAAATTGACTTCTTCTTCTTCTTCTTTTTTTCTTCTTCTGCGCGTGCAAAGCAAGGGGCCGGATCCGAAAGCGAGGGGCGGAGGGCTATCCCCCCTCGTCAGAGATTAAATAGGAAAAAAATAAAGACGATGAAGAATATTTTGTATGTTATTTGTTGACTGTAATAAGCAAAAGTCTTACTGGCGTCCGTCTCTCAGTCTTGATATGATCCAGACGTTTTCTGTAAATCTATAAGATTCGTCTTTCAAACTACGTTTTCAGTAAGGGTTACTTCAGCATAACGTAGTTTTTTATCCTTGAAGCGCCTTCAAACTTGGCTTCGAACGCAGATGCCAGAAGAGAGACTTTTAATACACACCCATAGAGACATTGATGTAAATAAAGTAATTGACAAATTTTCAAAGAAACCAAGATGGCTCGACTTTGCACTATAAACTTCAAGTTTTTTAAAAAGTCGCTTATTATAAAAAAAGTAAAATAATTACAATGTTTTTATAGTTTAAATTTAAACTTGTTCTATTAATTACATTGTAAATTATCGTTTTGGTTATTGTATATGTCTCCTTTACTAGCTTATCCTTCTGTCATACTTGACTATAATCTACCCTAAACCATATAGTTTAATTAAAGAAAAGCCCATCTTTAATTCATTGTCATAAATTAAATATTTTGGTGACATTTAAAAGAAGGCAAGTAATATAACAACATTTACTTAAACTATTTAATAGTCCAAAACTAAAACTTTTCCTGGTGAGGGCATCCGAAACCACTCCCCACTAATAAAATCTTGAATCCGCCCTCAGGCTAGTAATATAACATTTACCTAAACTATTTAATAGTCCAAAACTAAAAAAAATTCCCTGTGAGAGCCCCCGAAACTGCTCCCTCCGTAATAGCATCCTGGATCCGCCCTTGGTGCAAAGGTGATTGGACAAGTTGGCCGCGTCTGCAGCCTGTATTTCCATAAAAGGTATGGCAAAACCATAATGATAAGGTTTCTTCCCTACCCCACGAATAATGACGTGTGAGAGAGAGGTTTGAATCACGGCGAAGTTCCATGATTCAGAAAAGCTAGAACAGAACTTAGATGAGATTTGATGAAATTTGGCGGAGAAAATTCAAGATGGCGACTTATATGCAGGATGGTTATTGGAGAAGTTGTCTGCATTGGTAGACTATTTCCAAACGAGGCAACGACGAAACCAAAGAGAAAATTGAAGCTTCCAGAAATAAAACATCTAAGATAAATTTGATTGGCACTTGTTGTAATTTTGTGGCACAAGAATAATTTGCGCTAAACAAAGTAAAATAAATTTAATTAATAATCTCATGACCTCCCTCACTTTACAGTCGAAACTGCGTATATGCAAAAACTATCCAGCCTCAAATTTTCTACCATTTTAATGTTATCTAAACCCGTTTAATTGCGATTTTGTACATGCAAAAACCAAATACATGCAAGTATTTTTGAAGCCGAACGAATGCTTTATTATAGAAATTGAAACGGATATATGAAAACAAACTTTATGAATAAGTTTCCATCCACAGTAAATGTGCCGCTGGCAACACTTATTTTTAAGGATAAGCTTTTCCTATCGGAAATAGCTCTTAACCCTTGTCGAAGTTTTGCTTACCAGCTTATTTATGGCTTTGTTTACGCCCACCCTCGCTTTTTAATATTAATAAATAAATGGATTTATAACAGGGGACATACAATGAATGCAATCTGTAAAGACATGTTTATGTATTACGTTAGGAGCCCTGCGGTGGCGCAGTGTGGTAACGCGTTCTCCTATTGCGCGGCTAATCCGGGTTCGACTCCCAGCAGTGCAAAAAGAACGCTTACTCAGAGATCTCATAAAGATCGCACTGCTCACTGTAGTCCGGGGTTTGGTTCCCTAGGCCTTAAGAGGTTCGGATTCCTCGGAAAACAGTAGGTCCCGGCGCAGCATGACCACTGTAGTCTTTGAGCCGTAAAACCAAAAAACAAACGAATATTACATTAGAAAAGCTTCATGTTCAGTAACTCATGCATGCCGACATACATAATATGCCTGTGTTCGGAATCACTATCAAAGTTTGTTTTGTAACTAGCGGAGTGAATTAAATTTCTAGTCTGTTTGCGAATTTTTTCTTTCTTTTTTGCACTTTCCAATGTATATTCATTGTGAACATGGCAGATGAAAAGAAACTGACATATTTGCTTAAATATTGGTCAGAAATTGGTGATTTTAAATTCTTTGAAATCAAACAGTTAAGACAAAGATATAAATAACAAAAGAGTATGGTTATCATTTGTCCACTATTTTCCACAAATACGGTACATGCGTTTATGTAAGTAGCACATTATTTCTTGTTACTCTTATTAATGAAATAGTAACCGTGCATTATAAATATTGAAATAAATAATGTGTATGATTTATAAAATTAGAAATAAGAATATCTAATTTAATAATAAAATTCATTAAAAATTTAATGAGCAAATTATTTGCACGCTGTAGTTCAGAGAATACCTCTTTTATGTAAAACCCGCTTATATGTAAATGACTTCGTTGATGCATCCATTTGCATATATGCGGTTTCGATAGTACAAACTTTCTGCTTATATGTTATAAAGTATAATATATATTCATATATAAAAACATTTTAAAAAGCGCAGGTTGCATATAAACATTTGCGGATATATACAAATGCGCGCAAGTTTATCGTTAATGTTACGTTCTAATGTCGCAAGGAATTACGTATGCGTCGACACGCTCTATACTGTGAACTGCTTCCCAGTGTCAGCTCTCGATTGATAAAAGTAGGTTAAGCGTATATATCATGGGCGTCAGTGGCATTTTATCACTTAGGCCACAGTGGCAAGTGCGAAATTTTGGAGAGTAGAACGCTATAAAATTAAATTTTGTTATGCATATTAATGGAATGAATTATGAAAATATGATACAAATCGAATATATGCCTAACTTGCTTGCTGCTGATGTTTATTTTCAAATTGAAAGTTTGTGGCAACACCGAGTCAAATCGACGCCATTTTCCCAATAGCTTGCTGAAGGTTCTTCTAACGATGGTTGAATTTTTTTTAATTGAAGTGTCAGGCCCGCAGCGATCGTATTACAGGGGGCGAAAGCTACAGACAGGGTTTAAAATTCGTAAAGGTCTTGATGTATTTTATTAATATATTTATTACTAAATATATAGCGAACTATTATAATTAACGTTAATAAATAAATTTCTTAACGTAAATTTTCATTAAAAACTTGTGAATTTTAATATACCGCTCTATATAATTTCCCCAATCCTTATTATAAAGTATATGAAGACTCAAACCTATGTAAAAAAAATTACATACACAAGATCTACAGTAGAGAGCTATTTTGAATACATTTTTAACGTCAAAGAACAATTTCCATTGTCATGTACAATTTCGTACAAAATAAAAAAAAAATAAATGTTTGCAATACTTTATTTTGAGAAAAAGTATTTTCCAGGGGGGTGGGGGTGGCTGACTACATTTACAGGGTGGCTCAGCCCCCCCCCCTAGCCCCAGTCTGCCTACGGCTCTTTGTGGAAGTGCGTATATTAGAAATGAGACGTGCTCGGGCCCTCACCAGACGGATATAATTGAATCCAAAAATTCACTTTTCAATACCGAAAATTTTCAAGGAACACAATTATATGCTTCGTTTTCGAGGAATGTCGAAGTACGTTTGTATGAAAATTCGAAGGAAATTAAATGATGTTTAGCAAATTTTTTAAAATTTAAATCGTACATCAAGGGGTTAAAGTTATATTTGAAGCTTTGGGCCTCGAAAAATGAGCCCAAACTCATCTTTAAAGTACATCCTTACTTATTATGTAATGCTAACGCATATTTAACAGACTGTAGAGTATAGTATAAATATAATTTTTATATGCTCCGAAAAAACAAAAAAAATTTGGTGACGTGACTTTATATCGGTAGGCTGGAATCGCACTCGCAACATTTTTGAGACATGCCTGTAGGTTTTTTTGAAATGCGAAACAGCCCATGAGCAGGATCCTAACTGTTTAGGTTTCTACGCCTTCTGGTGGGGAAAGTATCGGAAGCATTCGTTTCCACGTCACCCCAACCTGTTTTCTTATTTCATCCACCCATCTAGTTTGAGGACGTTTTCTAGGTCTTCGGTGGTCTCTTGGAATCCAGTTCAGAATTTCTGTTGTCCATCGTTGATCAGTTCTTCTTGCAATATGCCCAGCCCATCGCCATTTCAGCCCTTTTACTTTAACAATGATGTCCTCTACTCTAGTTTGCTCTCTCACCCAAGTGTTTCTTTTTCGATCTCTCCTAGTTATTCCAAGCATGCACCTCTCCATGCTCCTTTGCGTTGTCTGTAACTTTCGTATTGCTCCAACTGTTAGACTCCATGTCTCTGATCCATAAGAGAGGACTGGCAATACACACTGGTTGAAGACCTTTCTTTTTAGACACAAAGGCAATTTCCCCTTCAGGATAAAACTGTTTCTTCCAAATGCACTCCAGCCAAGTTTAATACGTCTGTTGAGTTCTTTCATAATGTTGCCATCCATTGAAATCAGCTGGCCAAGGTAAATATATGAATCAGCAATTTCTAGCTCAATGTTGTCAACTTGTATTTTTGTTTCCTCTACAAAATTATTGAACATGATCTTAGTTTTTTGTAGGTTCATCTTGAGTCCAACTTCTTTACTTCTAGTTGAGAGCTCCTGTACCATGTCTTGGAGTTCTAATGGGTTCGTTGAAAAAATAACAATGTCATCAGCAAACCGCAAATGATTTAAATATTCACCATTTATTTTTATTCCCTTGTTATTCCAATTTATCTGCTGAAAAATCATCTGTAAAGCTGAAGTAAAAAGTTTTGGAGAAATGGTATCTCCCTGCCTCACACCTTTACCAAGTTTGATAGTTTTGGTATCTTTATGTAACCGAAATTTTGCACTTGCATTTTTATACACACGTTTCACCATGTCAATGTACACATCCTCAATGTCTGTTGATCTTAAAGAGTTGATGACTGCTGATGTTTTAATAGAGTCAAAGGCCTTCTCATAGTCAATAAATGCCACACACAATGGAAGTTCATATTCATGTGTTCTTTCAATTAATTCTCTTAATACTTGAATATGGTCCACTGTACTGAATCCACTTCGAAATCCAGCTTGTTCTCTTGGTTGAGCTGCATCTAATTTTTTCTGCAGGCGATGTGTTAGCACTTTTGTGAAGATTTTATAAATAGCAGGTAACAAGCTAATTGGTCGGTAATTTTTCAAATCCTCTTTATCACCTTTTTTATGCAAAAGAATTACTGTTGCAGAATCCCATTGGTTTGGTATGTTACCGCTGTTAAGACATTTGGTAAAGAATTTTGCAAGTATGTCTTCTACATATTCTCCAGCTTCTTTTAGGATATCTAATGTAATACCATCATCACCAGGGGCTCTTCCTTTCTTCATACTTTTTATTGCAAATGAAACTTCTTCTTTTAAGATTTTAGGAGCTGTTCCTTCGACTATTTCAATGTCTTCGTTTAATCCACTGTTACTTTCGTATAGATTTTTGTAGAATTCTTCAACTCTTCTAAGTATTTCTTCCCTATTTCTTGTTACGGTGCCATCCTCTCCTTTTAATGCAATGATGTGTTTCTTCCCAACAGATAAACTTCCTTTAACAACCCTAAGGCTCTTGTTATTTTCAATGGCTTTCCTTACTAGCTCACAGTTGAATTTTCTTATGTCTTCTTTCATGCTTTTGCGCAGAGTTTTACAAAGTTCTATGTACTCAATCCTGGAACTGGTATTTTGATTGTCCACCTTCATATCTCTTCGCCTTTTCATGAGCTGTTTCGTCTTCTCAGATAATTTGCTATTGTGCTTTTTACAGGTTACACCACCAATTTCCCCAGCAGTTTCAACTATTGTCTTAACAATGTTTTCATTTGCTTCTGAGATATCACTTTCATCAATAAGTCCTTCCAGTGCAGAAAAGCGATTTTTTAATTCCAACTTGAATGCCTCGGTATTTACTTTCAGTTTCTTTAAATCCACTCTCTTATATAATTGTTTTTTACAAGCTACTGTCTAATTTAGTATTTAAGTGCACTTTACATCTCATATATATATATATGGCCTGCAAAAGGGTTGCTGGTATCTAACTGGAAGGAGACCCACACGCTGAACGTATGTGACGATGTGTGGAACCGGCCAGGCCAGTAACCTAGTGTCCTACCCCGCCTTCAAGTGGTGCAGGCTGAGCTTTCTATTTATGTGGCAAATTAATATTTGCTGCACGGATAGAAAGGCGGAAGGGGAGGGCTAATTCACCAACCCGTCTAGCCAGCGTGGTGAAATTATGGCTAATTCCTCCATTATGTTGACACACCAGAAACCATGGCCCCTAGTCTCCAGGTGCTGGAGTGCTCCTGATCAAGGCAGCGGTCAGTGTGGCATGAAAGCAGGGGGTGCTAAGAATCACTGGAATGGCCCAGGCTGCCGTTTGTTATTGACCTTGGCTACGTTTAATGGACGATCCCTTGCTTCTGAAGCAAAACTTCAGGAATTGGAAGAAGAACTTGACAAGATCAAATGGGACATTGTAGGACTCAGTGAAGTTAGAAGAAAAGGTGAAGAGTTGGTGGAACTTAAAAGCGGACATTTGTTTTATTATAGAGGAACGGAAACTGGAAGAACAAGTGGTGTTGGCTTCTTAATCAACAAAAGAATTAAAGACTGTCTTCTGGAAGTTGAAAGTACATCAGATCGAGCAGCGAGGCTCGTTGTTCAACTAACCCAGCGATACCAACTTCAAATAGTACAGGTATATGCACCAACATCAAGCCATACCGACGAAGAGGTTGAAGAATTTTATGAAGAAATCAAAGAGTTACACACCAAAGGGAAACAACATATCAAGCTCATCATGGGGGATTTCAATGCAAGAATTGGACAACAGGAACAAGGAGAGACATCGGTTGGTAAATACGGATATGGGGAAAGGAATGAACGTGGCGATCAACTCATCGAATTTGCAGAAGCTGAAAACCTTAGCATCATGAATTCATTTTTTAAGAAGAAACCGCAAAGAAAATGGACATGGAAACACCCAAATGGGGGAACTAGTGAAATTGACTATATCCTGGCAAACAAGAAATCAATTATTGAAGATTGCAGTGTACTGAACAGATTTAATACTGGAAGTGATCATCGAATGGTGAGATGTAAAGTGCACTTAAATACTAAATTAGAACGACAGAAGCTCATTAGGAAACAAGTAAGTAAGAGGGTGGATTTAAAGAAATTAAAAGAAAATACCGAGGCATTCAAGTTGGAATTAAAAAATCGCTTTTCTGCACTGGAAGGACTTATTGAAGAAGTTGACATCTCAGAAGCAAATGAAAACATTGTTAAGACAATAATTGAAACTGCTGGGGAAATTGGTGGTGTAACCTGTAAAAACACAACAGCAAATTATCTGAAAAGACAAAACAGCTCGAAAAGTCTAAAAGTCAAAAGTCTGCCTAAAAAGACTACAGTACGCAGTTAATCGGTAAGCGTTCTTTTTAGTTGGCGCACTTCGGGGCTGAACCCAGATAAATAGCATGCTAGATGAATGCGTTACCAATGCACCACCGTAGGGCCCATAGGGAAGATATATAAGCACTTGCAACGGGAACTCGTAACGCATAATTTTGAACCGTAACACATGTTACGGTTACGGAACAGTTGTTTTCAAACTGTACTTTTAGAGGTAAAAACATGTGGAGACTCCTATACGACGAGCGCCAGTCTTAACCCGCGAGAAGGCGCGCCGATTAGAGGAACGCGAGCACGCGCGCGGGGTGATTTGCACCCCATCTAATTATATAGCATTATTTCATTAAAAACGTCCAATTTTACGGGGAACAGTAACTGGAATTTTCACTTTGTCACCCTACCCCAAAAGATTGTTTGGCTTTTTTATGGCGCAAGAGCATCTGGGCTATACTGCGCCAAAGAATGCCCAAAAGAATGTGACTTTTAAAACAACTGGAAAGAGTTTCGTTTCAGAAGAAATGGTGGATGGTTCTCTTTCACAAATTTAAGTTGTGGGGTGTGAAGCACCCCGCGCCCCTGCTCGCGGGTTAAATATCGCTTCATTTCCATTTAGCTAAACTTTAGCCCGCGAGCAGGCGCGCTGATTAGAGGAACGCGAGAACGCTCGCAGGGTGTTTTGCACCCCATCTGATTATATAGCATTATTTCATTACAAACTGACAAATTTACAGGGAACAATAAGAGGAATTTTCGCTTTGTCACCTTTATCCCAAAAGATTGTGACTTTGAAGGCAACAGGAAAGAGCTTGGCCAGTTTCAAAAGCAAGGGTGGACTGTTCTTTTAACAAATTGTAAGTTGTGGGATGTGAAACATCCCGCGCGCATGATCGCGGGTTAAATTCTGAAAAATAATAAAATTGAGGATACTGTACTGTTCACTTTTTCTGAAGGTCATAATCTTTCTTATAATTATCATATTATCTTTTATTATTATATTAATTATCTTATAATCATAATACGCGTGCTTATAACATAATGTGCATGCAGCAATCTTATTTGGCAGTGTGCTTTGAAATGTGACAATTCAGTGCAAGTATAATGTCTTGTAAATCATCATGGTATTTTTGTTGTATAATATTTTTGCGCTATAATAATATTTTTATAATGTGATAGCTGAAGTTATAGTATATTAGTATTTTTGAGTATAATAATGTTACAAAGAAACGATTAAGGCAGCAAGTATTTGAAAACTGTAGGTTTTTATATAAATAAATAAAAACTGTAGGTTTTTATATAAATAAATAAAAACTGTAGGTTTATTGAAAGACTTGTAACCGACAGTATCTAACCGGAACAGTTAACGAGAACCGAAACTAATGAAATTCCTTTTCCAAAGATAAAATGTGAACTATCTCATCGATTTTGCCCCGATTAATCTAATCGATATAGTTAACTTAATCGATAGAATTCATCTAATCTATTGATAATCGTTACTAACAGAATTGGTGTCCTCGTTTGAGCTAAGCTTGCCACTTTATGCGAAATACAGTCGAATACGTCTATAACGAGCACGGGGTTGTCGCTACTGCTACTCGTAATATCCGGACTCTCATTAAAACTAGGTTATCATCAAAAAATATTTAAAAAAAAAGACAGAAAAGAACAAAAACAAATATCATCCTTTACGTGTATTATGTATCATATAAATATCAGAATATTTTACACATTTTCGCTGCACTAATGCTATTCTATTAATCACTGATAGGTCGATAGATAACACTCATTCTTATCATTGACCAATTCAGGACTATTTGCAGATTATAACTCAGTGCCATTGTTTTCAAAAGTAAACTTGTTGTATTTCATAACTTCAGAAAAAAGACGACTTCTTCCTTTTTCTTTATAGCATAGGAAAGAATCCATTTTTAGGCTCGGGCTACTGGAATTAAGAGGGAAAATTTACTAAACTGCTGCTAAATATAACAGGTTTTCTCTCGCATTAAAAAGTTTCAACCAGAGGCGGATACAGACTTTCATTTTGGGGGTCAAGGACAGAATTTGCCATGGTCTTGGAATAACACCCTTCATTTATCATGAAAGTTGGAATTTTTTACAGTGAAAAAATATATTTTGGGGGTCATGACCCCTGTGATGTCCCTCTTGTGTCCGCCCTTGGTTTTAGCCCTGTATATTTTGAATATAACCTAAAAATATTTTTCTCTTGCTATAACCGAGCTAGCTACAACCAGGTTCGAATGTAGTTGATCATTCAAAAACTTACCAGATGCAGCCCACAACACCATGAGACCTGTAAACCAGCATTGGTTTGCCAATATCCACGCGTACTTAGATTCGAACTTAGATCCTGCATATTTGAAAACGGAGTTTTACGGGGCAAGGACAGCAAGGATCATACTGCGCCGGCTTCACACTTAAAACTGGCGGGCTTTCTCCAGCAGGGGTGCAGTCGAGGCCTAGCGCAGCCTGGCAGAGCTAAGGCGCTTCTTTTGGAGACCTAGCGGCGCTAGGGCAAAATTTTAGGAAATCATACATTTTAAAAACAAAATTCTGTTCAAGCTGTAAATAAACTATATGTGGATTCTACAATTCTGTTAAGAAAAAAAATTTTTTAGAGCAATAAACCTAAAATTTTGAATAAATCAACTAAGAATCGTGGGAATTTAAACGAAATTACAGCTTGGAACACGTGTCATAAACTGCGTTCCGAAAAGTAGAAAAAGCAACAATGCGCTTTTTGACAAAACAAAGGTGACAAGGGCGAAAAGGCAAACTTTTGGCTATCTTTTTCAATTGTTTTCTTTATTTTATTAGCTCACTTTAGAGATTCGTTCGGTTTGGGCACACGCGTTTGTATCACATTATTATTATCTTACGCTTATATGCTCCAAAACTACAAGGTGGTCGAAAACTCGCGCACATCAAATTTTAAAAATATATAAATTAAAGAGAAAGTAGAATACTTATATTTTTTATGTTTGGATGGCACCACTATACCATTAGAATGATAACAAGAGTTGCGTTTAATATATTGAACGCGTACGTTAGCATTTGGAGCTCTTTTTTTCATCAAGCGAAGGACATGGCGTTTTCCCAAAAAGGAAGAATTTTTATTTTAGAGCAATATTTTTTTCCACAAAATCTTATGAATACGTAAGCCAGGAGTTTGAGCGCAATTGCCAGTCCCCCAAAGTGCCTGACTAATTAACAATTACGAAGTTAGTACAGCGTTTTCGAGAAGTTGGTTCTGTTGCAGACATAGGACGGGGAGGTCCTCCATTTTGAGCGGCGACAAACTGGCTGACGTACTACTTTGCAACGTTTGCCTGGAAAAAGCCTTATTAATTAGCAGTTCAAGAAAGACTATCGTACGGAACTGCGCAGAAAGCTGCAAAATCGTTACAATTTTATCCGTACCGTGTATATTCTGTCCACGAACTGAAAAATCCTGATAAGATTTGTGACCGATTTATTTCTAAAGGTTTCTGGCGCCCAGGTCACTTGATTTATCACTTCCAGACTATTTCCTCTGGGGTTATCGTAAAAGTACTGTTTATAAAAGTAATTCAAAGACACTCAAAGAACTTAAAATTAACATTACAGCAGCGGCTGTTGAAATTTACATTTCGGTTCTAAGAGAGTGGCATCAAATCTGGTAAAAAGAGTATGTGTTTCTATTCGTGGAAAAGGTAGCCACTCTGAACATATGTTATAATTAGGTAAATCGAATGTTATAATCTTAAAGGCCATATTCTATGCTTTATTTCCAATAATTTTATTTTGTATATAGCATTCATTTAAGTATTCTAAAAAATTCATTTCCGCTTATATGCGCGAGTTTTCGATCACCCTGTATATGCAATAGGTTGTGTCGAATCCAGAGGGGCATTTGCGGGGGCCTTCCAATGCCAGCTTAACAATTCGTATATAATGATAATTTCTGCCCCCATCAGATTAATGGGCTATTGACTGGTTGTGGTTTCTTCATTCCCCCCCCCCGAAGATCCACCCCTGATTTGGAAGAGTGCTAGGCTATGTTTTTAAGGACAACACCACTGTTCTCCAGGGTTTTCCGAAAGAAAAAAAAATACTCATCAAATACACGTACCATGAAATTATTCATGTACTTGAAGCGCAATTATAGAAAAGGTCATGCCGTGGCGGGCCCTACAATTTTCCAAGGACTCCGAAGCTCTGCTGCATAGGGGGAACAAACCCCGGACTACAATGGATAAAAACCGTCAGGCCTCTAAGATACCCTTGGAGGTCGAACACGGAATAAGGGCACGGTGGATGAGGATGCGTTACCACTACGTTCATAGGTCCATGGACCTGCATGTGCCCTTGGAATCTGAACCACAAAGACGCAGTGTTTCTTAAGGTGCCATCCACACGTGGAACCTTCCAAATGATCCACAGGACCTTTAGCAAATTTCGGAACTAGGAATAATATTAACCTGTAACCAAAAAAGCAAGTTATGGCAAGGGCTCGTGGGGCCCGGGACCCACGAAAAGAGAGGCTCCCAAAACATTTCATTTGACAATTTTATTTAATCTGACAAAATAGTAAATTAATGCAAAAAAATGATTTTTTCTTCGTTCTTTGGGATTTACGATCCAATACGACTCTGGCGAAATCATAGTTGGCATCCATAATTACAGCAGATATAACTACAACTATAGCTTGGAGAATAAATAAACTGTTGTTGCTGGTCTTGTAATTTCATTGCTTAATTACATTATAATTTGTCTACTTTATTTTGCCATCCTTGGGACTCAGACCCAGACTAACAGGACGCTAGGTGAACGCGTTACCAATGCGCCATTGCAATGCCATGAGCAGAGCCGACAAGAAGGGGGGAAGCAGGGGGCTGCATCCCTGGGGCCCGGATGAAGTCTAGAAAGCCCCCGCTGACAAAGACCTATGCTGTGGGTCATGTTAAAGGGCCATGGGGACTTGTCGAAGTGAGCCCGGGGACCGGCGTTGGCTCTCGAGCCCCTGACCCTGAGTTGTAGATATTTTAATACATATATTGGGGTTCCCCGAGCCCTAGAAAATAGTTCTCGGGTTCCTCGAAGGCAGGAAAAACGAGAAAACCAACACGCTTTTAAGAACCTTGGATTATTTACGATTCCTACATTCCCCACCAGGAGGCGTAGAAATCTAAACAGTTAGGATCCTGCTCATGGGCTGTTCGGCATTTCAAAAAAATCTACAGGCATGTCTCAAAGATATTGCGAGTGCGATGCCAGCCTACCGATATAAAGTCAAGTCAGCAAATTTTTTTTTTTGTTTTTTGGGAGCATATAAAAATTATATTTATACTATACTCTACGGTCGGTTAAATATGCGATAGCATTACATATCTAAGTAAGAGATGAACTTTAGAGATGAGTTCGGGCTCATTTTTCGAGGCCCAAAACTTCAAATATAATTTTAACCCATTGACGTACGGTTTAAATTTTAAAAATTTTGCAAAACGACGCCATTTAAGTTCCTTCGAATTTTCATATACACGCAGATTTTTACAATCCTCGAAAACAAATCACATAATTGTATTGTGTGGAGAATTTCGATATTGAAAAGTCAGTTTTCGGATTCAGTTATATCCGTCTGGTGAGAGCCCGAGCACGTCTCATCTATAATATAAGCACTTCACAGAGCCGTAGCCAGACTGGAGCTATAAGGGGGGGGGCGAGATCCACCCTGTAAATGTAGTCAGTCACCCCCCCCACTGAAAAATATTTTTTCTCAAAAATCAAATATTGTAGAATTTTATTTTAAATTTTTTGTTTTGTACGAAATTGTACATGACAATGGAAATTGTTCTTTGACGTTAAAAATGTATTCGACAGCTTTTTACAGTAGATCTTATGTATAAAATTATTTTTACATATAAGTTTGAATCTTCATATACTTTGTAATAAGGACAGGGGAAATTATAAAGGGGTATACTAAAGTTTTCAATGCAAAAATTACATTAAGAAATTTATTTATTAACGTTAAATATATTATTCTGCTTATATATTTAGTATCATTAAATATATTAATAAAATACATCAAGACCTTACGAATTTAAACCCTCTCTGTAGCTTTCTGACCCCCCCCCCCCCCCCCCCTGTAATAAGCGTCTGGCTACGGGCCTGACACTTCAATTAAAAAAAATCCAACCGTCATTAGAAGAACCTTCAGCAAGCTATTGGGAAAATGGCGTCGATTTGAGTCGGTGTTGCCACAAACTTGCAAATTGAAAAAAACCTCAACAGCAAGCAAGTTAGGCATATATTCGATTTGTATCATATTTTCATAATTCATTCCATTAACATGCATAACAAAATTTAATTTTATAGCGTTCTACTCTCCAAAATTTCGCACTTGCCACTGTGGCCTAAGTGATAAAATGCCACTGACGCCCATGATATATACGCTTAACCTACTTTTATCAATCGAGAACTGACACTGGGAAGAAGTTCACAGTATAGAGCGTGTCGACGCATACGTAATTCCTTGCGACATTAGAACGTAACATCAACAATAAACTTGCATGCATTTTTATACATCCGCTAATGTTTATATGCAGCCTGCGCTTTTTAAAATGTTTTTATATATGAATATATATTATACGTTATGACATATAAGCAGAAAGTTTGTACTATCGAAACAGAATATGTGCAAATGGACGTGGCAACAAAATCCTATACATATAAGCGGGTTTTACATAAAAGCAGTATTCTCTTAACTATAGCATGCAAATAATTTACTCATTAAATTTTTATTGAATTTTATTATTAAATTAGACCCTTATTTTTCTATTTTTTTAAATCGTATACATTATTTGTTTCAATATTTATAATGCACAGTACTATTACTCTATTAATAAAAATAACAAGCAGTAATGTAGTACTTACATAAAAACGTGTACTGTACTGTATTTGTGGAAAACAGTGGACAAATTACAACCATATTCTTTTGTTATTTCTATCTTTGTCTTATTATTTGATTGCAAATAATTTAAAATCGCCAACTTTTGATCAATATTTAAGTAGATATGTTGATTTCTTTTCATCTGCCATGTTCACAATAAATATAAACTAAAAAGTGCAAAAGAAGAAAGCAAAAAACTTGCAAATAGACTAAGTATTTTGTAGACCAATAAAACACGAGAAACTTAATTCACTCCGCTAGTTACAGAACAAATCTTGATAGTGATTCCGAACATAAGCATATTATGTACGTCGGTGTCGGTATGTACAAGTTACTGAACATGAAGCTTTTCTAATGTAATATATAAACATGTCTTTACAGATTGTGTGCATTGTATGTCTCCTGTGATAAATAAAATCCATTTATTTATTAATTCTAAAAAGCGAGGGTGGGCGTAAACAAAGCCATAAATAAGCTAATAAATGAAACTTCGACAAGGGTTGACAGCTATTTTTAATGGGGAAAGCCAATCCTTAAAAATAGAGTTGCCAACTACACATTCACTGTGGATGAAAACTTGTTCATAAATGGTTGCATATATCCGGTTTGGATTCTATAATAAAACATTCGTTTGGCTTCAAAAATACTTACAAGTATGTGGTTTTTGCATGTACAAAATCACAATTGAACGGGTTTAGATAACATTAAAATGGTAGAAAATTTGAGGCTCAATAGTTTTTGCATATATGCGAGTTGCATATACGCGGTTTCGACTAGAAAGTTAGGGAGGTTATGAGGCTAAAATGGCCCTGTGGTAGTGGTGCAGGAATAAGGCGATCTTAATTCAGGTTCAGTTCCCAATGGTGCCAAGAAAGGAAAAGACGACTAATGGCCCATCGTGGTCCGGGGGTTGATTCCTTGGGCCTTAGAATGCTCAGAGTCCTCGGAAAACTGTAGGTCCCGGCTCAGTATGAAACGTGTGCTGACCTTTCACCGTAAAAATATAAAAAGGAACCTACGCAATGGGCCCTGCGTAAAGGTAACCAATGTAATAACGAAACCAAATTCAAATTTTTTTAAGTAACCGCCTCCGCTCAACGTTGAACACTAGCCTAATGAAAGGTAACTAATATAGAACTTTTGAAATATTGACGACCAAAAACCTGTGTCAGCATTAATAAGGCAAAGAATACATAGCTAGCCAGAACCTACACTCGTGGAAGCAACCGAACGATGTTTAAAGAGTGGAAGTCTCAAGGGGAGAGGGATAGAGGTAGACCAGAAAACGCGTAGAGGGCAACTGTAGAAAACGAAATTAAAGAAGAGGGCAAAATATGGGGTGAAATTGAGAGATGTGTGTGCCTCACAAGAAGTCATCACTGCCCTCAAATCTCAATATTACAATGACCCCTAAGGAGTACAGTGTGGTCAAACGTCCATAAGCTCAACAACTGACATCGGCAAATCAATTACACTCCAACTGACCGCAAGTTATTTCAGTGTGTTAGGTAATGAGAAGGCAGACCAACTTGCCAAGCAAAGATCATCTTTACAACAACCTAGCCTTCCAATTGAGATTCAAACAGTTAAAAGGATTATTAGACAAACGACAAAGGCAATTTCAATATACTGATAAAATTACTGGGAAAAGTTAGGATTGCCTTATAAAATACACCATACTAAAAGAGCTTCCAAACAAGGTGTGGGTAGCTTGCTTCAGATATGACCACCTACACCAGCATCTCCACAAATTAACCTATTTCACCTACATGCCCCTTGTGTGAACTTGACTTAATGATAGAGAACCACCATCTTTCATGTACACCAATTCTACAAGATGTCACGAACGATAATTCTGTGGGAATATCCTTATTGTGGTTTTTCAACCAGTCAGTCCTATATTGAGTAGCTAAATCACAGATGGTCGAAAGACTGGGAAAAAAACATAGTATTGGGAAAAAAAAAAAGAAGAGAAATGAGCAGAAAATAGAAACAAACGAAGGTCTTTTGTGAAAACCTGTACCCATTGGTGGAGCTAAGGTTAATGACTAGCTGGGCGGGCTATTTTTCTAAGGGGCTAAACTATTTTTATTTAACCCCTCCCCCAAGTTATGCCTATGCAATATCTCCTTCTTTTTCCATATTCCCACAGTCGGGTGTTTTTACATATGATAGAAAGACAAACGTATATCACAAATAATATGTATAATAAAACCTGCCTAAAGTGACCACCTTTGAGACTAGCCTGCAATGGTTACCCTAGACAGGTAGTCACTATACGCGACAGACTTTGGTGTAGTCATGACTAAATCCCTACCAGTTCTCTCTCTTATAAAAAGTGGTCACTTTATTCAGGTGGTCAATTTATCAAGGTGGTCAGATTACCAGGTTCAGCTGTGTGTAATATGCATAAATAATATATGCTCAATTAGTTTAGCATAAAATTGTTCTTTTTTATTTCCTGAAATATCTAGTATATTTGAATTTAGCGACCATTTTCGGCAGATTTCTAGACACTTTAGCCCAGTTTTCTAGCTACTTTAGTGCCTTTTCTATTCTAAATTGACGGAAATTGGAGCAGACCAATTTTACGCTGCCATTTAACAGTTAGCCAGGGTTTTAGTGGAATCATTCAACGTCTTTCCATTTCCTATTATTCCGCTAGATATCATCGTCCAGATTTGAATGGTAAATAGCTCCACCTATGAGTCGGTTCACGAAGTCCAATTGTTCAAGCCAAGGCTACCTCCAGCTCAACGTCACGGCGCCGAATCGTGAACTGACGCTCGACGCCTAACCTCCGACTACATTAGAACTCATTGATAAAAAGTAAAATAATTCCTCGCTCGAATTTCATTTAGGAACAATGTGTTACCAAATCCTAAAGTGCCTATTCAGCTCGTAGTTTTACATTGGTACAAGTTTTGCTTTTGAAGTTGAATTATGTAATCAATTGGCTCCAGATATTATCACCTTTCCGCTCTGAAAATAGAATATCACGTCCAGTTATGTTTTTCCTTTTTTTTTTTTTTAAATTGTCCACAGTGTAAAATAATTATTTTTTTATAGTTAATAAATGTAATAACTCTCTATTATGAAAGCAATATAATAATGACATCGTGCCGGCTACAGCATGAATTAGTCAAAATATATATATTAAAAATATATATATCTCCTAATATAAACATGTAAAAACTCATAAAATATCGTAAGTTATCAATAGAACTTAACAGGCCTCGAAAAAAACTCACAAATGTTAATTTTAACGGTAGTACGCGTAGAGGCAGCTCGAGGTTGATTTGAACCTGGACAGCCTGGAAAAGATTGCTTTTTGGCGCCCCCTCCGGCGAAAACAGGAGATTTTCACAGATGCACAGTGAGCCATATACCCTATAAAAGTGGCCAAAAGTCTCTGAAAGAAATTCTCTAAAGATGTCTCTAAAAATTTCTTTAAACTTGTCTCTTTTTAAAGAGATTTTTTACTATTGGGTCCATTAAAAAAATTTTAACTTGACTTCAGTTTGGCTCCCCCATCCAAACGGGGCCCCGGGCGGCCGCCCCTGCGTACGCGTTCAACAGGAAACAACAGAACAGAAAAGGTGACAAAAACCTGAGAAAATACTTAACAAGAAAATGCACGAACTGTGAGTCGTCAGTTTTGAGAAAAGTAGTGTGATTGGGAAGGTGTTACCTGGGAATACAGCGCTGCCACCTTCGGCGGCCACCTTTCCCATTGCCCTTCTTGTAATGTAACTCTTGTCTATGTAACTGCCCGTCGCAGTTCAACCGTTTTCGATATATGAACGAATCTCGACAATGAAAAAGAGTATATAAAATGATAGTTAAACTAATAAAGACAGGGCAAGACTCTCCATAATTTCCCTGAAAGTAAAAATTTGTATCCGGAGAAACATTTGAGTTAATAAGCCCATGTTTTGTGCTTAATCACAGGTACTGATGGGAATTTTTTAACGTAAAACCACGACACTCGTTTTTCGCGGGTTAAAGGGATTCTCCTACTTGAATATATCTCAAAAGTTGCCCCTACGTGCTACTGCTCCTGTGTGCAGCTTTACATACAGATGAAGTATCGGCCTTAAATGCTACAACTCCTGTATACATAGCTACATTCCTATTTTTTATTTTTTCATGGAATCGCGACAGGGTCGACTTTCACTATAATTTCTCAATTGTGTTTCAGATATTACATGTTCTGTTAGCCTTTTTAGAAGATGATTTAATTTATCTAAACTAAATTATTTAGCGGGAAAAGAAAACAGGTTCCCAGTCCCAGGTGCAAGCTTAGAAAACTAGGGACATTCCTCGCCAAAGTTGGACTTGGTGGTACGTCCTGAATAGGTGTTGCTCAGCAGCAGCTTCAGTTGGGGACAAAGAGGCAATGTTGTGTTTGCTGTTGTACGCGGTCTTGATGAAACACTAATGTCTAAAACCGTTCAAAGTCTTGTTTTCATCTTTATAACCATACAAACGAAATGAAAATTTATTCCCAGCTTTTGCGATAGCTTGTGGGTGTGCATTTAGGGTCTGGAACAGCTGAGTGAGGGAAGCAAATCTGGGTTTTGGACGAAGACTTTGATAAATTGGGTTTTACCGTGGCCGAAAATCGCAGATGTAGAGTGACAACCGCTTAAAGCATGCAAAAATAATAAATTTTCAGCTTCTGCCGTTTTTCAAGGCTAGACGATGAGTAGATCTGTTGTGAAACTTTGTCTTTGCCCGACTTCATAAAGTAAACATTGGCGGATTGAGAAAGGGCAGTTAATAAGACTAATAGATCTATCTCTTCGCCAACAATAATCACCGATTAATAGATTGGTCCCATTTTAATTGTTGTATTGACGATAAGAGGGTATGCGTCTTCGTCAACTTGTCACACTGACAAATTTTCCATCTCAAACTTTCTTTTGATCATTAAAATGAAGCGATGTTTATTTCTGCTGTCGGCTGAAAGTTTTTCCTGGGAAACAGTAGGAGTCATAGATATATCAAAAATTATGTCAACTGATGACTGCTTTCTCTCTCTTCACACTCTTTCTGCGCACTTCGGATTGTGATTTTCCATGTCTGGATAGCCATCAAAACGACAATGCTATTTGTCGAGTATTTTGTCCGAAATTTTATATATAAAAATAAAATATTTTAAAGAAAAAAAAAGATGGAGGGGAGAGACGGTAAAGTGAACGTAAATGACGTGAGTGTTTAAGCGAAGTTGCGTAACTTGGCGCATGCAGGTCAGAGGCGCGTGGTCCGAGGCACGCTAGCGCCTCCCTCTTTCAACCTACGTCAAAATGTCATACCTGTAAGACCTTTTTTATTGCAAATTTTGTCTACTTTCCAAATTTCTAGGTATTTTTTCCAAAAAAACAATTAGAAAAAAACACGATTTGGGGGGGTTCTTTTCAAAATTTAGGAAGGTTGCAGGGGAAAATTTGGTGGGAAGTTTAAAATTCGGAATCAGCGACCCAAAATAAAGTAAGTTTATTTACAGAACTACCATGAATTTTTCAGGAAAAGTCCCTATATGGTCTCCATTGCCTGGACTATTCAGAGGAATTGGTATGTGGTTGTAGGCTGTAAACAAATGTGTTTCAATTTACGCAAATGGGTTAAACGACAGATGTGGGAAGTGGAATTTGAAGGTGAGAAAAATGAATTTAAAATGTTATTAAAGGTAGCCTTTTTTTAATTTTAAAATGGCTTCCGTTCTGTTTAAAATGCGAGATAAATAATCATATAGTACATAAAAAAAATGTTTTATTTTTTAATGCTGACTGATTAGAAATACTTTTTTTAGCTAAACTATTATCAGAGTATTAGTAAATAATCGTAAATTTTAGATATTTTTAAAAATTATTTGGGAGTGAAATACTATCCTAAAAAGCATGAAAAAATGTACATCACGTTCCTAAAAATACGATCTATTTGTTGCAATATACAACTTGGAAATCGATTGAAGTTTGGAAAAAAAAAAGGGAAGTCTTGTGCATTCACCGGAACTGAACCCGGGACCTGGTGCATGGAATGTGGTGAAGGGTCACTGCCATGCCAGAAGTTTTTTAAAAAGATAACTGAGAAATTATCTATTGGTTAAGAGGAGTTATTATGGCTGTGTAGTCTGTAGAAGAATGTGTTTTAACTTAAGGAAGCAACATAAGACGGATGTTTGAAGTGGAAAAATGAATATGTGAAAAATGGATCTGTGGAAAAAGTCGTGGCTTTCGTTTGGAACTCGAGTTAAATATTCGCATTGTATATTAAAAATTTTAATTTTTCATCGTTGACAGGTGGGAAATAACTTTTTTCTTTAAATTATTATTACAGACTTAGGACTTAAATCTTGAATTTCAGGTATCCTTGAAAATGATTTGAAAATAAAATATTCTTTCTAAAAATGTAAAAAAAAATGCGTCACTTTCAGAAAAGTACGATCTATTTGATCCAATTTACGGCTAGAAAAACAGGTGAAGCTTGAAAAAAACAAAAAGTGGTTTGGGCGAACACCGAAACTCGAACCAAAATCTGAACAGTACAAATATAGTTAAAGGTCGCTGATATGTTAGAAATTTGCTAAAAAGATAAACGAGAATGGGCTATTGGCTCAAGAGGAAGTGTTAGGGAGTTTTAGACTTCAATTCTTGCAAGTAAGATTAAAGACAGAAGTTTAAAGTGTAATTTCTTACACTGTTGTTTGTTTGTTTGGATTTTTTATGGCGCAAGAGCATCTGGGCTATACTGCGCCAAACATGGTGAGAAATTTCTTAGATGGGGGGAAAAATGGATTTGTAATGTTATAAAAGAATGCATTTGGTACTTTTCCGTTAGCCGGGCGCAAATGTCGCCAATTGTGAACCAAACGCGAGCCAAGTCGCCAAGCGAAGCGAATGACAAAACAGTCAACGGAATAAAAGTCGAAAACGTTCATCTATAAACAAATATTAATTAATAGTAAGCAAAACAAGTTCAACTATAAACAAATATTATTGAATCGTAAACAAAACAGTTTTACCCATCTCTATCTCAACTATCTCAACTATTCGTCTATCTCAACTATTTTTTCAGGATCACCGATTTTTTTTTGCTCACGTTCCGCTAATACTTCTACACAAACTTCTCTTAAGTAGTTGTTCCAATCTACAACTGTATTATGATTCATATCCAGTTGTTTTTTACACCATTTGACTGATGTCATCTCTTCGCTCCAGCAGTAAATAAATCTCAAAGATGTTAGAAAACTCAATCTGGACGATTCGAACCACGTACCATTGCGAATGCTCTTCTTCGTGCGGCATGTTGAAAGATTGCACCGCCAACGTACTCCGTCACAAAAAAAACAGTTTCATTTCATGATTCTGATCGCATGTTGCATTCTTTGCCAATATACCTTTCTCTTGAAAAAAAGAGACTGCATCTTCTTCAGTTCTGGCTAAATCCCAAATTTTCATCTTTTTTTTTACAAAAATTAAGATGGAAGAAAAAAAGGAAAATGTGCTTTGTTTTGAATGAATTCAGAGAATAGAGCACATGGCCCCAAGCAGACTTACTCCTTATAGTTTGTAAGAGAATTTGAAATTCTACAGTATTTGGCGATTTTTAAACTGCATGCGTGACTAACGAGGAAAAATTACCTTACTTAACATCTTCACCTCCAGTTTTGTTGCTAAAGGCAAAAGACCTTCAAAATCTGCAAAAAGTTTATTATGTTTAGCAATGTAATAGGAAATATTAAACGATTTTTTCATGTGAGAAAATATTTCTTTGTTCATTTAGCTATGGGTGACTCTGTGGGTGCAGCTTTTACCTTAAGTTGTTTAACTGCAACTTTACAAACTCTGCTTTTATCAGAAATGCAAAGTTTCCCTTTTAAAAGACGCACTAAATCCTTTGATCCATTTTGGATCTGCCCCATTTGAAATATTGCCATAGTGAAAGGCGTCATCCGCATTAGATCTAGACACAGTCTCATCTAATCCTTGCAAACCGGACACTCATACTCCAAAGCAATTAATCGTTCTCTCATCACCCACTCCAACAGAATTCCACAAAAAAAAAAAAACCCTAACGTCAAACGGCCTGACATACAAGTCACTACAATGTACGAAATAGCCAGAAGAATGATGAAACATGTGAAAATGCCAGTTTCCAAGACGATGTGAACATGACGCTACATGTGACGTCATAACCCCATAACATCAGCGACTTTTCCACTATACTATACATGTTTTCCCTGTGCGATTTCTCGCTAAGGCATGGCAACCTCCTTCCCGGATTACATCACCACACGTTCGCTTCCCGGCCGCCATGTTTTTTTAAGGAGTAATTACCTGTTATACTGTTTACTGCTTATTATACTCTTTTCAGATTTTTTTAACAAAAAAAAAAAACTTCTGTCTTTAAGCTTCTGATTTTTTATGGCTTTTGGAATCATTTCCTCCACTTCCTCTTTGTGACACCGCCTCCACATATACTCTGCGTAGTATGAGTCAAACAGCTTTTCAGTGCCGACATTGCGATGCTCCACATTCCCCCCATACCTCTTCTCCCTTCTTTCACCCCCCATTCCTTCTGTGAAATATGAGTCCAACCGCTAATCAACGGCGATTTGCGAAATACGAGTCCAACAGTTTTTCACCGCCAACATTGCAATACTCCACATTCCCTTCATCTCCCCTTTTTCCCTCCATACCTTTTCCTTCTATACCCTCTCTCCATCCCAAACATACCATCAATTCCAATCTGTTACAAAAATAAATACATTTAAACAGTCGCTCATCCTATCCCTACAACTCACAAACCACCACCGTCACAAACCGACGATACGACACTATAGCTACCATGCGTACATTTTTAACGCTTCACAAAACTTTCCCTCCCTTTTAAGAGTATAGCATCAGTTTTGGAGACAAAACAGGGGATTCATCTGTAGTGTCACCCTCTTTTCTAGAGGAAATTTTCACTGCGGGAAGAATTCTGTACCATCCTCGAAGTGGGTAATGTCTCACCCAGTTACCCCAAGCGAACATGGGATTCATCTGTTCTTTGGTCGAAGGTTTTCCTTAACTTTTTCAGGTTCGACCAAAAAACTTTTTTACTTTTTTCTTCTTCTGATTTTGGGAACGATTTCAAATTCTGTGTTAATTTCACATGCCTGGAAGCTCTACTGGGCTAACGGCATGACCATTAGACTAGCTAGCCTTAAGTACTGTAGGGAGGGTGACTTTTTTCGGAAGTGAGCCAAGTACTTTCTAAAAACCTCCCCTAGATAAGCACGATAGATAAACGCGTTATTACTACGTCAGTACATTTTTGCAAATTCGTTTGAAAAATCTTAACCGACATTTTTTGAAATTTCACAGTTTCAACGCTTGTTATCTTTTAAATTTCGCAAAAATGGTACAAGTACTCAAATCTCGGTGTTCCCTATTCCCAAGTTTTACTGCACTTCATAATAGAAAAATTTCTACCAAACGTTCAGCACGTGTTCGTAAGTTCAAATTTTCAAGAAAATAAAATAATGACTTGAGTTATTAAAATTAACTTACGAAGACATTTTGAAGCGGAGAGATGTTAAAACAAGTTAAATTAACACAAACTTTGTGTCACAAAGCCACAAATTGCTGGAACAAGCACACCACAAACCAAAATAACGCTGTTTCAAACGTGAACGGTGTTGCCAGGTCAATTCTTCATCGATGAAGGGATAAAATGAAAAACGCCATTTAGAATATCTACATAAAAAATCCCCAAAATAAAATTCAACGAATTAAAAAATCATCCAATTTCGGCTTGTTCTTGCAAGTTTTTAGAAAATTAAAATTCTTTGTTCTAACGATGTCTGACGTCATCATGATTTCTTTACTGATTCGTTATACGTATCTGTGTAGCTCCATAGGCAGCTCCATAGGCAGTTACTACATTTAAACATCAGTGGCATAGTATTCATGATGAATCATGTATTTGAGATGAATGAAGGTATCGATGTTTACCAGGATTCCCAGACGTAATTTTTATTAAACAGGAAGTTTTGGAATGTGATCTTTAACGTCACGTGATATATTACACGGTATTAATAGGTACGTTTTGTTTTTAAGAATTTGAAATACAGAAAAACTTCCTTAACGGATACTGTCGAATAAAGGACACCTCATTTTTATGGACACTACCAAATAGAGGCCATCTACTTAAAAGACACTTTTCTATTCCTTAACCCTTTCTGAAAGGTTCTAATAAGTAACGATTACTACAGAAAACTTCTAATTAGTGGGCACATCGGGGATTGAGTAGTATATGTACGTTCTTCTTATTAGAATAAAAGGTTATATAGTATCCATATCAGAAAATTTGCATTGGTATTAGATGAAACAATTACAAATATTTCCCTAATTAGTAATTTTAGACATTAAATTAACGTTTCCCAATTTTCTGTGCTGGTTAATCATCCGCAGTTAATGATGAGAGTTTGTAGTTCCCTTTCTTCTAAGCTGACTGTTTAGATTCTGGGTATTCCAGTTATATGTAGATAAAAGTGTATATGAGATCAGGAACATGTTACTCACGTTCTAGGAATTGTTGATGAGAGTGGCGGGAAGGCACTTTACACAATGAGCAGATTGGTGTTAACCCCCTGTTTAAAAAAACTTAAAAAAAGTATCAAAGTATAAGAAAATTAAATTGATTCTAAGCATTGGTGTGTGTAGCTTCTCTCCCACTGTGGTTAGACATGTGATTATACAAAAAAAGTTGTCATACAAATAATCTAGGTTTGATTGTAGCAGCTATCCAGCATATGCTGATTTTTGTCTGTAGATCCATAGTTGTGTCTGTTTCTTTGGCAAAAGAAGTCTTTAGATTCCTTGAAAAAAATTACAGTTCATAGTTCAGCATGCTTGCACGTCTTTGCACTAAACAGAATTTCCATACACCTTGAGAACTTCGAATTGTCAGGGAATTTGAGATCGCCCTTGAAAGTTGGGCAGAAATGAGATTTTTTGGTCAAGCCTGGAAAAGTCGGGCGTGGGGACCTTCCTAATCTCTGTTCTGAATAACTAAATTTCATACGAACATGAAGCTCTCTGCCCTGAAACCAATATCCAATTCGAAGCTTTGTTTGCAATTAGTTAGGGAATTTTGTTGGGAGAGCCAAGGATTTTTTCTCCAAGGGGAGTTGGCACCCTGTTATAAAGCACAATCCATCATTAGAAATGAGTGGCACTACTGCACAACACGCAACCTTCGATTTTAGTCTGCGTTTCCAAAACTGGTAATTGGTACATTTAGCCGCCATGTTGTTTATGTCATTTTCATCTGTCTTTTTTTCCTACTTCTCCCCTTCCTCCTCCTCCCAATTCTAAAAAATGAGTACTCACTTATTCCATGTGATCGGATGTTTCGGGTATTGGCAAAGTCACTAGCCGCCATGTTGTTTACGGTGTTTTTGGTAATCTTCCTCCTTCCCTCTCATACTTTGTGTCAATCCTCCTTCCATGGTTTTCGTTATTCTGCTTCCTCCATTCCTCCTCCATACTTTTCCTGAATCCTCCTCCTCTCCCATTATTTCTGTGAATCCTCCTCCTCTCCCATTATTTCTGTGAATCCTCCTCCTCCCTCCCTACTTTTCATTAATTTTCTTCCTCCTCTATCTCTCTCCTCCAAATCTAAAAAACCCTACCACGTTTCCTACAACTCCATTGAAAAACATCTTCTACACTACGTCTCACTCGTGGAATCACCGTTTTCTTCCTCTATTGACATTCATACTCACATGCAGTTAAACAACTTTTCATGGCCCACTCAATCCATAAAAAAAATCATACATCCATACCATAAAAAATGAAAATATCCAGATGCTCACTACAAACGTGAAGTAAAAATAAAATGGCGTCTCACACCAGTTTTCACC
>QLNU02003225.1:26086762-26099530 GCA_006491805.2 Dysdera silvatica | reverse complement strand
TTTAACCAGGATTCCTAAACTCGGGGTATACAAAATTTTTAGGGGGTGTGGATTAGAGATAATCGATTAATTCATCGGCCTATGTATCTATTAGTTTAGCAGCCGATATATCGATTAATTCGTCAGCCAATATATCGATTAATTCAACATAACGATAGATTGAATCGATTTGAATCGATTCAATCGAAACTTGTGTTTGATTATCGCCATGCTCGATTCGATACACAGAAACCATATTACTAGGCTGATCTATAGAAGTATACCATTTTTTACTTTATATATTAGAGTTATTTGCATTACGCTTGCATAGAAGGTAACGTGTTAACAATTATGACCATTCTGGTTCGAGGCTAAAGTCATGGTAAAAATTGTACCGCACACGGAAAATGTGGTACTTACCAGGAATTCTTCTTGCTAGAAGAAGTAAGAATTCCATCTTCAAACGGTCTGACAGAAATTATGGAATATATGGGGTCTGAAATCACCTTATGTGCATTATTATTAAAAAGATATTTTATGAATAAATTTCCGTTTCATGGCAACGCATACAAAAAAGGTTTCCCCATGTTTGGGGGCGGGGCAGAGATGAACGCTTTTCCAGCAAAAGCAAATCGACGGAATTCAACAATAGATCGCAATTTAAAAAAAACTCTGCAGTCCTTTGAAATTTTGCCCTCCTAAAATTTAGTACTTTGGCCATTTGCCTAACGTGCCTATTTATAAATTCGGATTCAACCGCACATGATCACAAATTAAAATATTATGCACATATGAACATTTCGCCAAAGAAACTTCATTACTGATTTCGTTTTGTGTAGTCTTCGTGATCGAAAATTGATAGCAAACTTAAAAACCAGAAAGGAGCTTGAAGCCGAAGAATATCACTAAACAAAAACTATTCCTAAAGAACTTCCTTATAGGCAAGAAAGGCTACATTAAGATTCTAGGGAAGGGAATCAAGGTATCATAGTTGGCCAAAGCCCACTAGATTGCAGACCATGGTTTCCCCCCTAACAAGAGCAATAATGATTCTGATCTTGACATGTGAGTCGTTGAGATTGACAGAGGGTAAAAATAAAGGATTGAGCAATCGAAATTTGCATCATATAAACAATAAAAATAAAGTTAGGTGCCAAAAATAACGACAAGGTCTAAAATCTTGGTCATCAAAACAAAATTTATAGGTGCAAAATATGACTAATGACCACTAATTTCGAGCCCTGCATCGGATCACATCTACAACTGCAACCTAACTCCAGATATGCACCACAAAACGTGGCATAAGATTGATTATTATCTTACCAAACGTTGAGCGATGATGCACATATCGGAACATACTAAATACTGAGGTTCGTCTGTGATTTTAGACATTTCTTAATATTTTAGCGCAAGAATCATGTGCATATGTGTTGTTTATTTTCCACAATACGCTTTTGTAATCCCGTCATTCTTTTTCGATGACCCTGTATGTATATAAATAAACTACTATAAATGAGACTTTATGAAGTAATGCTGCATTGTTTTGTTGACTCTTGATGTTTCATTTGAAACCATGTAGAACCTCTTTAAAGTAAAAGCACATCTGGTTATTTTTCTTCTTGTTTCAAAAACAAGGCTTTCAGTGATTGGTCAACTAGGAAGGAGGCATTAAGAGTCAACCAAAGAAGCTACCACATGCCACAAAGTCCTGTTTATAGCACATATAGATGTGAACACTTTTATTTTCCCTCCCTACAGGGCAAGAAGAATCAACCATTGATTATGATGGGGAAATTCAGATAACTCCTTTCAATATGCGAGAAGAACTGGAAGAGGGTTATTTCGATAAAGAAGGGACATACATTTTTAAGAAAAATGAAGACGAAGTCAAGGATAAATGGCTGGATGACATTGATTGGGTTAAGGTACATGATATATCGAAATGATCTTTAATTTTTACAATAATCTATGATACAAGTTATTCTTCTAATGAGAATAAGACCGTGTTTTCATACGAAAAAGATCTGTTTAGTTGAACACGCAAGTCAGGTAAAAATATAATTACTGGTTAATTTGAAGCTGAGGAGACCAAAACTTAGTTTGAATTAGAAAAGTTTCTAATATGGACACTAAAGAAATAACCCTGAATGTCAACTCAATCAAAAATATTTTAATAAAAGATATATGTGTACTTATGTACAAAATTACATATTTACAGTTTTGTTTTTTCAGTCTAAAAAATTTAATTTTTTTTTAATAGTCAGTTCTTTAATTATTTGTAAACATTTATTTTGTTGAGCACATTGGAAATACAAACACTCACGTTCGGCTGACCCTTAACATATTATCCAAACTGTTACATATTTTCTATGTCCTGCATACATGTGGGAATCTTTTTTTTTTTTTTTTCCTGAGTTTCATCACTTATTAAATATTTTGTTTTGTTTCTTCATCTGAAAATACAATATCTGACGTGTTGTAGCCAACGTTCGCCAAGATTTCAGCATCGGTAAAAGTTTCCTAAAATTTCCAAATTCTCGTCAATATTTGCAAAGATTATATGAAGATATGAGATATTAAAGAATGCCTACATCGTATCTTGCACTTTCCTAGTTTTTTATAGTGATCACAATCACTTTGTTTGAGAATTTTTACTCTGTAAATCTGGCTTCGGAAAAACGCATGATAGAGAATCACTTTCTTTTGCATCTTCCAAGAAGGGGAAATTTCAAATTGCAAATGATTTTTTTTTACAATTAATGCGAATTATTAAATTACATTTAATAATTAATTAGAAGATTCATGGACCCACGTGGAAAGCTAGAATTATCTATGAATTTGAATTAAACCGGTTCAAATTATCCAAGTTTGACTGTAAATGAATATCACATATTCAGAAATTGAATCATTGATCAACTACAAATAACTGATTGATTTTTACTGTCTAAAAAAAAAACAGCTTTTAAAAATGCAAGGTACAAAGTGTGATCAAAGAATATCCAGGCTGGATTTATCAAGAACAAAAGGTACAGACTTACAGATTTTAAATTCACTCACCTTCAAAGTAGCCCCTCCCTTTAGAAGCCACATGATACAGCTGTTTCTATTGCTCAGATCATGTTTTTAAGCCGTCTTCTGAAATAACGAACAGCTACTTCACCACATTTCCTTGTATGTCAAAAACCATGGTGTTGATCCTCAACATCTTGAAATCTTATTGAAGCAATATATATATTTTTTTATATTAGCCGATGATATGGCAACAATACCTCAGGTCAGGTGCAGACACCTGACTGGTATTCAAGAGGCTGTGGATTCAGGTCCCACCAGGCGCCGGAAAATCATTCTTTTCTTTACGAGTAATTTAACATCTTGAAATCTCCTTTCTTTCAATTGATATTTGATTTTGATGAGAAAAAAGTCACAGAAGGGACAAGATCTGGTGAATAGGGTGACTGTCAGACCCGTAGAATGCAGTACTTGGAACAGAACTTATGCACAAGTTGTGATGCAGGTGCATCATCACAATTGAGTTGATAATTGTTATTTTTCTACGATTGCCTATCTACAAAGTGAAGCCAACAACAGTGGCAACAACAACTGTCCTTTCGTAACTATCTAAACCATAGTCATTATTTTTCATTAATTCATCGATAAGAAATACTATTTGTTTACAATAAACTGTACCTCTCAACCAGTAGTCCTTGTGGATCGTCTGACAATGGGATATATATACCCATTAATAATAATACACAATTCCCTTAAGGGAGAGAAAGGGCGGTAATCAGCATCATTTTGGCTCTGCTACAGGTCTGGGAAATTTGTTTTTAAACTGTGAAGACTCGGTCTTAGTTTCAGGGTCGTCCCCATAAGTCCCAATTACTGTAGTTTTTAAAAAGTGTTTTACAAACTAAAGCAACTGATGAACAACTTTAACACAGGTCTGGTTTTTCTGAACTAACAATTTTAATACAAATTTAGCTGAAATATATCTCATACCCAAATCGCCCATAAAAATTAACTGAATCGAAACAAATAGTGAATTATTCAGGTAACTCACAAATAGTGATTTTCAGGGGAAGACTTATACCACAATTACTTAAATATCATAATTTATATTTTGAAATGCATTTTGCATTGATGAATGATACTGTAAAAGTGCATTGTGTAAATGTTAATAACCCATTTTTAGGTTAAGAGGGTCGAAGGAGCCAAAGAGCAAGCGAAAGATCCTGATGACGATGATGAAGGTGATGAGTTACCAGAACTGAATGTCATCAAGCATTACAAGCAGATGATAGCAATTATGGAGCCCAAAGAAACTGTACAAAAAGCTATTCGTAGGTTAGGAGGTTCAAAGCAAAAGTCAAAGAAATCAAGAATGCGCCTGAAACCTAAAGACGATAAAGATGAAGAAACCTCCAGGAAAGATGCAGAGGAAGAGGCCTCTACCAAGGACGTCGAAAAACTTCTAACTCTGACAGAATTAGCCAGCGATCTTGTCGGGAATGGAGATGTGGACATTTATGAACAAACCTTTGAGAAGCTATCATTTCTCGTCAAAGCTGCTGAAGAACCCAAAGCTAGTGCTGAAGATCCTCTAGATATGTTTGGCGAAAGTTTTGAAGAGGATAACACAACTAAGCGAAACGGAGATACAGAACCAGGTAACCAATGCCATTTATTTTCTTTCGGTTATAAATTGTGGAACGTTCCTTTAATGTGAGAACCTCACTGTTCTAAGAATTTTAATTAGTAGTGTGAATGGCTCAAAAGAATGCATTCCCTCAAATAAATCATTCCCATTCAGTGAATGAATTTTACTGGTTATGGTTAAGCCCTTGTCAATCATTGTATTTTTTTGTTTAAAGAATAGGAATAACAGAATGCATCACCCCCCGAAAAAAATGGTGCTGGCCATCTCTAATTCAGGGGTCGAAATTAACTTTTTAAATCAGGTGCACCCAACTTTTGTAACGTAAGTGCACCAAATACTAGTTAGGTGTATAAGTAACTAACAGAATAGAAAGTAAACCTCTACATTAAAAATGGATAAATTTAGCAACTATAAGCATGTAAGCTAAAAAAAATTCAACTTTTCAAAATAATTGAATATTTGTTTGTAATAAACAAAACAAAAAAAATCAACATAAATGCAGATACATTGAGAAAATTATATAAAATTATTCCATAGGTCACTGTTTTTGAAAAATAAATGTAAATAGCCATAGTTTTGAATAGTTAGGTGCACTGCATGCACCCAAATTAAAAATTCACGTGCGTGGATAAAATTTCATATACACAATGTACCCGCTAATTTTGAACCTTGCTCTAATTACAGATGAATAATTTCAAATGAACTATAATTAATTTTTAATCATAAGCCTGAACTTCCTGCTCCACACATTCTGCTTTGATGTAAAGAAAAGGGCTTAGACATGTTTTCCAAATACAGCCAGACCTCGAGTTTATGCTCCTGCATAATGTTCTTTCTGCTTAAGATGTCTTTTTTCCAAGACCCCCCCCCAATACCATAGAATGATTAACCGAAATAAAGGGACCCAATTTCGGATAATCTGGAAATTCAATTTTTAGTGTAAAGATTCAGAAGAAACCAAATTTAATTAAGTACTACTATGCTGATGGGGTTGTTCAGTAAAATTTAGTGTGTGGGGGGAAGGCCATTTCAATGTATAGGTAATTTATTAATTTTTGCTGCTTCTGAAGAATTCCATTGTCTTTGTTTGAACCTTTTCAAAGGTGTTTTTTAGCCACAATGTTTCACCATCGTTTAATTAAAAAAATATCCACCAGTGAAGACTCCTCGTTGAAAGTATATAATTCAGCTCAAAGACTGTCTTCAAAGTTGTTGAACACTGATGGATAATTTGCCCTCTTACTTCACCAGAGGTGAGAGGGAGGCAAAGATAAATTGCATGTGTCTAAAAAAAAATTCACATGTAACTACCCTAAATTCTCTGTTCTGTCTCTTTACAAGTGGTGAGAGCCGGGTCTAACCCTTAACCCAAACCATGTGAATTCTACAAGATCAGAAATAGTTTTAATGACCTCCCGAACAGGTCTGTTTCACAGCTGAAATGTCTTGGATTGGTTTTTCTCACCCACCCCCGCTTAACTTAAAACTAATGGGCTGGTGTTTATTTGACCCATTGCTGAAATATTTGAAAATAGAGGATGATCATGTCATGGTTTGAAATGAAACTTAGAATTCACAGCTACACTAACCTTCTCTGAAGGTCCACAGAAGGGGAGGGGAAGAAAAGGGGTGATTATGGCCACACAAGTGAGAAAAAGAATTATACGGTTATATAATGTGTATTTGTTTCACTCTTAAAGTCCGAGTACACTAGAAACCAAATATGAGCATTTTCAATGAAAATGATGCAACAAAGCCAATTAAATGAAATACTAATAAAAAAAGTACAGCAAATCATAAGTAAAGTTCGGTTGATTGGTCTTCTACTGTATGAAATGAATTACATCAGAGTGGCATAGGTGCCAATCCTTCCAATTTACGCGTATTTTTTATCGGTCTTCCGAAAATGATTTCTCGATTTTCGAAGCGAACTCGGAAAACTATTTCTTACAATTTTCGGAGATTTTGTCTAAAATCCCCAGTGTTTTTTAAAATACTGATTTTTAAAAAAAAAAATTAAATACCTTTTTTCTTGATGCGTATTTAATAATAAATATGCATAAATAAATGCAAATATCGGTAAAAAAGACGGAAAAATTTGCCTGCCATTGACGGCGCATGCGTGGCGTGACGTGGAATTTTAGCTCCAGCTATGACGTAGAGTGATGCCTCTGCACAACGAAATCGCGCATCTGGATTTGTAGTTGTTGGGGAAGGAAAGAAAGAATGCGCTACACCGTTAAGGTTTTGGTCAAGCACGTGACTTTGTGTAGGGAAGCCATGTGTTAGACGTATCTGGTATTTCTTTGCTCTGGAAAGAAAGTTTTGTTTTTAGGTGTTTTTGAAAACAACGTTAACGATGTCGACTGTTAATAAAAGGTACTACCAAACGTTTAAAGCCGAATATATGAAGATGTTTAATTTTATTCAAAAATCAAGACTGGGGCCAAAATATGCTTTCTGCACGTGTTGCCGTAAAGACATAAGCATTACTCACGGTGGTAAACGCGATATTACTTTGCATTCTGAGACTGTTAAACATAAGGAGACGTTCAAGGCTGTAGAGTCTAATCATAGTATCAAGCCTTCATTTTTTGCATTTAACGATACCTCCTTTATTAACGCTGAATGTTTATTTACATCGTTTTTGATCGAACATAATTTGCCAATGAATTGCAGCGATCATGCGTGGATGCTCTTTCGGAAAACGTTTCCTGACAGCAGTATTGCAAAACAATATGGATCTGCAAAGACCAAAACTTCTGCAATTATGAAAGAAATGTCTGCAAAGGAATCCTCATCACTTGTTGAAAATTTAAGGTGCTATCCATTTTCAAAGCTGTATTCAATAGTGGTAACTTTCTTCGATTTTTTATGTGAAAAAATTGTGAATTGTCTTTTATTTGTGCTATCTTTGAAAGAAGATGCTACTGGGTTAAATATTGGAAATCTTCTGGTAAGTGCTTTACAATCTAAAAACCTTGCGATTTCTAATTGTGTTGCCTTTAGCTGTGATAATGCACCTGTTATGATAGGAAAAAAGCAGGTGTAGCAGCAGTGTTAAAGAATCATCACCAAAATATTGAAATTATGGGCTGTTCCTGCCACCTTATTAACTTAGCAGCTGAAAAGAGTGCTGCATGTTTGCCATTTAAAATCGATGAAATTTTGGTAGACATTTACTATTACTTACAAAAGAGTTCGAAAAGAAAAGATAGGTTGAAAATTCTTCAAGAATTTCATGAGACTGATATAAAAAAGGTATTAAAACACGTTAGCACTCGTTGGTTGTCTATTGGGAAGTGCTTAGAGCGTATAATCCAGCAGTGGCAACCTTTGATCATTTTTTTTAAGGAAATGGCCATGAAAAGGAATCAAATCACTCCACTTTCTTTCTTTACTATTCCCTCTATCAAAGCAGGGTTCGATAAATCTATTGCCTTACATGCCCAGGGCATGTAAAAATTCCAATCGGTTATGTACTATTTGTTACTACATGCCCAGCCGGGCATGCAAAATTTTTCATTTATTATTCACCCGCTAGCGTTGCACTGGAAATGCTTTGTGTGATATTGAAAGCCGCATACCCGAGGATTAAAAAAAAATCAAGATCGCAGCTGACGAGGACCGTAGAACCAGTTGGCAGCCTGAGTTTCTGACACAGCACCAACTGCCATAGCAGCTTTGTTCCTTTCCCTCCACACTCACTTTCCTGTAGACCAGCGGCACTGCCCGTCCCACATTAGTCAGCGATCACGGGTTTTTGTTTTGTTTTTTCGTGTGCATTTTACAGGAAGCATGTGGTGTTTGAACGTTATTAGTTACTAATGGATATCCGAAACGAAACGTTTTTGCTGGCAAGGCTGGTTCTAGTTTTTCAATTGGACAACAACAAAAAAAGCAACTGGTTGCATAGAGAACGAGTCAAAAAGCAAAATATATATATATGTGTGTGTGTGAATATGAAAAACATAGAAAACGTTTGGTTTTAGATGAATGGAAAAAAAAGAATACACCTAGCTTTGCTGCAGTGAGGATGAGACTGAAATGTGGTGCTCAATGTGCCATAGTTTTCCTAATATTGCTGATGAATTGAGCTCCTACTTAAAAAAAAAAGTGCCTGGTGTTGTAGATGATGCTATACGAATTACTTCTGTAAGAGCACATAACAAAATGAAGAACGTAATTTATGCATGCAGGCGAAAATGGCCATAGACAAACCCAAGGATTCTCCATTAAATAAGTGCTTATTTAATCTAACAGAGGAACAGCACAAAATTGACTATTCTTTTTAACGCAGCAAATTTTTGTGCTAAAGAATAATTAGCTTTTACTAAATTTGAGAAATCATGCAAGCTCCAAATTAAGAATGGAATTGTATGTGGTGCCAACTATTTAAATGATAAAGGAAGGCATATGTTTGTTCATTATTAATATTAATTTCCCGAGCTTTAGAGCTAGCAGCAAAATGTTATTCATGTAAATTTTTTGCTTGGGCATCTAGTTTTTTCCACAACATGCCCAACAGGACATGTAGAAATTTCCAGATTTATCTAACCCTGCTACCAAGCAAGCTTGATTGAATGTAAATGTTATCCTGAGTTAATGTCTGTCGTCTAACGTGGTGCCTTTGTCAAAACAACTAACAAGCATCCACCTTTACCTAGCAAACTGTCAGACACACACTCTCAAAGAAATGGTTAGATAAGTAAAAATAGTGGGTGTTGGGGAGGGTGAAAATATTTCCTTTTGAGTCATTCACAAAATAGATATAGGAATCTTTCTTTTTAGTGAATGAATTGTCATTTACCCCACACCTCTTGTACATCTCGGAGTTTAATTTATTTAATATTTCTTTCAGATACTGCAGTCGATTCAGAGGTAACATGGGAATTCAAGTGGGAATCAAAAGATAATGCTCCTATATATGGGCCACATTCAACAAACGAAATGCTACAATGGGTGCAAGAAGGCTACTTTTCCGACGGTGTATACGTAAGGCAAATTGGCAAACCAGATGCTGCATTTTACAGTTCAAAAAGAATAGACTTTGAACTGTATTTGTAAAATATGTTATTACACCAGTCAAATATCACCATTTTCTTTTATTAACAAATGGTATACAAGAATATAAAACCATCATCTTGTAGAATTTTTATTCAATGTAGACGGGATCCCTATCGATTTGAGAGACAATCAATTTGAGGCCTTTCAATTCTCCACTTCCGAAGTCTTCTGCCAGCTTTTTCAAATATCCTCGTTCAGTGTTGCTGTGTTCGCACAGAATAACAGTGGTTCCACTGTGGCTAGCTTCAAGTAAATCGTGATGAGACATTTCACCGCTGACACAGAGATCAGCACTTACACCTCGCAAGACGCTTGCCCCTGATCCTGCACATACTGCAACAGACTTGACAGTCGAGCCTATAATGTACAGGACAGAAATATACCCATTGTAAACTGTAATGGAAAAGACAAAAGGAACGGTTTGTACATACCCAACACGTGATTTTTCCCATATGAAATTCGGATACATGGCAATTGGAGATGAGCTTTTACGTGCACTATAGCATCTTCTATGGTTATAGGCTCCTGGAACTCACCGATTCGCCCAACACCATGTGCAAATGGATCCACCTGGGAAATAAATTGGCTGTATTCTATGTGATTTGAAAATGACTTTTTTTTTTTTTTTTTACACAAACGATTTGAGCAAGCTAACGAAATTCCTTCATTAGCTGAGAAAGTAGTGGTTCTCAAAACATTACAATACTATCATGCTAAGTTTTTACTTTGTACTTTCTACTCATTCTTCATCCTCTCTTTACCTCTATAATTTTACCTTTCAGTTTCAATATATAATTACTTGTTTTTCCTCTTAAATCAATGACTAAATTTTACGAGTTATGGTAAGCCTTGCTCATTCTTAGCATTGTTTTGTCAATATAGAAGTGTACAGAATGGTTTATTGGAGAATTCCGTCCATCATATAGTGATGGGTAGAATTGCTGAACGTGTAATTCTGTAAATAGTAACCCATCTCGAGAGTGACAGGTTGCATCGTAAAAATGGGCATGAGCAATACGAACGATTGTTCTTGTGAATGACTACGTCTGCTAACATCTCAGTTTTGAAAATCTTACAATTTTTGAGGACTTGTGCATCAGCAAGAGAGATGTGAAACATACAGTGAAACCTATCCAGAATTGGAATGGGTTATTATGAACATATTACACGGAAAATAAAATCAAATATAATTTCCCCTCAATTAATCTCTCTTATTAAAAACTTTTAGGAGATAGGTGGGGAAAAGCTGTTAAACAGAAAAAGACAATTAAAATGAGTACTTCTATAAAGCATTTACCGTGACTACAGAATGCTGCCATTAATTAGAAAGGTGCTATTGAGAGAGAACGTACTGTACATTTAGTTAAGTTATTAAAATAACCTACACAACCTGAAAGCTATGAAAAAACTACAACATCGCTTATATATAAAGTCAAAACTACTGATTAGTATTCCGGCTTTTTTTTGTGTGTGTGTGTGTGTGTGTTCCTGAGTGGCAGATTTAGCCATTGTCGAAAATTCTTTACACTTCCCATGTAAATTTACATTTCTCACTGTAAAAATGCATGCATCAAATCTAGCAGTTTCATTTTATTTCTGAAAAAAATTAAATCTTTTTATGACTCATTTGCAAATTTTCCACAAATTCATATAACCTTACAATTCACCCGAAATCTGTACGTTCTATGTCCAAATCATACAAGTTGACAGGTATGAATGTTTGAGTTTTATGGTACAAGAACAGCAAAGGTCATGCTGTGCATGGATCTACAGTTTTCCCCAAGGAATCTGGTACTAGACTACAATGAGCAGTTAATCGATGAGCACTTTTTTTTAATGCACCATTGGGAGCCAAACCTGGGTTAATGGCATGCCTAGCAAGTGATTACCACTGTACAACTGCAAAGCCTCTCAAAAGCTATGAATGAAGAAGTTAAAGCCTCAATTACATTGGGTGAATTTGCACACTCCTAACTGGCAAATTTACTCGCTGCTGCTTAACTCAGTTTAATGAAGTTGTCTAGTTAACTCAGTTTAATGAAGTTGTCTAGTTAACTCGCTCAGCTATTGAGTAGTGGGCTACTTTAAATGCTATTTGCTCAGGTTTTCTTGAATTTGATTGGCTGAAACAAACTTTCGAAAGGGGTGAGCGGAGTTGAAAGCCAATTTAGAGAAATCACTTAGTAGTTGCCTACTGAGCACCTCTACTGTGCACTTTTTCAGAGCAAGTAAGCTAATTTTACAAGCTGTGTGTAATGGAGACTCACTGAGCGAGTTGAAACTCGCACGCTGATTAGTTTACAAGCTAGTGAGGAACGTGCGAACTCGCCCAATGTAATTGAAGCTTTACTAGAACATTGGCCATTTGAAAAATAGAAGTTTTTCTCTATCTCATCGCTTGAATTCAATATTAGTCTATATCAGGAGTAGGTAACTTTTCATGTTGGAAGGCCGCATTAAGTTAGCTGTAATGTACGAAGATTACATGTGTTTTGTGTCAGTCAATCAATTATTTCATTAAATCTTCTTGTACCCTTTTATATTTTACTTAGCTTCATTTTAAGGTTATGATACAAATAGAAAAGGTGAGCATAGTCATATTAATGAAAGGATTTTTCTTCAAAATTTTAATTCTGTCAAAAGGCCGCACCTAAGGGCCTCGAAGGCCGCATGTGGCCATAAGGTCGCAGGTTTCCCACCTATGGTTAATATTTTTCAACTGGACATGGGTCAGCAGAAAAACTACCAGTAAATTAATGCATGAGGCATTTCACGGCAGAAGTGTGTATCTCTATGTTTTGTTGGTTGTTGTTTTTTTCAGTACAGTCTGTTCCATTTAATCAGGTCATGGATAATAGAGTACCCCACTTTTAAAAATAAATTCTATTACAACCAAAACGATTCCCAAAGGATCAAAGTTAAATTTCCCCACTTCAATGGCCGTACCCAGATGATTGAATTAAAACTTGATAAATTTAGCATGAAAATCAGAATTCAAGGGGGGAAAATATACAGAAGAAAATTTTCATTTTATAAATGTACTCCCTCCAACTGAAATTTTCTTT
>QLNU02003225.1:26042019-26085762 GCA_006491805.2 Dysdera silvatica | reverse complement strand
CTGACAAAATGAATATTGTACACTAAATATGTATGGAAGGATAGAAAAAGAAAAACATTTGGATAATATTGATATCCAATATCACGAAAACAATAGAAATTTAAGAAGAAGCAACCAAATTAAGCTACGAGAGATTAGAACGGAAATGTACAGAAAGGAATTGAATATATGGGAATAAAGCTTTGGAATGAATTACAAATAATCTTAAAAATATTAATAATATAAGATTGTTTAAGAACTTACTTATATATTTCTTAAACAATGTGTGCGACAGCAGATTAATAATGTCCTCAGCCCGTTAAAATTCATAATTTTTCATGGAGACCCGTCACAGGGAAATACAAGTTGTATTATCTTGACTATACTTTGTGAAATTTGTTAGTGTATTTAAATTGAATCTCAAGACTGGATGCAATATGTAGCCCTTGTGACAAATAAACATTATTATTTTAGTCCAAATGTAGTCACATTTGCAATGACGTGTGAAATGGAGGGGCTCAAGCCCCCACACCAATTGGATACCAAAGCATATTATCCTCTTTAATATTGAATTATTTTATAATTACTAAAGCTGCTTGAGTCCCTCACAGTGACAGCTGCAATTATTAATGTTAAGGTGAAAGAAACACTAAATCACAAAGAAAAAAATGTTCTTTTGATTGGGGCTACACTGATGGTACTTTTTGGCCGATGCTTCAAAAGGCTGATTATTTTTCTTTTCCAGCGACCGATGGAAAAAAAAAATTGTTTTAAACCATTAAAACAATTGAAATGAGTGTCAAAAATATATCATTTGATTCATTTCTTTTTTGCTCCACAGATCAAAAAAGCTATGAACTATATATAATTGCTAATTTTTTGTTTCATGAATGTAATTTGCTTTTGTTTATTACAATGCAAAATCCAGAATGTGCAGACAGTACATTACATTGGTAAATACTGCTTTTGGTTTATTTACATATAGGCTAATATAAAATAATTACATGAAATAGTTCATATTAGAATATATTGTTTTCTTTTATTTATGGTGCATCAATGAATGTAGTAAGTTTTAAATACACATACAGTAAAGAAAAGAAACAGTTTTGCAACTTTAAATTCCCAATACTTAAAAACTGGAAAAAAATTAAAGGAAAAGGTGAAAAGACACAAATTACACTAATATCTGAAATTTAGAATTTGCAGGTTTTTACTTAAGATGGCCCAAATACTTATAATGCAACTGCTTATTAACTCCTTAAGACAAAGTCTTTAAACTTATAGCAGATGGTTTACGAAATTACAAAATATCTTTGTATGAAACTTTGTCTTCCTTCTGTTTTAGAACACCAGTATAGCGTAACCTAGATTAATATTATTAGTAAACGAAAGATTTTTATTCTCTGTAAAATTCATTTTTGGATATTAGTATAGGCTTTTAACACACTAACAAATTTACCAATCGCATATTAGCAACAAGGAGTTCCAAGGATCCATGTAGGAATGGAATATCACTTTGATATTCTTTTGAGATAGGTTCGACTACTGCTATTAAAGATTAAAAAAATTTTAATTCTGCTTCTAGAAGGGGATCTCCCACAAATGAACAAATTTTATTAAAAATTCATGTAACATAAACTTGCTTTGTCATTTTTTGTGCCATCAACAAACTTTTGATATATGAAAAATGGATATAAACAGTTTTGCCACAAGATATCTTGTATCTGATTACGATAATTAAATGGAACATTTTCCACGGCTTACTTTTTCCCTTTAGGTTTCAATCTAGTTCTTGTCTATTAACGTTCTTCAAATGGGGACCAAGTGCTTATAAAGCCAAACCCCAGAATACGGATGGCAGAAACACAACATGGTTTCCACAATACCACTGGGAGCTGAACCTAAGTTAATGGGATGTTATATGAATGCATTATCACAACACTGCAGGACAGTGGACTAAACACGGGGTTCTAACGCACCTAGAGAATCAGGAATTGTCAGGGAATTTGAAATCATCCAAGAAAAACAGGATTTTTTGGTCAAACATGAAAAAGTCTGAAGAAATCTTCTTAACTTTTATTTTGAATAGCTAAATCTCCTACGAATGTGAAGCCATTTTCCGTGCAACCCAAGTTCAGTTGAAAGTTTTGTTTCTGATTGGTCAGTGAATTTCTTCCTCCAGCATGAGTGGAAACCCTGTTGCATCTTTCTGAAGAATCTCAACTCTTAAAGCCTTAAGAACAAACTCTTCCCCCCCAGACTGCAGTGAGTGGTTAAGCATTCTGTTTTTAACATTCTTAGGAGTCAAGCCCCAATAGATAGTTCATTGGGCAAACACATTACCACTACAGGGCCACAGAAAATTATTACAACTCTCCATAGAAGAAATTTCGGAATAAATAATCCAGTTGCTTCGATAAAACCATGGAAAAAATATTTGCATTTTTACATCCTGAAACTGTTCGATGGACTGCATGGGATGACATCAACGATGCGATATGACCTCAAACCTGGAAAATGTGTACACCTAACCAACCTTACTAAGGGGCAAACCAAACACTGTGATGGTAGCCAATAAATGAGAGGAATGCTATTACAGAAAATGTGATAATGCTACTAATATTATTAGACTGTGAAGCAACACTTACCGACTGATTAATAGAAACTTCTCGAAATGTTTTATCATCTTTAAACAAATGGCACAGGCATGCAAGGTTCGACTTTTGAACTTCTAATTTTAGGGTCCGCCCCAATTCATTTTCACTGTAACACAAAATAAAGTAATTATTAATGCAAACATATAATTTGAATAACCTTATGAACTGAATTCACAATTTGAATTGTAAATACAACTTAGATGCAAAACAGTGTTTTAAAAAACTGTGCCTGTACTTATATCCTCTGTCCAAAAAAAGAAAACCAAACTTTTGGTAGAAAATAAAATATAATCTGATTAAAATTGTTCCAATCCTTTATTTCAATCAGTATATCATTCTCCCTCAGCTTCAATACATCATTTGACATGATTAATTAAGTAAAAAAAAAAAAGAGTTTTTATGTTACTTTTCGGAATGCTGTTTAGAGTCACAATCGTTGCCGTTTGGATGTCCTTATTCATACTGTGTGCTGATTTCCACCAGTCCCATATTGAAATTTTTTATGCCCCTAAGAATTCTGCACCTCCTGGGACTTTTATCCCGGTAGCCCTCCCCACGCTACACCACTGCACCTACCTAATATCGTGTACGTCCTCCTCGAGCACACAGAACTGCCATAATACGATATGGTATGGACTCTACTAATGTATGAAGGTATCCTGGAGGCAAATCACACCATGAATCTTGCAAGACAGTCCACAATTGCACAGGGATGTGAGGTGATAGATTATCTCTTTTGTACAGTAAGTTGTAAGGCATTCCAGATATGCTCAATAATGTTCATATTTTTGGGATTTTAGTGGCCAACGGAGGACGTAGCAACGTCTTTGATTAAGATCACAAAACGTTTTCAGTGTAGAAAACATGTAAAATACTAAATTCCAGAACGGAAGATTGTAATCTTTATTTTACTTTCAAAAACATCTCTTCTCCACTCAAAAACCAACTCTCAATCTCAGAAACTAAATAGTATGAAAAAATTAACTTTTTCTTTTTTCATGAACACAAAACAACAATAAGAAACTCTTTTCTTCTTTGTACATTATTACTTAAACATAAAGGTCAATGATGAACATTTTATATTATAAGACGATGTCACAGCTCCTCCCCATCTGAAGGTGAGGTTTTTTATATATATATAAAACAAAAATCAAAGAAAAGAAGGAGAAGAGAAAAAAAACTCAAATGCTTCTGTAAAACACACAATTCACTTTTGACACTGAATTCGGCTCAAACTGTTCACGTCCTTATGTAGACTTCCCTTTTTATGTACTACTTTATAGTTATAGGGCTGTAGGGAAAAAGCCCAGCGCATTAGCCGAGGATTAGTTCCAGCGTTTGTCTTTAACCAAATCAGAGAGTTATGGTCAGTTTGAATGGTGAATTGCGTAAGTCCATCCAAATAGCAGTGCAGTTTTTTTACCGCATCAACGATCATGGCACACTCCTTTTCCGTAGTCTAATATCTCTTCTCAATATCTGAAAACTTTTTGCTTAAATATAGTACTGGATGCTCGTTGTTAAATTCATCGGTCGGCGATAAAACTACTCCCATGCCCTAGCCAGAGGCATCACACTAAAGTAGAAAGGGTTCTTTAAAATTCAGTGCATATAATATTGACTTTTTGCACAGCCAAGTTTTCAAATCCTGAAAGGCTTTCTTGCAGTCGAGTGTCCATAAGGTCTTTCCTTTCCTTTCAAGGCATCTGTTAATGGTGCAGCTATAGCAGAAAACATAGGGATGTACTGTCGGTAGTATCCGGCTAGACCTAAGAAGGCTCTGATTTCAGTTTTGGTTTCTGGAGTTGGAAACTCTTGTATAGCTTCAATCTTTAAGGATGAGGGTGTTCTGGTTCCTTGCCCGACAAGATGTCCAAAGTACTTCACATGGGCTTGTATAAACTTGCATTTAGACGGCTGAATCGTTAGATTAGCCTTTTGGATACGATACAGGACCTCTTTCAAATGTGTGATGTGATCTTCCCACATATTAGAAAAAACAGCCATATCATCAAGGTAGAGAACAGCATATTCATCACATCCTTGCAATAATTCTGACATTTTGCAAAAGAAGTGAGGAGCGTTTTTTAAAGCAAAAGGCATGCGCAAGGAACGAAAACATCCAAAACTTGTCACAAAGGCAGCCAACCATTGCACTTTCGGACTTAGTGGGATTTGGCAATATCCCTTCAACAAATCAAGGATGGTAATGTATTTAGCAGAGGATACAGTTTCTACTCTTTGGTCAATGTTTGGCAGCGGATAATACTGGGTACGGATGACATTTATTCGCCGACAATCAATACATAGTCTTGGTTCTTTTTGTGGTGCTTCTACTAAAATCATAGGAGATGTATAATCCGACTCTCCTATTTCAATGACTTTGTACTGCAGCATTTTCACTATTTTGTTTTTCAAAATTTCAGTCTATCATGGGGATATTTGATAAGGTTTAGACCGGACTGGTGTTTCCGTAATAAAATTCCATATCATGTGCAGCTAAATAGGTTAATTCAGGTTTATTCGAAAATATTTTTGTATACTTGCCTAATAACTCTTGCAATTCCTGAATCTGTTCAGGTTCTACTCTCCCTTCTAATGAGCTGTATTGGATAATTTCGGCAAAATTGAAAAGGTTCGGATTTGAGTCCATTTTTGGAAAGTCGATTTCTAAGTCTGAAAAATCAGTCGTTTCTTCACAAGTTACCAAATTTACTGTTTCGGGTCCATTATAATACGGTTTAAGCATATTTACATGATATATTTGTGATTTTTCTTTCCTCCCTGAAATATGAACTATATAGTTAATCTCGGAAATCTCACTTTGAATCGGATCAATCCATTGAGCAGCCAATTTATTTGATTTTGTCGTGACAATGACAAGAACTCTATCTCTTGCTTTAAATTCTCTTTTTAAAGCCTATTTATTATACCAGGATTTGTTTTTGTTTTGATGTTTTCTCATTGTATTCACGGCGAATTCTTGGTATCGTTTTAGTTGGTTTATTAGTTTAAACACATATTCAGTTACTGAGCTCTTTTCAGCAGCCAATGACTTACTCAAATTTTCATACAACACGGTTAGTGGAGTTCTCAGATTTTTTTCATGTACGAGTGAGTTCCGCAGGAGAGAAACCAGTACTTTCATGAGTCACAGTTCACAAAGCAAATAAAGTAGCATGAACATGTGGCTCCCAATTGGGTGCTGCTTCTAAATATAATACTAGTAAAATTTGTTTAATGGTACGATGGAAACGCTCAATAGGATTACTTTGGGGATGATGAACAGTACCATGTGTTGCTTTAATTACGAATCGTTCCAGGAATTCTGTAGTTAGCGAACTTACAAATGAAGTAACTTGATCACACTGGAGTTCTTTTGGAAAGCCTAGTCTGCTAAAAATCTGTAACAATGCATCAATTACTGAGGCTGAACTGATACCTCTCACCACCATTGTATCTGGACACCCCGAGGACAAACACATGGCTGAAATATGGCACCGCTTCAGATGATGTCACAGCACCTCCCCATCTAAGGGTGGGAGATTTTTTGTTTTCTTTGTATATCTATAAAAAATAGTTAGCCAAGTAATATACAAAAATAGTAACCAAAACAAGGTTAGTTTGGTCAATGACATGGATATTACCACAAAATTACATCCGGCATGGACTAATTTCCTACACATTAAGTTACACTAGATTTCTCCATTTTAGATTATTGTTTGTGTTTGGTTGTTTACTTTTTTCTTTAAGTGTATTTTTAATAATTTTATTAAACTCATTTGGTTTTAGTCAATTGTACGTGACTTTAGATAGTGTGACAGTATGTGAAAATTTTGTTTATTATTAGTTCAGTCTTAATAGTTCCAGTATTATGTAACCTTCTTTGAAGAGGGCTAAAAGCCTTCAAAAAAAGTTTTAAAGCTATATTAAAGCATATAGTTCAGAAACTGTGCCCATTGTGTTATTTTACGATTGTGATATATTCAGCACAGTGAGTCGTTTTACTTCCTAATTAGATTTGTTTGTGTAGGGTATCGGCGAAATATACCCCATTCCTTTTTTCGTTCTTTGTAAGCAATTTTACAGTCGTGGTTCCACCAAGGTTTTGATATTTTGGGAAAATATGTCGAAGTTTTTGGAATTGAATACATTGCTGCCTGCAGAATTTTCTCGGTAACCATTTTAACTGCTTCGCTAATGTTAGGGGTAATGTTTACCACAGTACTACTGATGTGTGATAGACTACAAAAAGTTTCCAGTTAGCCTTTTCAATTATCCATCTTGGGTTCCATGATGGCATACAGGAACCTGGCCAGGTATATTTCAGGACGACGGGGAAATGATCACTGCCCAGCGGATCTTGCTTGGCTTCCAATGTCTATACCGGGAGAAGAGATGGTGAATAAATTGAAAGGTCTATTGCTGAGAAAATTCGATCAGCAGAATGTACGTGTGTGGGTGTTCTGGTATTCATTATTGTAAGTGATTGGTTGTAAAAGAAGGCTTCTATTGCAAGTCTTCTTTGATTGGTGTTGTCACAGCCCCATAAAGTGCTGTGACAGTTAAAATCCCCAGGGAGGAGGAATGATGTTGGTAACTAATTAACCAAATCGGTGAGGGAGTTCAAACTGATATCTTGATTTAGAGGAAGGTATGTAGAACATATTGTGATTTCAGCTGCTATTGAGAGGCGAATGGCTCTTGCTTGTAGTGGTGTATTGACGCTAATGCCTGTGAAGGGAAATTGGTTATTAATAACAACCGTAAGCTCTATTATTGTCTTTTCAAATGACAGTATAATTTCTTATGGAAGGCATATTGTTATTTTTAAGCAGTCTCCTGAATAGCAAGGCAGGCAGGTTGATAAGTGTTAATAAGGTGTTTAATATCCTCGATATTGCATAGGAAACCATGACAGTTCCATTGTGTAATAAAGTGCAGGGCCATTATGGATAGGTAATGGTCTGCCTATCCCCAGTTTTACTCCCCAAATCAGCTTGTTTCCTGACTGGAGAGAATGTGCTTTTTTGTGGAAATGGAAGGTATTATTTCGGAAAAGGAAATGTCACCATCTTCTAAAGAGGTGTCCTCCCAATCATTTTTAGTTGTTTTTGTAATTTTTTTAGGGTAAAATTTGAGAAAGTCCCGCCTTCAAAGTTGTATTTATTTGCATATTTATTTTTAATTTGTCCTTTTTTCTTTGTTTATTAAGTTTCTGTGGCTTAGTTATTTTATTTTCTGTTGTTGTTGGTCGTTCTGTGGTACTGTTGTTTGTGTTGCTGCATCTATTGTTGGTTTTTTAATGGAAGATTGGGTACAGGCCCGTAGCCAGAGGAAGAAGTTAGGACAGGCAAACAAAAATTTAGGTCGGGCAAAATTTTTGCATTTTAATCTGCTGCTTTTACGCTTCAGGCATAAGTAGCTCGTCTAGAGAGGTGAGGGGGGCATAGGGGCCTTAAAAGCTCGTAGCTAGACGATGTTTTCAATGAGGTAAACCAGTTTCCAGGGGGCCAGCTGGGCCAACATGTGTTTCCCACTTGCAAATGTACGATATATCGTATTGTATCGGTATTACGATACAGTATTTCCGTATAGCGATACACTTGCATTATAACCCCTATGGTTGCAGATATTTACAACACAAAAATTTTAGAACATTAACCACATCATGACTGTTCGAATCCGTTGTTCTTACATCATTACCATGGCTTGAATGTGAGCTTCTGACTTTTCGTGTTTTTAAAATCCGCGATCAGAGTCTACGGCATTCTTCGGAAGCCACTTTCCGTGTATGCTGTTTCTTTCATTCCACACTGTTTGAATTGCCTACAAGCATAGCAAAATGCTGCATCTTTTGCTACAGAATATTCTAGCCATTCAATTTGTTTGTACCATGAGGCTCGAAAACAACGGTCTTTGGTTTTTAGAAATTCTTTAAGGATGACTTGTTCAATTGCCTCACCCTTTTCAGGCAAATCCAAAACTTCCACTCTAATGCTTGTAGCAGGTATATCTAACGTTATATTTTCATTACCAATACAGTCTTCGAGACTAGGCCTATCTGCTTCCCGCTCCAGTCGAGGCTTCTTGTTCATAAATAAATGTATATCCATATTTTTTGAGTTGACTAATCACTGTTGAATTTCAATCAAAGACAAAACCATCCGTTCTCTCTCTCTCTCTCTCTCTCTCTCAGTCACACAATTACAAACAACTTACAATCACAACACCACTGTTATCAATATTCGTCGAACTCTTACAGCTATCACGGCAAGTAAATGACTCCCGACTATGCTTCAGCAATAAGTTTGCTATAATGAAGACTTACGTTATAAGAACTTCCGGACTTACGGCTCCGTTGGTGTCGGCTGGAGGCGAAATTTGGTGACAACAGGGACAAAGAATACAATGTACGCTCTTTTTTCTTTGATGAAGAAGGGGGAACTCAAAAAAAAAAATCCGAGTGGAAATAGCAGTCTACAGCAGTGTTTGCACTAGGATGAGCAAAAATTATTCTAAATCTGGCTACGGGCCTGATTGGGTAACAGCTGAAGCATATGATTTGTTTTGAGTTGTTTGGTTTTTGTTTTTGTTTTTTTGGGTACAAGATATTGCTGGTGACTTCTATTATTTTTTTTTTTCTCCTCCTGCCATTTTGGACAGGAACGACAGAATGCTGGATGCTCCCCTTTGCAATTGACGCAGCTTACAGTGTTACTTTGACATTCAGCATCACCATGATCTTCCAAGCTACACTTGGAGGAAGTAGGCTTGCCACGGCAAACAACCTTGGAATGGCTGTATCGCTGGCATTGGGAGCATCTGGTGGAGTTTGGTATGTATCGTCTAATTTTGCATATTAAGTATCCTGCTTTGATAGAGGTTGGTAATTTGGGCTTGTTAAAGGTTAAGATAATATGTTTTGTCTTAATGCTATTGCTGTCTTTATGTGTGGTTATTCTCTTAGCTGAGGTGACTCCTTGGTCTGAAAGCTCTGTGACTATTTTTTCTTCATCTACATCAGTGGTTCCCAACTCAATTTAAGCCGCGGACCACTTTTCCACTTCAGTTGAACTTGCGGACTGCTTTTCCACTTCAATTAGACTTGCAGACCACTTTGAAAAATTCTCATGAGTTGACTGCAAGATCTTACTAAAAAGGGGAGCCAGGGTGGGTTTTTTTTTTTAGGGGGGGATGTGTTTATAAACTTTAGTGTAGAACTCCTTGACTTGTATACTGCAAAATCAAATATTATCTAACCACCGTCATAGAAATGGCACTGATACCCAGGAAAGGTAATAATATCGAACTTCGTAATACAGAAATCAAAGATCTCTGGTATAACACAAAATTTAATTTAATATGAAGAATTAGAAGGGGTGAATCCATTTTTGCAGGCCCAAGTTTTTGAACAAAAGTAAGAACCAGCCTACTGTGCAATTTGTTTTTTCCTTTTTAGCCCTCCCTAAAAAGAATTCCAGTAAAAACCAGGAAACATGATGATATGGCTTCTGCTAATTTAATGTGCCGATTTGTTAATCGCGTTTTTTAATGTGGTATTTACTATTTTAATATAAATTAGTGAAAACTTACCTCTGCACCTGCACATCAGATGAGAAATTTCGTAAAATATTTAAATCGTAGGAAGCAGGTACCATGCATGTAATTATGCACTTATCATCAAAAGAACTTTTACTCCGTTTTATTGGTTCAACGTTGCAGAGTTCTGAAAGTAAAGGGAGGTTTGTTGTTCAAATAAAGTTGTTTGATTACATTAATTACACACAAATTTAATAGAATTCCCTAATCGCATCCGAATTTATTCAAATTATAGCAAATCTAAATAATTGTATATAATAACATTATAAACAGCAAGTAGGCAACTCTTTTGGTCATGGTAAGGTCAAGTGATTCGAACCTTTTTTTTTTTAAGTTGAGGATTTTAAGTGCCTGGACGGGGCAAGGAAGTTGTTTTTTAGGAAATGAAATATCACCAGTGACGGCAAACCATTTCATTGTTGTAAGCTAGCATTCTCGAGTAACAAGGGGTATGGAAGGAGATATAGAGATACTGTGCACTATGCAGGTTTGCTTTCTAACTCATGAATAGATGATTAACTCATTAATAGATGATTTAATTTGTCTTTAGTATGTCCATCACTTATTTTTGGAAATTTGACCCTGACTTGTCATTGTCAGTTTGCGGCAGGGTTTAAGCTGGCTCAAAACATGCTGTCGCAAAAATGCTAAAAAAAGTTGTAGCAAAATGCTAAAAAATATTAGTTGCTTTCGTTGCTCGAAAAATCGTATCAATAAAATTATTTACATCAACAATGCTTTGAAATATAAAGGGTAGTTATTTTAGAAAATATTAATATACTTATGAAAAAAGAAATATACAGTGTGAATTGAGACGTCATCAACGTTATTTCAATTCAAGCGTGCTATCACAGCCAGTTGGCATTCATTTCTGTAACAAGGAGATGACCAACGAACAGAGATTGAATGTAATGTATGCACATTGGTAATTGTCATTGCGTGTCGTAAAGTATATTAGAAGTGAGGAGGGGGGGGTTACTGTAAGAAACATATTTTAAGGTTAAAAAAACCAATGAAACGTAAAAAAGGAGGCAAAAGTTTTTTAATACGATATTAAACAACTGTTGCTATTTTGTGATGGACACAATTTTCTTTCTCGCATTTTAGATTAATTCCCGACATTTCGCAAAAAAAGGGGGGATCAGTGACAACAAATACCTTCAGCAATCTGGGAAATCTTGAAATGACCCTCCACAGAAGAATATCTTAAAATATTTTGACCCCTCTTCTTTATAGAATTATTTTCTTTCCCATCCAGGCTATTTTTTTTTTTTTTAAGTGTATTTTTAGCCCACGGGGGGAAAGATGGGATAGGGTGGCATGGATAGCCACGGGTTGGCAAAGAAGGGGGCAACCCCCTTCAAGGGGATAGGGTCATTGAATGAAGACAACTGTTTGAGGGGATATCTCTGTGTGTCTGGCATGGTCAACTTGCCCTCCCTCTCCCCTTGAATAATAAGGGGATGGGATGTTCAGACACTGCTGTTAAGAATTTTGAAGAGGAAACAAAAAGGAACAAGAAAAGATCGCTGAAGTGCAAAATGGATATTCTGGAATCGGAGAATCCTGTTTTCAGAGAATAAACTGTGGTTAAAAATGCCTGTCGCATTTTCGCGATGGGCAATAATTTTTTCTTCGCATTTTCGAGCAACTCGTCGCATTTTGCGAAAAATGAGACTGCAGCTTAAACCCTGATTTGCGGTTTTGAAATGCCACCCAGAATCCTGCCTGGTGGCCATTTTAAACAACAAACTTGAAATCAGTATAGGGCGAGCAGGTGGTATTTGGATGAGTCCACTATTTCTGAGCCCAACACAAAGCCCAAAAATACCTATTTTTCAATAGTCCAGATTCCTTAAAGGGTTGAGGCTTAATACCTAATTGACAGATCCATGTAATTGAAACTTTACCATGAAGTGAAATCTGTCTATAATGATAACCTGTCTATAACAATATTCCCTATAATGATAATCTGTCTATAACGATAATTTTCCGCAGCCCTGACATATATAAGAAGATTCAACGTTGCATATAACAATAAACTAACTATAATGATATATTTTTCCAGTCCCTGAAGTATCGTTATAAACAGATATGTAATATTGACAAAGAAAATACATTAATTCAAATCTTACTGAAACAACTAATTAGCCAATCATTTACGCCATTCTGCACAGCATCCAAAGCTGTATGTGGCGAATAAATGGCTATGCTTTTCTGAATGCACGTCATGATAATTTGGTCTTTCCATCTATCCATACTCAGCGATTTCAGTGGGGAAAATATTGGTGGATGATAGCAATATATCATATCTACTCCTGAAGACACAGCCTCTTCGAGAACAGGTATGGTGAGATCATTAGTGAAGAACACAGATGATATCTATTTAAACAACAAAAAAAAACTATGGATTAAATGTAACACTTCCTTATATAATACACTGAAGGCAGAATTCTGCCTTCACTTGACAAAGGGAGCAGTTGGCTCCCGAAACGTCGTGTTTTTAAACCTTACGCCAGTGTCGAAATAACTGTTTGTTACTCACTTTTGTCACTGCTACATCAACAATCCTGCTTTGACAGGTAATATGTAGTGCATACTTTGAATGCTCAGAACAGGTTTCACATTATTCCAATGCTTATAAAGCATTTTGAAGGCATACACTTACTCTTTTAATTCACTTCCAGGAATATACAAGACTTCTACCTTTTTAGCACAGCTTTTGCACATTTTCAGAAGCTGTTTGCACCACTGCCAATCTTCTAAGAACAGCAGAGGAAACAAGTTTCTTTGCAGTTGTACCAACTGCATCTACAGCTCCTTTTCAATGTGATGTGGCAAAAAAAAAAGGACAACGTTGCATGAATGCCATAGTCCTTTTGGTAGTGTGTTAGGGTCAAAATATTGTATACATTTTTAAACTGGGTGGCACACATCCATCTGAAAATATGTGAAGTGTGTTGCAGCTGTGCTTTTCTTCAAGGCAGTGGTTCCCAACTAGAGGGTTGCCACAACTATTTTTAGTTGCAATTATTTTTGTAAGGAATTTTATACCAAATGTTTCCAACGCTTTTATATTTCAACATGGCTACACACATTGCAATATTCTACTAATGGTTGTTAACTTTATATCTATAATATACATTAGTATATATATAATACAGTCGAACCTTGTTATGACGAATACCAAGTAGGAAAAGAAAATTTGTTCATATTAACAGTAGTCGTCGCATCTGGAAAGGATAGTATGCTATTCAATTTGATGGGACTTCAAAAAATGATTCGTATTGAAAGTAATTCATCTCATGTGTATTCATCATAACAAGGTTTGACTGTATATGTAATTAATATAATTTTATATTTAATGTGTTTTCTTTACTCTGTTAAAAATGCTTTTATTATGCAAATGTGACAGCAGTAGACTCGTGGGAGGGGGGGGGTCGAAGATCTTTTGGTTACTATAAAAAGAGGTCGCAGATTACTTGACTACTATAAAAGCGAGTCAAGGCTAGAAGAAAGTTGGGAGCCACTGCTTTAAGCTGTTTAATAAGGATATCCATGTAAAGCCAGATTGCAAGTTTCCTGTGATTTAGGTTGTCAGACACTATTAAATAAGATTGGCGTTCACCTACAGGAAATGTAGATATTGCCATAAGCAATGTCACCTGTGAATGCGACAAGTGGGCCACTTGGATTTCATCCTGAGTTACAGTGGAGTAATTCTATGTAAAATCAACCTGCAACACTATTTCCCCGCCAACAATGGCACCTTTGGTACTCTGGAAATACTTGTCCTCCACTTCTTTGACATAGCAATACTTTTTATATACTGTAAGCTGATTACTTATCTCCATAGAAACATCCAGCATTGAACCTGATTCTTCAATTATTTTTGGCTGACCTTCGATATCTATCCCACAGTTTTCATTTAACTATCATATAATGATCTTTATCGGGGATTTTGGATTTTAGAACATCATAGGCATTAGAACAACTTGAACATAAGCCTATCATATAGTTCTCTGCCTCCAGTGTGCATGTACTTTATATTGTATGATGGTGCAGGTGTGACTTTCGTGAATTGTCATACCCGCAAGGCCTAAAAATAGTTTAAAGACATGTAAAAAAATTTCTTTGATATGATCAGTTACATCTTACTAAACTATCTTTAGATTATAAGTTTCATTGTAAATAGTTAAGCCATTTTACTGTGATACATATGCCACTTTTTGTTGTGGGTATGACACACTAATTAGGAATAATTAAATGTGACTTTTGTTAATGGGGATTAATAAAATCTTTTCATTATAGGTAAAAGCCTGTTTATTATAATCGCGAGATTATTTATTTATAAAGTTGGGGCTTTGCAAAGAAATTCTTTAGCTGTGTACAAGACTATAAACCTGTGATTTTTGACGAATATGTTCTCATACACATGTTATCAGTTCACTAATTAAAATAAGAATTTTAATACTGAAATTTTAATTTTTGCTTTACAAAATACTAAACAGGGCATTAATGCAAGACACATTACCCACTTTCCTCTCTGTTCTCTTGAAATCATTCTATGCAATAGATCGGCTTGTGCCATCATATATGTCTGTATAATGCACTGAGAAAGGGTGTGATACGCTATTTAATTTTTGCTTCAAGTTTGCTGTATTTTGTTCGTTGCAGTGAAAACGTCTGAGCGTCAGACTCGTATTTAAATATTAAATTATGGCCAACAATCTATTTCATAATTACAGTGAAAAATGGCTACTTAATTGACTGATTGCATTTGATCATACACTACCAATTTGGTCATTACCAGTAAGGTTGCCTAAGATTTATCTGATGAGTAAACTCTGCTGTTTGACAAATAGCTAGCAATAGCTCACCTTAGTAAATCATCAATATGCATAAATTATTCCAGTTTGATTCTGATAATGCGTGTCTACCATTAAACTATGTTCCCTCCTTAGCCTAACCTCCGTTCCAGGCCATGTATAAACAACACTTAATCGAGCCTAACCTTATGTGCATTGCAAACGCATTTCAGAATAAAAGGGGGAAAGATACACGTGTGGTGTCCCATGATGATTCCTCGTCCTTGCACCACAAGTCTGCTCCAGGTATGTCTTCGGTGTTGTATTGTTTAATGGTATAACGCACTGCCTTGGTTAGTGATAGTCGCCACTGATGCTCCTTGAACTGTAAATGCCAGTCTTAAAACAATCCACGCTCAAACTTGTTCGGCACCTTGCTTCGGAAATGCCAGTCGTACACAATCAACGCTCAGACTCACTCGGCTCCTTGCTTCGGAAACGCCCGTCGTAAACTATCTATGCTAAATCCGTTCTGCTACTTGCTCCGTAAATGTCCGTCGTCCACAATCAATGCTCAGCCTCACTCGGCTCCTTGCTTCGGAAACGCCAGTCGTAAACAATCAATGCTCAGATCTGCTTGGCTCCTTACTTCGGAAATGCCAGTCTTAAACAATCAACGCTCAAGCTCGCTTGGCTTCTTGCTTCGAAAACGCCCCTTTCTCCAAAAATTTGCTCACGTTGCTATCAACTCTGTTAACACCTCGCTGTCGAGGTTTACTATACTTCTAATTTCGAGCCACTTGGCCCCGGCACAACTCTACGTATCACTCTCCATGACTCTATCCGCCGACCTCTCTAAACCTTTCCTCTCAGGCTCCCCACTTCATCTCTTTCAATCATTTCTCGATCTGTCCATCACCTAGAACGTACCAATCACTTCTCAACCAACATTTCTAGACAAATCACAATTACTGCCCTCAACTATGGCTCCTCCTTACGACCTATCCCATGCTAGACAACACAAAAGCACGACCCTACTTGAGTACGTCCCTAACAGCTTCCTTCTTCTCGGGATTTAAAACAGCGAAAACCACGAGGAGTTATAACCCCTATAAACCGACTGTCAATTTTATTATTTTGCCTTTGTTATACTTGGTTTTCACTGGTCCCTCTGGATCGTAAAATCCATCTAGGCTGGAAGTTGCAGTCGCCTTACTGGACCACCGTGCTTGCTGCTTTCTTTCCAATACAACTAATCCTTCAATAATTCATATCTCTTTACCACGAAGGAGAAGCTCCTAAAATTTCTAAATACACAGGTTACGGTTCGCCATACTACTCTACAGGCAATATTAAGACTGAACAAAAGCGGATCTGTGGGAGAGGACGAAGGTGATTCCCCTAGATTCGCTTTTGTTGCTGGTTTTTTTTAGGTCTCTATAATGGTCCTCCCCCCACCCAAAAAAAATATTTTCTAGATCCACCGCTGTAACTGAATATGCATATATTACAACGTAAAATACACATTGAAGCAAAAAAAATTTACAATACTTTTAGTTATTAATATATAAAGCGAAATCAAACCTTTTAGTGAGATTTTTGGCACTGTTTATTTTTAACAAACCTGTCAATATCAGGTCTTATTTTTGATGCAACCCTAAGAGTTTTCAAGGCGGCCATCATTTATTCTGGTCCTAATTTTTGATTTTACTAACTTCATTCTTGAAAAGAGTTGTTCGCAGACGTGTATGTTCCCGAATAGTGATATCGTTTTCGGAGCATGCAGTCAGATAGTGGGGAAGATGTTCTTATCAGCATATTTAGAATAGAATTCAGTGAGTCGTAAGCTGAATTTTATTTTAAAATCACTGTTGCACTGCAAATCAATAAAATTACATTTAATATCGATATACGCAAGAAAATTAAAGTAAAACACGATTGAGGGAAGAACGCATGTTACTTTAGTTCTCCAGCGTTTTAAGATAGTCTATTTATTACGAAATGTGAAAATGTGAACAGAATAAAATATAGAGACTTAAGATTCATAGGGAGCAAGGAGTGTATTTTAGTGTGAAACAATTTGTATTTTTTCATGAGCCAGCGGGCTGCAAAAAGCATGTCGGCGGACCATGGATTGAAGACCCCTGACATATGCAATAAGACTACTTTCTCGCCACAAATATCCATCCTACGAACTAGGTGAGTACTCGTTTTTGGCTTTCTGGACTTTGCAGGATTTTTGTGATTCAACATTACACTGATTTGCGGGTACTGCAATTCTATATGAACGGACCGCAAGGGCACAACCCAAAGTGGGAGGGGTCTCCCCCACAACTGCTTCACTAATTCACGAAAATTACAAAAAATTCCATAAACAACACGGCAGCTCGTCACTTTGCCGATTGCCAGTTTTGGCAACACTGGATAGAATTTAGTGAGTAATGTCTCATGCGGTGACATCCTAAACAGTACATTTTTAAGAGTTTATCTATAAAAATTGAAAATTTTTTGAACAATTTTAAATTTATAAACAGATGTCCACTTTTTCATGGACTGGGCTGTCATAATAACCTCAGAGTTGTGTTTTTGAAATTTCCATGGGAAGTTTTGGCTTTGGGGTAACTGCACAAGTCATTACGTACATCTCTCACTATCCTCTAAAAATCGCTGAAAATCACACTAGGTGTGTTTGTGACTAAAGATTAAAATTCACGGTCGCCACTGGCCCCAGGGCAACTAAATATTGGGGAATGGTGATTAAAAATACGACTTCAGTCACCATCACACTCGTCACTTTATTGTTTCCCAATGCAATCCTGTCTGTTTTGACTCTGCAGCAAGGTTACATTCTGAAACCGCAAACTACTTACTATTTTTTTATGAAAAATGTTGATCAAACGAACCATCTTAAAGCTGCAGCGTTTAAAGGTTTTGTGGTCACACGAAAATGGCTACTAACATAAATGAAGTGGCCTCTAATAAAAAGGGCCCTGCTGGCCAATGGCCACTAATCAAACATCTGAGTTTCAAGTTTTATTTGTGACATAACGTAGTGTGATGTCACATACATGTGTATCATGCAATGAAAACTGGTTTCAGAAGCCATTTTCTGCTTACTTAGCGTTCGTACATGCAAGCATTTGAATGTTGTTGTTTTTTATAGATTACATATGCACGGTAAGAAAATCGCGATTGAGTGGGCCATAAAAGAGGGGTTAATTCATCTCAGTATGAATGTCCGAAGTGCCAGAAGCAGATGAAAATGTGTGCCTACTCATTTTTTACTCTTGGGGAAGGGTGGAAGAGGAAGAAAAGAGGACGGGAATAGAAGGATTATCGTTTTTTATTTAGGGTTGAGGGCGGAGGAAGAGAAGGAGAAGAGGAGGAATCACGAAAATCCCAAAAAACGCCGTAAACAACATGGCGGCTCGTCTCCTTGTACCTATTGCCAGTTTTGAAAACACTGGCTAGAATTTATGCCAGTTTTGAAAACACTAACTAAAATTGATGTGGATTCTCGTGCAGTAGCGGCTTGGCTTTTTTAAGTGGGAAAAAAAGTTTTATCCCCAGCCTTTACATATCTAATATGTACATACACAAAATTTCATCGCAATTGTCCGCTATTCGGGAGGTGTAAGGAGTTCTGCCTGTTAAGAGGGTTTTACTGTATTCTGAAAATCTTGGTCTCACCATTTTTAATCCTGGCGGCTCTACGAGAAGTCCAACGTTGTCCCATGATTCCGCCAAATGAAGAGGCGCCTTACGATCAAAAATGCTGACTACACTCGACAACTCCATAAATCCACGTTGAAAAATCAAATTAGGGAGTATTATTGAACACTTGAAAGATACAGGAAGACTGGAAAATGATAAGCGAGGGTTAATTTTAATTAAATTTCTTTTTGTTAAATTTTTTCCAAAAACTAAAAATTTTAAAGTCCGCCAAATTTGCATCAAAAATTTAAATAGTTATTGGAAGTATCGTAAATATAGATGAAGCAGAAACATGGAAGGTACACTTGTTTACAAAAACTCTTGCCGGTATTGCCAAACATTAAAAAGGAAAGCTACTATGTAAGTATGAGTACCTAGCGTACTCTCCATACGGCGTTATCTCCGGAGCTCCCGAGTAGCATGGAATTTTGGAACTTCTTTTCTTCGGCATGTAATTGGTTAAAAATATGGGGGCTACCATATTTTTAACCAATTACGAATAATAATTAAAGAATATGAAATATACCATGTTTAAAAGTATTTTTGGTTGCATCCGACGGCCTGCACGCCACTTTGAAGTTTCCTCACTAGTATACGCAGAGGGGACGTTGGTGGAGGGTTGCGACCCCCTTCGCTATGAAATATTTTATGTATATACACAGTAGCGTAGCAATTCAGCTCTTATGAGGAGGACTCTAGTTTTAAATAAGCTTGTGTGATGAGGTCTTACTTAGAGAAACTATTGTGTTTTGACATCCAATGGGGCTTAAGCCCCTTTTCTAAGCCACTGAATACATATTAGTACACATGCGGAGACTTACCACGTGATAGGATTTCACCAATAGAATGGCTAGAGTTGTAAAAATTTGGATATTTTAAAAATTAAAAAAATACATTTTTCTTATTTTTTTACGCTGTTTTTTATTTTTGTCTTTCTTAGGATGTTAATAGGTGTTTAATAAGTATTTATTTCGTGTAAATTTTTATATATATTTGACTTTGAGGCGAGCATCTTACTGCTGGACCGAATATACATATGAATGTATAGAGTTATAGCTCGGTGATCCCACCCCATTGTAAACCCTCCTTATGAACTTTCGCATGCGTTATGCTTCCACCCCATTCCCTCCCTTCCCCCAAAGTTTCCAACCTAAGATTGTTGTCTTTTTTTTTTTTTTTTACTTCATTGCTCAATTTAATAATTCTTTTCTTTCACAGAATCCAAAACATGGCAACACCTGAAGTTTTTACCTTTTAAAAGAAGGTAACAAATAGTGCATATGATATTTTCAGTGTATTGTTGGTTGTGATTTATGATATAGTAACTGCTTTTGTGAAATATAGTTACTGTGATTAAATATTACGATTTATTACCAAATCTCTCAAATTTCTAGACATTAGTGATATATACTTAGCTCCGGGCAGAAAAACTAAAGTCGTCTGCCATAAATTACACTGGGGTAAGAAACTTATTTTTCATATATCGCACCCTTGCGACGGAAGTTTTACAACTAAAATTTCGGTAAATATGAGTTAATGTTGCAAGTAGATGTAGAAAACAGTGCTGCATCCTGCTATGTAAAACGTTAAGCTATAAGTTATTCTAATTTCCGTTAGTTGGTATATGTAACGGTTTTGATATTTCATCTCTGTTATCCAACTCTCACGGAAAGAGTTCCATTTTGAGTTGTTCGTTGACCTTGAACGAGGGACCGTTAGATTCTCTTTTTACAAAGCGTTATATTTTCTGTTGTAACTGTTTACGATATCGGACGAGGCAGAAAAGTATGTACTATTTCGAGTTGTCACACTTTCGATGAATGGTCAAAGGAAAGGATTTGGTTACAACTTGAATTGCTCCTCTTTAGCTGAATGTTCAAAGAAAATGGGGTCATCAATGTAAAAACTTTTTAGGAGTACTAGAGTAGAATCTTGACAGTTAGTAAAGGGAATAGGGTCTTAACGCCTTCCAGACTATTCCTACAGCCTCCGTTTCTTTCTAGAAAAATATAACTTACTTTCCTACTAACGGTCCTGCAGGAACGTGCGAGCTGGACAGCCGCTAAAAAATGCAGTGCAAATACCAATGAATAAGTTTTTAGCGGCCCTTATGTACTTTCCCAGAGTATTTAATCAATTGACCTTTCGTGTGTGTAACGTTATATTTCCCATAACGCACAATAAGCTTCTAAATTGTAATCAAAATGTACACGTTATTAAATGCGCTGGCATCAGTAGACCATGCAGGTTATATTGTGGCGGTCTTATAGCCACTACAGAGACCGCCTGTTTCCGACAAAAAAGAACTTATTGCAAAGTTCTGAGAAGTAGAAATTTATAACTACATTGGGCTGGTTTTTCTTTGTGTTTATAATGCGGCAAAAAACCTAAATTTAACCCTTTCATTTATCAACAACATCGAAGTGAAGCAAGAAATGCCAAGTGATTGATATATCTCAAGCGAATTTTGTTTAGAAATGTCTATTTTTAATTTAACTTTATTATCTTCTCTTTACCTTTGGCATTTGGACCAGTGAAGAATTTTTTTTTTTGTAAATCTAAACCCCATTCAGTTTTTTTTAATCATTGTATTATGTTGAAACGTTTTTGAGGGCCGCTAATGCTGTAAGCAAGCTCCTGAGTCCTGGCGCCATGTTTGTCAAGCTTGCCCTTACAGCATTGCTTGTGAAACCTGCAGATCCATCGTTGACTACTGAACCCATCGTCACTGTGTATGGAGCTTATAATAATAATAGTATTAAGGATCCCGCAGTGAGTATTGAACCTAGCCAGATCTCTCCCAGTCTTGCCCAGGGGAGCATTCAATTATTACGTAAGCAATATTTTGGCCATTTTATATCCCCCCTACCTGTAAGTAAAAGTTAATATTGGCTAACGTAGGAAAATAGGCACAGCTGCAACCCCCACTTCCTATCTGGGATTACAGCGCCGCCCCCGGCGGCCACCCTTCCCAATGAAACCCTTGCAAAAAGAAGAAGCAGCAACCCCCCACCACCTATCACAAAAGTTCATACGTAATACTTGAATCCTCCTCAGTGTTATTTCTCTCCGGTTGTAACACAATAACAGGATCATAACTGGTCAATCATTGAAGAAGCTGTGAACCGGATTAGGACCCCAAGGCACCTTTTGCCGCCCCTTTATACCCGTGCCCCCACCCCCCTCCACTCAGTCAGTGATAGGGACATAAAAATTGGTACACTTCGTTATTGACAATAAATACGTTGTAAAATAAACTCATAAACTGAAACATTAAACAATATTAACTTATATTGAAGTATTATTTCTTCTTGGTATATAATAAATCAAATTCAATTTTATTGAAATAAATTTTAATTTTAGCAAAAAATAAAAGCCTATTGAACACTGGTATTTAAATGGAAAGCATGACGTCTGGCTTTCTTCTTTTCAAAATAGTACTTCCCGTTTTTAGTTCTTGCTCGGCATCAGTAAATATCAAAAACCGACCAACGAAACTGTTATAATTCAAAATAGTACATCACGCAAACCTTGAATGAATCTCATAAACCATTATAACTCAAAAAGTCATGATAATAAGGGTTTTGATCTAGTAAATGAAGCAAATTTTACCTTATCTGATGTTTCCAGAAACTGTTTTGTTTTGTGTGTGTGTGTTTCCTGAAATTTAGGATTTTTTTTAGTTATGGCACTTTCGTCGCAAGGGTGCAATATACTTTTATTGCATATTTTGTATTTCAGTGGTTTTTGATTTTGGTTGATGGTTTTTAATGCTATATTAGAGTAAAACCTCCTTAACAGACATCTCTGTGCTGGATTAACAATTTTTTAGCCCTAGGCTTGAAGAAAGCGTGGCCTTAGTCTCAATAAAGTATGAGCTTTCCTTCGAAGTTAACACGCTAATACACAGTTCGTTATCCCCCTAGATCTAATGCAATTTTAGCGGAATCTCGCGTAGCGTTTCCAAGAACTTCAAAGCTGGCAATTGACCCACAGTGACTAGCTGTCATGTTTTTACAGTATTTTGGGGGTTTTCCTGCTTCTTTATGTCTGGTTTTTTCTTTTCTCAGGTCAATTTTGCCGATTTTCCTCCCTTCCCCTTCCTCCTCCTATACTTCCTTCCTCCCTCCCTCCCTCCCTCAAGCATAAATATACAAGTAACGAGTATTTACCTAATCGATTGTACATTTTTCTTACCTTCACTTTGTGATCCATAAAAAATGCAAGATTTAAATGATCAGACATATTCACTGTAACACAAAACACGACAAAGAACGTGGTCAACACAAAATCCTGCTGCGTGCTCCTCCCCGATCACTTACACACATATATGTCACGTCATGTCCCACATCTAGTGCATTTTCCTGCAATTTCTAGAAAACTGAGTAATTTAATCTGTATTATCACTGAAGTTTATTATTAAGATTGGTGCTACTACACGAAAAAAAAAATTGTCATAGTTCTGCACACGCCTTTTGTCTCCTGAATTTTCTGCATTGTTGTCCAAACCAATTGGCAACTGGCGAAGTCACCTTCTATCGTGTTGGAAATATTGACTGTGTTTTTTGGGTGACTATTTACTTTCTACAAAATTCATACAATTAATAAAAATTATTTTTACAAAATTCATACCTGAAAACAAATTACTATTATCAGAGAAGGGTTAGTTGGAGCGACTCTCCCATTTTGGAATAAACCCCTTGCTGTCCGTTTGGATAGACTTTGAGTTATTCCTGAATAATTGAAATATTGAATCAATATGTATACCTAAATATGACGTCACAATTCAATCTACTGCAATTTTGACAAGTTTCAGAAGGAAAGGGAAGGCATGTTATGAACTATGTAGTTGAACCAAAAAATTAGTGCCACATATACACCTAAAAATGAGGGTCTAATGAAGAAAAAGCAGCCCAAAATGCAGAAAAAAATAACTAGAAAGTCCAAAAAAAGTTGTCATGCTAATCGTCTGCTTATTAATCACATCCCGCCAAAATTCATGCTATATTCTTAAAATTGGTTCAAGAACGTTCTCTGTGGTCAAGCTGCACCTTACTCCTGTCACAGGGACTAGAGTGGCTCACTAAAAGTTACTTTATTTCAGCAAAGTCACTGTCACTATTATTATAAAAAAAAACCCACTTAAAGTTACTATTTTTGTTAAAAAGTCATTGCTTTTGATCTTTTTTTGTTTGTTTGTGATAGTTGTATACATATTTTATTGACATGAGTCAATTTCAAATTTTTGTAACCAACAACCCGTAACCATGAGGAGGAAATGCCATGGAACAATTCTACCCCAAAGTGTTGCCATTACTTACCATACCTTATAGGAGTCTCTTTTTTTTTCCCCCTATGGTTATATTCATTTGGTTTCCAAAAAGTTGCCCTTGATATTTTATCCCTATAGATAACGAGTAGGCTACAGAAATGTAACCAATATACCTAATCTCTTAATAGTAAAACTTAGTCATCTGAAATTACCTATAAATTTTTTAAGTGAACGCAGTAAGTAAAAAAAGTAATATGGAAAGTCATTTTAGTTAATCAAAATTTGAATGGGTTTATTACAAAAGTTTTAGTGATGGGCTGTCTTTGCCACCTCATCCATTTAGCTGCGGAGAAAGCAGCCAACTCACTCCTTGTAGCAGTTGATGCAATGTTGGTTGATATATTTTATGATGTGTGGAGAAGTGCCAAGAGGAAGGAAGAATCGAAAAAATTGTAGTCTCTTCTCTGTATGATGTTGAAAGCCACAAAGTCCTGGAATAAATATGTGTGTACTAGGTGGCTTTCATTAGGTAAACGCCTGAAACAACTATTAGAACAGTGCCATCCACTTGTCACCGCAAAAACTGGATTAAGTAATCTGGCGATAATGACAAAATTTCTTCTTTTAAAACGTACCGTATTCCACTAAAACCAATGAAGAAACTGTTATATTACATCTGTAGGAAATATTCAGCATTTGATTAATATGGGCTGCGCTTCCAAAAAGAGGCTTTCTGCATGTAGTGAGAATCACCCATCAAAAAAGATGAAAGATACATGCACTGTAGCTTATTATAATTCTGATACATCTCAGTCTAAAGCTGTTTGGCTATTGACGACAGAAGAGAGAACATTTATGTCTTCTGATCTTAATAAAGCATATTGTTTGTTTTTAGACTACATAATACTAAACTATGAGAAACCAAATATAATTTTGCAGTCTCAGGCGCCAAAAATTCATATTCTGAATTCTTTATTGTTAAATATGTTTAAAGAACTTCTGTCCAAATTTGTAAAGCCAGATGTCGTTAAAAGTTGTTCTTTAATGGTGGTTGAATATCCTAATAAATGTAGCCAGACAAATTACGACTTACTGATTGGTAGAGCCGCATTCAAAATTGTCAGCATATTACAAGATAGTGAAGAACTAAAGTTTTATTCATCTATTAGAAAATATTATGTTACCTGCTGCAATTATATTAAACATAAATATATTATTCCCAATAAATACTGGTATATTGAAGCATGCAGAGGTTTCAAATCGTGAGAAATTTTCTAGCAGGTCATTTGTAGATGTCGAGTACTTCGTAAATAAATTTACTATAATGCTTTCACAGAAAGCTGATGAAGCAGAAGATGAAGCTAGAGATAAACTTAAGTCTAAATTTTACTCATTGCAGATTGATGATTTGCCTGACGAAATAATGAAGATAAGATGGGGGAGATGAAAGTGGGTTATTCTTCACCAATTGACATCGGCTGATGGCACATTAAAATAGAGCAGAATTTCTAGTGTCATGCTGTGTATTTTACCAATATTTCACAACAGTGCAGCATGTGAAAGAATATTCAGCAGTGTACGAAATCCGGAACAGAATTTCGAAGCTCTTTATCCAATGAAAACTTGTTAAGACAATTTGGTAACTAAAAATAAGCAAAAATTGCCATGAGCAAAAATTCGATAAAACATTTTTTGGCAATGGCGAAATCAGGTACTTACAAATAATGTATAATACAATAGAATAATTATAATAAATCAGCACTTTTAGTTTTATGTTTGCCTTGCTGTTGCCGTAGTTTTGCATCGCCTTGGTGTTGCCATAGTGTGCAAAGTATGTTGCTGTTTTAACCATTTAATTAAATAATATATTTTTGTTTTGGGAAATTACCTTGGATTTTTAATTGTGTAATGTTTAATATGGTCTACATTTGTTAGTAACCTTTGCATAATAAGGAAAAAATATACTACCTCATTCAATTCTGGACATGTTACACTGCATGTAATTTGTACGCTGTCGATGCACGCTCATTTTTAAAATTGTAAAGATATCAAAATTGACATGTTGGCAGGTATAAGCACACTTGTCAATGAGTGAGAAGGAACGGGAATAGGTTTTATAAACAAGAAATACAAAAATACCTGTCAGTATTTAGTATCGTTTTTACAGTTGCTGTCCATGCACTTCTCAATCATGCATGAACGGTAAATGCACTTCTCGATCGCGCTTTATTTGAAAAAGCGACAGTGAAATCAATTTCCATTCTTTAGTTATGGAAATCACTGGCCCTCATAGAAAAATGTGTTGGCTAAAAGGAATTCGATGATGGTGAGGAACTATGCACAGCTAAGGGAACCTCTACTGGAGTTGAAAGGATGTTTTCCATATTTGGACTTGTCCATTTCATATCAAGTTAAGAAATCAGTTAGGAGTTGAGAAGGCAGCAAAGTTGGCATTTTTATTTAAATTCTTAAGCTTTGGGTTTTAATGATATCATAATTTAGATCTTGAATGCATATTGTAGTCTCGATAAGCAAGAAATCGAGACATTGTTTCTTTTATACAATATTTTTTTTTTCCACCCACATTTACGTAGCTCAAACTAGAGCTTTTTGTTTTTGGAGAAAAAGAGACGCTTTCCCCATCCTGGATTCGAACCAGGGTCCCCGCGTTTAGCAAGCGGTGTCTTGACCTACTAGACAAATGAGGACAAGAACAAACCCTGTGAAGGGTAATAATATCTTACATCCTCATATACGGAGAAAAATGCATTTGTTCTTGTCCTCATTCGTCTAGTAGGTCAAGACACCGCGTGCTCAATGCGGGGACCCTGGTTCGAATCCAGGATGAGGACGGCGCCTCTTTTTCTCCAAATATAAAAAAAGCTCTAGTTTGAGCTAATTAATACGTGGGTGGCAAAAATTATTGTATAATAAATTCCCCCACGAAAACTCACAAAATTCTCGCCCCGGAGGCTTTCTTGTGTTGACCATATTTGGCAATTGTGTTATCCCTGTGAAGGGTAATAATATCTTACATTGTATCTTTTTTTATGTTATTAAATATGTTTAGATATTCGCTTAAAGCTTAAGAAAAGTACATTGAATGTTGAAATCTATATATCTATAATAAGTGAAGCTGAATTAAAATTTTGATTTAGTTGTGTGGTATACAATCTTACCTAGAAAGATTCATTGTGAATAAAAAACAAAATTACGATTTTTTTTTACACGTTGGAAAATAATTACAATATATAAGTAGAATAACATTACAAAAGATTGATATGTATATATTAATTTTAAAAAAATATTCTTTTTGTTCAAATTGATTTTTTATGTTTAACTCTAAAATATGTTATGATTTTCTTTGTTTTTATTTGCAGCGTTACGGTTCTGACTGGCAGACTGAAATCTATCAACTGGTCACACATGACTGGCATACGTCAAGGTTTCAAGTTCATTGCTTTTTAAATTGAGATCTTATATCATTTTTTGTTCTATCACATGCCTGAACATTGTAATTGATTTGGTGACTTCGAAAACTTCCATCTGTGAGATTCACTTTCAGAAGGATTTCATGTCGATTTTAATATTTAATGCCAAGAGCATTTGTCAGTTTTTAAAATAGAACTCTTATAATTTATAAAGATGTCATACCAAGGATAACTTAACTATTTATTCCTATGAAGTATCCTTCACAAGTGGTGCATATTAGGTAATGACGTAATGATTTACTTATGAAATCTGCTGAATAAATCTTTATTCTGAACAACTCGCCCCGTACCAATTGATTACATGGGACAACATTTCCAATTTCCCTAACATATGGGTGTAAATCTAAATTGCCATGAAGTTATTATACGTCTTAGACTGCTTGCCAGTTCGAAATATCCTAAAAGACTTTATTAAATAAATAATTTAGGAAATTGTGGCAATATGGATGTCAGCAAAATTTGTAATCAGGTATTTTCTTCTATAGAGATGTTCGAGAAAGCAAGAAGATGCATGGGAGCAGATTCATTTTAGTGAGACGTCCTTTAAACTTAAGATGTACGGTAAAAGAATTCATACTGGTACAAAACCTAATGAATGTGAAATGTGTCACAAAACATTTTCTAATTTATCAAAGCTTAAGGTGCACATAAGAATTCATACACATGAAAAGCCTTTTGAATGTAAATTGTGTCCTAAAGCTTTTCCTGATGCACGATATCTTAATGAACACAAAAGAACTCATACAGGTGAAAAACCTTATGAATGTAAAGTGTGCCACAAAATGTTTTCTCGTTCATCAAATCTTAGCGTACACAAAAGAATGCATACTGGTGAAAAACCTTATGAATGTGAAGTGTGCCGCAAAACATTTTCTCATTCATCATCTTTTAAGTTGCACCTGAGGAGTCACACAGGTGAAAAACCTTATGGATGTGAATTGTGTTCTAAGACTTTTTCAAACACAGTGCATCTTAACAAACACAAAAAAATCCATACAGATAAAAAGCCTTGTGAGTGTGAAGTGTGCCACAAAACGTTCCCTTGTGCATCAAGTCTTAATATACACAGAAGAATTCATACAGGTGAAAACCCTTATGAATGTGGAGTGTGCCAGAAAGCATTTTCAGATGCTTCAAATCTTAAGGTGCACCTAAGAATTCATACAGGTGAAAAGCATTATGAATGTAAAGTGTGCCACAGAGCATTTTCTCATGCATCAACTCTTAAGGTACACCTAAGAATTCATACAGGTGAAAAACCTTACGAATGTGAATTATGTCCTAAAACTTTTTCTCGTGCAGCATATCTTAATGAGCACAAAAAAATGCATGCAGGTGAAAAACCTTATGAATGTGAAGTGTGCCATAAAACGTTTAATTTTGCATCAAATCTTAATGTACACAAAAAAATTCATACAGGTGAAAAGCTTCATTACTGTGAGGTATGCCACAAATCATTTTCCAGTGTAACACATCTTAACATACATAACAAAGTTCATTTGGGTGAAAAACCTTATGAATGTGAAGTGTGCCACAAAGCATTTTCTCAAATATCAAATCTTAAGGTGCACCTAACTGTTCATACAGGTGAAAAACCTTATAAATGTGAACTGTGTTCTAAAGTTTTTTCTCTTGCTAGGTATCTTAACAGACACAAAAAAACTCATACAAGTGAAAAGCATTATGAATGTGAAGTATGTCACAAATCATATTCCAGAGTGTCCTATTTTAGCAGACATAGCAAAGTTCATTTGGGTGAAAAGCCCTTATAAATGTAAAATATGTCACAAAACATTTCCTAATGCATCAACACTTGATGTACACAAAAAAATTCATACAGATGAAAAACCTTAAGAATGTGAAATGTGTCACAAAACATTTTCTGAAGTATCTCTGTTGCATCTAAAGATGTGGGTCAAAAAATGTTCCGGTCTTGAAGTTTTAAAAATGCATTTTTCTTTTTAATAAAATGTCATTACTTCTGCCTTTCTCTCTATGTGTATGTACATGATTTTAAAATGTTTAAACACGTATTAGATATTTATTAAAAATATCAGTCATTTATAACATAATCATAATTACTTTCTCTCCAGACTCCATAAAATGGAATCCTTTGAGAACATTAGCTTTTCTGCCAAATATTGGTCAACACACAAAGCCACCGGGGCGAGATTTTTGTGAGTTTTTCGTGGGGGATTTTTTATTACAAATAAATTTGACACCCACGTATTAGTAGCTCAAACTAGAGCTATTTTTGTTTAGGAGAAAAAGAGACGCCTTCCTCATCCTGTATTCGAACCAGGGTCCCCGCTTTGAGCTCGCGGTGTCTTGATCTACTGGACGAATGAGAACAAGAACAGAAAAAGCATTTGTTCTTGTTCTCATTCGTCTAGTAGGTCAAGACACCGCGGGCTCAACGCGAGGACCCTGGTTCGAATCCGAGATGAGGACGGCGTCTCTTTTTCTCCCAAACAAAAATAGCTCTAGATTGAGCTACTAATACGTTGGTGTCAAATTTATTTGTAATTAGTCGAAGATTCGTGCTCATTACGAGCATATGTCAGAGTTTGAAAGAGGCTGGTTGGATGAATCGAAGAATCGCTGGACATGTGGGTCGAAGCGATGCGGCGATTGGACGGTGCTGGCAAGAGTGGGTCAACAACGGCAGATGTCAGCGTCGGGACGGCAGCGGTCGACCTAGGGCCACAACAGAACGGGAAGACAGAGCGATTGTCAGAGCAGCTGTCACAGCACCGGATTCGTCGTTATCAACTATCCAACGTGTGGCCCGCACACATGTGTCCAACATGACCCTCTGCAGACGACTGAGAGAGCGGAATTTACGCTCGCGCCGACCGTTACGCCGCTTACCTCTCACGCCTTTACACCGTCAAGTCCGATTACAGTGGTGCCGGGCTCGATCAACTTGGAACTGCGCTGACTGGGGACGTATAGTCTTTAGTGACGAGTCCCGTTTCCAACTGTGTCCTGACGACAACCGCAGACGTGTCTGGAGACGTCCAGGGCAGCGTGGGGATCCTGCCCTTACTATCGCACGCCACACATGCCCACAACAGGGCGTTATGGTCTGGGGTGCCATCTCCTTTGATAGCCGGACCCCTTTGGTGGTCATTTCTGGCACACTTACAGCACAGCGGTACGTAGACGACATTCTACGACCGGTTGTGTTACCGTTCCTTTTGCGACACCCTGGACTTACGTTTCAACAAGACAATGTCCGGCCGCACACGGCACGTGTTGCTATGAATTGTCTTCAAGCTTGCCCAACACTTCCTTTGCAAGCTAGGTTTTCTGATCTCTCTCCCATAGAGCACATTTGGGACGCTATGGGAAGGCGATTGCAACCATCCAGGAATGTTGACGATTTAGCCCGACAGTTGGAGACAATTTGGCAAGAAATTCCGCAGGACACCATCCGGGATCTTTATCAGTCTATGCCACGCCGGGTGACAGCTTGCATCCAGGCCAGAGGTGGACCAACGCCTTATTGACTTCCTCCCTTTGTAACGGTCAAACTCTGCAATAAATCATTCAATTGTTCTGAAATTTTAATCCTTTCTTTTTCTATGTATGTTCTTCATATCCACCAATTTTTATTGCAATCGGACAACTCCTTCTTGGTGCGTCGAGTTTTTTTTAGAGTGTACTAAAGGATTACATCTGACCGTGAGAACAAAAATCACCTCAGGGTTACTTTGCTAAGTGCTGCCATCACATATTATCTTTTAAAAATATAGGCTACACTATGAAACACACAGAAGAGTTTAGTTGATTTTCCTATGACTACATAAGTTTTTGAATGACTTACATATTAATTCTTAGATCATATTTGATTATATAATACACCCAAATTTTTATTTTATATTTAAAATAGTATAAGTATGAAGTCGGTTGCATAAAGTGACTGATTTATTTAATTCACGTTTACTGATGGGTCCTTTTTTTTTTTTCTGGTCCTTTAAAGAATCCTTATATTTCTTGTTTTAAGAAATTTGTTCGAACTCCTGTATGGAAGCGGAAAATAGAAAATGTCCTGTGAAATTATATTTCATTCATTGGTAGTTTATGAGGACATTTAATAAAAATAGGAAATTTTTCTGTTCAATCAAATCAGTTTCATATGTTTATCTCCAAAATAACTTAGTTTTCTTTATTTTTATTTGCAGCATTTCAATCCTGGCTGATGGACTGAAATCTATTGACTGATAACGCATAAACCCCAATGCGTTAAGGTTTCGAGTTTATTGCTTTTTAAAATGAGATCTTATATAATACTTCCTGTTCTATTGAATATCTGAACATTGTACTTGATTTGGTGACTTTAAAAACTTTCATGTGCGAAATTCACTTCCAGAAAAATTTCAGTTCCTTAGATTTGTGATGCGAAAGACATTTGTCGGACTAGTTTATAAATTAGAACTCCTATACTTTTTAAAGACATTGTACAAAGGTTAACTTTATTCCTATGAAGTGTCCTTCAAGTATTGGGCACGTTATATAATGACATATTGATCATATCAAGGTACATGCAGAAGCATTTATATAATAAATGCTTTGCATGCAAAATCTAAAGAATAAATGTTGACTCTATTCTGAACAACTCATTCAGCACCAATTGATTCCATGGAACAGCAGTTGGAATCATCCTAACATATGGATGCAAATCTGCATTGTCATGAAGATATTATATGGGTTAAATAGCTTATCTGGTGAGAAATATGAAAGGTTTCATTAAATGAATAATTCAGGAAATTGTGTCAAAATGGATATCAACAAAATTTCATTTATATTCAATATTTTTAACGAGATATTTTTTTCAATGGAGACGTTTGAGAAAACAAGGAAATGCATGTGAACAGCTATATGTTAGAGAGAAGTCCTTTAAACTTGAAATGTATGGCAAAAGAATTCATATTGACGGAAAACCTTATGAATGTGAAGTGTGTCACAAAACATTTTCTAATTCATCAAATCATAAGATACACCTAAGAATTCATACAGGTGAAAAGCCTTATGAATGTGTAGTATGTCACAAAACGTTTTCTAAGTCATCAAATCATAAGATACACCTAAGAATTCATACAGGTGAAAAACCTTACGAATGTGAAGTGTGTCGCAAAACATTTCCTGGTGCCTCAAATCTTACTGTACATAAAAAAATTCATACAGGGGAAAAGCATTATGAATGTGAAATATGTCACAAATTATTTTTCACAGTATCAAATCTTAAAAGGCATAATAAAGTTTATTCAGGTGAAAAACCTTATGAATGTGAATTGTGTCTTAAAACTTTTTCTCGTGCAGAGTATCTTATCAAGCACAAAAAAATCCATACAGGTGAAAAACCTTATGAATGCGATGTGTGCCACAAAACATTTTCTTGTGTATCAAATCTCGATAAACACATAAGAATTCATACAGGTGAAAAGTGTTATAAATGTGAAGAATGTCACAACTCATTTTCCAGAGCAGCACATCTTAAAAGACATAACAAAGTTCATTCATGTGAAAAACCTCATGCATGTGAAGTCTGCCACAAAACATTTGCTTGTCAATCAACTCTTAAGATGCACCTAAGGACTCATACTCATGAAAAGTGTTATGAATGTGAAGCATGTCATAAGTCATTTTCCAGAGTAGCACATCTTAACAGACATAACAACGTTCATTCAGGTGAAAGACCTTGTGAATGTGGAGCGTTCCAGAAAGCATTTCATTATAAGTCAAATCTTAATGAACAAAAAAAAATCCATTCAGGTGAAAATCACTATAAATGTGAAGTGTGCCACAAATCATTTTCTCGTGTATCAAATCTTAAGATGCACCGAAGAATTCATACAGGTGAAAAGCCTTATGAATGTGAATTGTGTCCTAAAACTTTTTCTTGCGCAGGGTATCTTACCAAGCACAAAAAAAATCATATAAAAGAAAAACCTTACGAATGTGAAGTGTGCCACAAAACATTTCCTCATGCATCAAGTCTTAATACACACAAAAGAATTCATACAGGTGAAAAAACTTATAAATGTGAGGTGTGCCACAAAACATTTAAACATGCATCGAATCTTAATGTACACAAAAAAATTCATTCAGGTGAAAAAAGTTATGAATGTGAAGTATGTCGCAAGTCATTTTTAACATCACGGAATCTTAACAGACATAACAAAGTTCACTCGGGTGAAAAACCTTATGAATGTGAAATGTGCCACAATTTATTTTCTGACGTATCAAATCTTAAGGTGCACCTAAGAATTCATACAGGTGAAAAACCTTACAAATGTGAAGTGTGCCACAAAACATTTACTTCTGCTTCAAATCTTAAAGTACATGAAAGAAATCGTTCAGGTTAAAAGAGTTATGAATGTGAAGTATGTTTCAAGTCATTTTCCAGAGTAGCAAATCTTAACAGACATAGCAAATTTCATTTGGGTAAAAAACTTTATGAATGTTAAGTGTGCTACACAGCATTTTCTGAAGTAGAAAATCTTAAGGTTCACCTGAAAATTCATACAAATGAAAAACTGTATGAATGTGAATGTGTCCTAAAACTTTTTCTCGTGTAGGATATCTTAACGAACACACAAAAAAAAAATCATATACTTGAAAAATGTTATGAATAAAGTAGGTCAGAAATCATTTTCCAATGTGACACACCTTAGCCGATATGAAGTTCATTTAAAAAACTTTATGGATGTGACATGTGTCACATAATATTTCCTAATGCATCAATACTTAATGTACGCATGAGTATTCATACAGATGAAAAGCCTTATGAATCTGAAGTATGTCACAAAACGTTTTCCCATGTATCAAATCTTAAGATGCACCTAAAAGTAGAAAGCCTTATTAATGGAAATTGTTTCCCAAAACATTTTCTTGTGTATAATATCTTAACACAATAGAATTCTAGTAATACAGTTCTAGTTGCTCAAATCGTTCATCAAGTGAAGACATCGAATTATCCAAAACTAGAAAAAATTCACATGAAATTTATCTTCTGGTGATTGTAGCGGTTCATATTGGAATTGTGTACTTTTTTTTTTCTTTGACGCAGTTGAGCCTTTGTTTTGAACACATGTTCTCCTTCTAAACCTTGACACAAGTTGTCCAGCATATCGAAGCAGCAACTCAAAGCTATAATTGGTGTGGTATTGCAGAACAAATGATTTCAAGTGTTTGATAGCTATACATTATAGAGCTTTGCAGGAAATTCCACTTAGTTTAAAACCGACTGTTTTTGTGCAGGGTAATGATAGGAGTTACCAGTTAAATCATCATTACCCTGACCAAAAGCAATCCATTTTAAACACCCTTATACATCGTGCTCGTAAGGTTTTTGATTCTGGTAACCTGAAGACTGAGTTGTCTTTTCTATCCAAAACATTTCTCATGAACGTTTACTCTAAAAGCGCTGTCAATCGGGTCATGAGTAAACAAAATGGCACAGTTTTCACTACCTTTGCACCGATGGTATTCAATAAAACTGAATTTAAATTTGTGGCTTTTTTGCCCTATGTTAAAAATACTACAGACAAAATTGGACGCATTTTGGCCAAACAGGGTATTAGACCTGTTGTTCATTCCACCGACAAACTCAGTGATATTTAAAAAAATTGTAAACAATACAGCAATCCCTTAAAAATATCTGGCGTATATAAAATTCTCTGTCAGTGCAATAAGATTTACATAGGACAAACTGCTTGTTCATTTTGTACTTAAGAAACATGAACGCCATGTTCGCTTGCAACAACCTAATAAGTTGGCAGCCGCTCAATACGCCGTTGATCATGAATGTCCAATTCTTTTTCATGACACCTCGGTTATTGCAAAAACTGATACATTATGGCCACGCTTATGCATGGAGGCCTTGGCCATTAAAAACTGTCCTAATAATTTCCATGGAGAAGACCCCATTAACGTTGCATCAATTTGGAATTCTTGCCTAAAATTTCACAAAAATGTCAGGCCTCGTTCAGCCAATGTATACTCACCTCAGAGTACATAATCCGTAAATCATCCAATTAGGGCCTAGGTGTAGGCAGAAAATTCACAAGGGAGTGGGGGGGGTCATATGTTTAATGGTGGGGATTACAGAGTTACAACTCATATTCCTATGTTAAATATACAAAATTTCATTGCGATGGAGGTTACAACCCCCAAAACTGCCCCCTGGCTACGCCTATGAATCAGAGGGCAGTCGGAGAAAGGGTACTATAAATACGTCTTATATGTTTAATCACTTGTTTTCTGCTGAGCAACCAAGCGAAGTCTTGTATTTTTACAGAGGGAAACTTGGTCGGCTGTTTCTTCTGAGAATGCCCCGCATAACACGGAGTGAAACCTTAAGTGTTTTTAATAGACAAACGCGGCGGAATATCCAGAAAAACTCTATAATGTATATTAATAGACGCCGTGAAAGTCTTCGTGAATGTGTTTGGTGGCTGTTAAAGCAAGAAAAATATTCTCACCCACATTTTATAGAATCTGATTGATGGGATTAGTATGGTTCAATAAATCATGCCACTGGATAAGAGAGCATAGAAATTGAAAATCCGTCAGTTTGGTGCATAAAAGCTGTGCATCATTTCGCTTTTTTTTGTCGTAATTTTTGTCACTATGTATTTCATATAAAGAATCATATATTCCCTAGTTTGGTACCTGAGAGGTTGCAAAGCATCAATGCCGCTTTTCCATCGAGTTTCTCCGAGAGACTTTAATATCAAAGAAGAAGTGCACTTCATGAGAACTTCCAAACTTCACTGATGCCGACAAAACCTTGTATATTTCCTGTAGCGTTCTGAAGAAACTTACTGTTTCCGGCGTTTACTCTGGCAGAGTTATTAACTACTAAATTTAGGCTATGAGCTGTGCATGATACATACAAAGCTGGAGGATTTCTATTTAAAATATCCTTCTGCAGTCCATTGTTCTTGCCTTTTACCAGTGATGCTAGACCTGCAAGACCAGTCTTGAGCCATCCTGATACAAAAAGGGAAATTTAACGAAGTTTGCGCTAAATCTGCGCCAAAAAAAATCGGTTTCACTAAAATGCACGAGTTTAGTACATAAATTTTACATCTGGCATTCCCACCGTATGGAAATTAAAAACACTGAAACCTCTAGTTTGGATACATACCACTCAATCTTGACCTTAGCTCACAGGCGCCGTTAGCCGGGGGGGGAACCTGCCACCCCCCAACGTTTATTGTAGGGTTCCATGTCTCCCTTCCAATTTCAAACAAAATGCCTTCTACTGGTATATTGTCCCCCCGCCCCCAATATTTTTATGTCGTCGGCGCCCATACTTTAGCTTCTGTAATAAGATGTGCAAAATCATTTACTTTCGTGATTCATTCAGTCACGGATGAGATTCATTCTTTTTTCCCGGACAGATCGTTCACATGGCAATGTAGATTAAAAAATATCACAAAAATGTTCAAAAACAATACCACTGAAAAACAAAAAACGCTGAAAAATATAAATGTGTAAAAATAAATGTCAGATACAATAAATATCAAACTAACGAATTTTGAAATTAATAAACAAATACTAAACTAAATAATATGGAGATGAATAAAGATTGAAACAAGCAAGTGAAAGAAAATCGCCTAAGGTCGATATTTAAATTTAGCGGGTTTCAATTAACATTAATTCCCAACAATCTAATTCTCAAGTAACTCGGTAGGTTTTCAACGTTAACAATAGCCATCATTATTGCATTTACGGAAGACCTTTACATTATCCTTTTGTTGGGTACAGACAAAGAAAAAGCAATAGTGAGTAAGCAATATTTATCAAAACACGCTAAAAATGAAATACGTATCTGAAACATCCAAGGTAACTACCGATCTAGACGATAAGGATACGATAATGGTTAATATTGAAAAACGTTTACGACACGGAGCGTTAGAGACAGACTTGAATCCCTAATATCATTGGCTGTCCATTCTGACGTCAGGATTTTAAAGTGGTACTAATTGTTGCCGGAACTACGATTTACGAGCTAAAAATAAACTCCGAAAACACTAAGGGGACGGATTACCAAATAATTGAAGCAATCACGATTTTGAGGTACGAGCTATTTCTTCGTGTTTTGTTGTTACGAAACATTGAGCTGCGAATTCTGGTATAGTTTTTATTGTTTAGCATGCTATGCCCAAAATATCATCACTACCGTGGCAGAAATTTATAGCAGCAGACAGGTTCGTAGATAGATTGGGGGTGTGGGGCTTAGAATTCGTACATGTTTCGATGTATTTTATTTAATAGTACTAAAGATATAAGCAGACTAGTGTATTTAACATTAATAAATAAATTTCTTAACGTAAATTTTGCATTAAGAAATAAATTTTAGTATACCTATATAACTTCTATCCTTATTAAAAGTACATGAAGACCATAGGCGTAGAGTTATATGAACAAGGAAACTTACCTTCATACAATACACTATGTATATTTTTGATATGTCGAGTCAAATTCGATTTTAAAGAAAACGTCTGTTCACAATAAATATACACGTTTTCCATCATAAAGGACGGAAATATTCAAGACAAAAATGTTGGACGCACGAAAATATTCAAGACAACTGCATAACGTGACTGGTTTGCCAGAAACACGAAAGCTATTTCTAAAACGACTATAAGCAAGCAGAAAGTGGTATACACAACGGTAGAGCGGCTCTACCGTTCTGCCAGAACTAATGGAACGACAAGATTTACTTAGCCTGAAGAAGCGACGAAAAACTCTATTTAAATTTGTTAACTCTAAAATGAATAAAAATGTACGAAGTTAACGAATCCCCGGAATGAGAAAACGGCGAAAGGTAAATGTTTTAAACGTTTTTCCCTGAGTGTTTCCGAAAAAAAAGGAACACCCAATGAAACGAAGGATTCAAGTCTGTCCCGATTGCCTTCAGTTTACGACCAAGTCTTTTGGTCAAAGACTCGAGTCATGATGTTCGATTCATTCAAGAAAGACACATCTGTATTGTGCATTCTAATAACACAGCAGAGGCGGATTAAGCCGCCCCTGGCGGCAAAAATTTGGATGCCCTTAGACCCAAGCCACAGGGGAAAAAATTGTGTGAGGAACTGATTTTTTCGAAAAGATTTCAATATTATTTCTTAACGACTTGCTTAAACCGGCAATATGTAGCTAATATGAAAAATTAGCGTTTTAAAAAAAATGAGAAATTTATTAGAAAACTTTAAGAGTAAGTTACCTGAGTAAAAAAAAAAGTTTCTATATGAATTTGCGTCTTGATTTATCTTTGGCAAATTCATCGATGATTTAAGTATCTATTTCGTCCAAAATTTCTTGTTCTATGTATAATATGACCATATTGTTCGATCTGTTTTCTCCCATCGTGCTCCGTAGGTACTTTTTAACCCGTTTTAAAACTGAAAAAGATCTTTCGTCTGATGCATTTGATATCGGTATTGTTAAAGATATGTTCAAAATAATCTCTACGTTAGAAAAAGTCGAAGACATTTCTCTTGCAGCTTAATAAATTTCTGATGCGGTTTTGATAGTGTCTTTGTTTTCTTGCAAAAATAATAAGTACTGGTCTAGTTCGTCGTCAAAATTAGAAATATCAATGTCATTTTTGTAAAAAAAATTCAGTTTTTTTTTTATTGCGTTCCTTTTTTGCTTCATTTGATAATCTGTGATCAAAAAATGTCTTAAACTGTTCTGTAATGGCATCATACGTCCGAATTCTTCGAAATAGTTCTGCCTTGATGCTATCGCATATGACATAAAATGAATTGACAATGAAATTTTCCCCTCTTACAAATTCATGACCAACTTCTTTGCTTTCATCAAAGAATATTTTCTCTTCCGTAGCATACGAGCTTGTCCATCTTCTTCATCAAATGATAACTCTAACAACTCAATTGCTTCTTTTTCCACCTTTTCAAATTCTCTGAAATGTTTGATAAAATTCTCTAGTGACTAGTAGAATAGAGCCTTTTAATAGTTCGCACTCCATTGATTACAGTGATTAACTAGTAGCATTTATTCTCTGTAGAATGGTGTTCCAATTAACTGTCCTCAGGGGATTTCGTATTTATTCATTTTTTTCAGAAGTGGCCTTGACTAATTTTATCTTTTTTTCTTCTTTCGAGTCACAGATTTCAACTAAAGCCTTTTTCATTTCAGTGTAACCAAGTTTTATAGCCCGCTCGGCTTCTGCTCTTGCTGACCATGCATGCTCTTGTGTCTGAAACTCTCTTCACTGAGACGGTGTGTTCTCACTTTTTCAGCTTTTGCATAAAATTTTCCAGCGATGGGTTGATGCACAAAAAAAATGTGGATAAATTCTGTATAAATATAAAATATTGAATCGCAGCGCTACAACTTTCTTCAGCGAAATTTCCAATTAAATTTAAAGAATGACTGGCACAAGGTATATAACCCGCACTAGGACTATGTTCTTTAACACGTGCCCGTAAGCCTGAGTACTTCTCTCACATATTGGAAACATTGTCATATGATTGTCCTCGACAATTTTTAATATCCACTCCTAATTTTGCTAAAATCTTCAATACCTGTTGTTCCAGATAAGAAGGCGTATGTCCTTCTATAGGAATAAATTCCACAAAATTTTAATATCACCACTGGGTGAAACATATGACAAATACGGTTGATCAACATGTGATACATCGGGCGTAGAGTCGATGATACTGTAATAATTTGCAATCTTAATGTTGTCGATTATGTGCGCTCTTACTTGGTTACCAATGATGCCTATAAATTCGTTACAAATATGGTGACACAAATAGCTAACATTTCCTCGTCCTCGATTGGCATATTTTTGCAGGTGCAACTTCAAGAAATCGTCATATTCACTGAGATATTCTAAGCACGTCAAGTGGTTTCCTTTTCTTGTAAAATCCTGGCCTTCTTCATGACTTCTGAATGCTATCCCTAAACAACTCAAGAATGTTATTGTCGATATTATTCGCTTCAAAACTTATTTCCAATAATGTTTCTCATTTTCTCTCCTCTGCAATAACTGAGTATCAATCCTATTAAATTTTGATGACCTTTTATACAATGTACATATAGCTGACGTGCTCTTTTAATACTTCGTGGTCGGATAAAGTTGCCATAATTGATTTCCAATTTTGAAAACCAATTATTAATTTGGACTTTGATGTCGAAAATAATTTGCAAGGGTAGCAGTAAACACTTTTGCTTGTTTCCGAAAATACTAGCCAATTTCTCTCTCTCTTCCTTGATTCCATTTGTTTTTATCCTATAAAAATGGTTATAGGAAAGTCCCCTGTAATACACTTCATCTCTGTCTTTGTATACTGATTTCTATGCCTCTATGTTCCCGATATTCTTTGGTTTGTTTCTAAGAATATGGTCAACCATTGCTTCTGCTAATATCGTAGACTATAGAGCTATATCATCTAGTACTTTGACATCTCAGTCGGTACGTCTTTCTGGGGTATCCCTATCTTCTGCGTTTTCGCAATCACCTTCTTTAGTAGCATTTCCAACCTTTTGATTCTCGACTTGTTTTTTCTTTCCTTCTTCTCTTTCCGTCTTGTTCTATATCAGTGGGCCTCGTTTTACTTATACATGCCTCAGAAGACATTTCGAAGGAAGGATTACATTCGGAGTTACCGGAAGCAGATGATGAGGGTAACTCTGTTTCTGTACTGGCGATTAAAAAGTTATGAAATGCATTTCTCTGACTTTCAGCAATTTCTAGGTTTCGTTTCAGCTTTTTTTCTGCCCCGCTTTAATAACGCTTCATTTTTTCGCCCTGAAGAAAAATAATTATTGTCTCCTCCAATCTTTTTCGAAACCTATCAAGTACTTAACCAACAGTGGATGAGTAAACAATGAACAGTACTAACAGTAATCAACAAACGGGATTATTTCATCATCATCTACTACACAGGGCCGGCCTTCTCTATAAAGTGACCCTGATGCAAGGCATATTTTGGGGCTTCAAATAATTTTTCAACGGCAGCAAAGCACAACATCGTTTCGTGAGTAAAGGATACTTATCATACTAATAAAGAATAAACAAATAAACATTAACATATATTTAAATATGAGACTTTTCGTATTGCTATATATATTTAATATCAGAAAAATCACAATTTTTAATCATCTTTCTTTAAAAATCTTTTTCGATACTTAAAGTAACTATCGGGATTTTTTTAATCCTTTCATATATATATAAAGTTTTTTTGCCCATTTTTGGCGGAAACAAGCTTTGGGACGGGCAAAGAGCCATGTGCGCAAGGATCTTGCATCCTGCCATCACGTGTTGGATTGTCTCCGATGCCGCATGACAGTGTCTGCATTTGTCGCTTTCTATGTCTTTTCTCTGGATGAATTTCTGATTGTTCCTTGTTGCGATCACTTGGTCTTGGATGGCTAGCATGAATCCTTCTGTCTCTGGCTGGAGAGTGCCTTTGGCCAGCCAAGAATTTGATGCCTTTTTGTCAACGTGTGGTTGTTGCAGGTCATTGTAGTGCCTGCCATGTAATGGTTTTCCGGCCCAAGTTCTCAGTTTCTGTTCGTTGGCTGTTTCGAGGACACGCTCTTCGGTACTACACAGGTTTAGTGGCGTGTAATTTGCATCTGCTTGTATTATGGCTTGGATGAGTGGCGATCGGGGACTCTTCAACTGGAAGTATTGCCTCATGCTCTGGATCTGCTTGTCATGTAAGTCTTTGAGGTCCGCTTGTCCGCGTCCTCCTTCTTCCCGGGGTAGTGTTTGCCGTTCAATTGCCGTTGCAGGGTGTAGTTGTCCGGCTCTTCTCTGGATGGTTCTCATTTTCCGCTGGAGTTGTTCTAGTTCAGTGTTGGACCATTTGATGATCCCGAAGGAGTAGGTGAGCACTGGTACCGCATATGCGTTAATTGCTTGCGTGGTGTTCTTCCCGCTCAGTTTCGTCTTCACAATGCTTCTAAGTCTTTCTTGGAATGCTTGCGTGAGCTGGACTTTGACTTTCTTGTGCTCCTGCTGCCGTTTTTGCATTATCCCTAGGTATTTGTAGGTTTCGCCCTCGTCCAAGGTCTTCAGTAGTCTCCCGTCTTCGAGTTCGATGCCTGGTAAATCTTCTTTGCTATTCTTCTGTATTTTGCACTTATCGAGGCCGAATTCCATTCCTATGTCCTTGGAGAATGTCTCTGTTATACTGATGAGTTGTCGGAGTTGGGTGATTGTTGGCGCGTATAGCTTGATGTCATCTACGTACATGAGGTGGGAGACTTTATGTAGGTTTCTCTTGTCTTTCTTCAGCATGTATCCGTATTTACTTGTGTTCAGCATCCTTGACAAGGGGTTTAACGCCAAGCAGAACCACTGGGGGCTTAGTGCGTCTCCTTGAAAGATTCCGCGGCGGATGGGGATCTCGGCCGTTTCTATTTTACTGTCTGGCGTGTTTAGCTGTAACCGGGTTCTCCATTGTTTCATGCTGCTCTGTAGGAATCGGATGATTGAGGGATGCACTTTGTATATGCTGAGTATTTCAAGGAGCCACGAGTGCGGAACAGAGTCGAAAGCCTTCTTGTAGTCTATGTATGCGGTGTTGAGTTTTCGCTTTTGTTTTCTTGCTTGTTCCAGGATAACTGAGTCGATGGTAAGCTGCTCTTTACATCCCAGAGTCCCTTTCTGGCATCCCTTTTGTTCTTCCGTCATTAAGTTGTTGCTTTCGCTGTGCCGGCTTATTTTTTCAGAGATGCACCCCGTGAGTATCTTGTACAGGGTGTTAAGGCACGTAATGGGTCGGTATTTCGCTGGGTTACTGGTATCCTGGTCCTTCGGTAGGAGGTAAGTTATTCCCTTGCAGAGGAATTCAGGCATTTTGCTGGGGTCTTCAATTATCGCCGTAAGTTCCTTGGCTAATGGGCCATGGGCGCTGGTAAATTCAATACCGGGTGCTTTCCAGATATATATATATCATCATCATCATCATATTCAACCATTATCTATCCACTGCTGGATGAAGGTCTCTCCAAATGCTTTCCACACAAGTCTATCCTGAGCAATTCGCTTCCACGTCACCCCAACCTGTTTTCTTATTTCATCCACCCATCTAGTTTGAGGACGTTTTCTAGGTCTTCGGTGGTCTCTTGGAATCCAGTTCAGAATTTCTGTTGTCCATCGTTGATCAGTTCTTCTTGCAATATGCCCAGCCCATCGCCATTTCAGCCCTTTTACTTTAACA
>QLNU02003225.1:26030888-26041919 GCA_006491805.2 Dysdera silvatica | reverse complement strand
TTTTTAAATGTGTTGTAGCGATTTTTTTTATTTAGTATTATTAATAATTGATATATATTATTTAACGATTTATTAGTAATGCAGAGTATAAATTGGTTCTATTTTTATGTTTATTGGGATAAATAATTTTATAGCTTTATAGTCTGGTTATTACATGATGATAATGGTTTTGTAATTTTTTATTGAATATGGCATCTTAATTTTTTTAATTTAAATGAAATTGTTGTCATGAAACTTATTGGGTAAGTCTGTAGCAGGGGCTTGCTTATAATATTTAAACTAAAGCAGTCTTATCGTGTAAACATAGTAAAGTGCATTTTGTCCTGTAAAAAACAAAGCGTATTCCATCTTATAAAAATAGCAAAGTGTATTTTATCGCATAAGAAACGAAGTGTCTTCTATCTTGTGAAAATGACAAAGTGTATATTATTGTGTAAAACCATAAAGTGAATTCCAATAAAAAAAGTAAAGTGTATAAATGTAAAAATAGATGATGAAATAATAAACATATGCCACATTCATCTGAGACATTGTAAATAATAAATAAATAAATTCTGTTAAAATACTGACGTTGATTCTAGTTTTATGTTTAAATAGCTAACCTTATCCAAAGTTTGCAAAGTGTCAGTCTGTTACAATGGAATCGCTCTATTGCTATTTTTACTGAAAAACAGGTAAACAAGCGTATCTTCATAAATATATGGAAGGATTTCAAATTTATTAATATTCAAAGATTAACGTCAAAGATAACGCTGCCAAACTTCCATAAAAATATCAAAATATCACATGTTTATACTTATAATTCTAATATTCTTTAATATATACAGTAAAAAAATTTCCTTAATTCTTCACAGTGGCGAGCAGGGGGATCCTCCGGAATATATGATCTCTACCACAGATTTGTATAGGAAAAAATATGCATGAGTTATAGAGTAAGTTTCATGCTTACTGTTTTGAGCTCATGGAATCTATAATATGTCAGTTGCACATGTATATTAAATTTATTTATATTAATATTAACTTAAAAATCATTGTCCACGCCCTTGTTTTGTGATATTTTCATCTTTTAAATTTCAATGTACTTTGATTAAACACAAATATGAAACCTTAAGTAATTATTTAATTTTTAGTCATTCTTATTGTCCCCATTTTTAATGTTCATTGGATGTAAGTAAATTAAATTATATTGAAATATGACCAATTATAATGAATGCTAATGCACTAATTATTTATTTTCTATATAATACAAGTTAATGATTTTAGTAATTTATATCAGGTTGGTGTTTATTTTGGTTGGTATATTACAATGCATTCATCATTATAACATATTTTTTCAAGAATTATTAGAAAATTTACAAGGAACTCAATTCAGAAGAAAAAAAAATCTGATTTAAATATAGAAAATCTTATTTATGTATAAAGAATTTTGATATAGAAATACAAAGAATCTCATTAAAATTAAAGTATCCAATTTAGAATTAACGAGTTCGATTTAAATTTTAAGAAATCCAATCAAAATAAAAAAAATCTTTTTTTTTAAATAAAAAAAGTCACTGTTTGAGAAATATTTTTTATTTTTTTAATGTGTGCGATATCATTTGTGTTATTTTTCATGGATGGCTACGAGTTTGTGGACCCTTAAAGGTCAGCTGATTACAGTTGGAAAATACTATGTCCTGCTATATAATAAGCGTTTAATCATTTTAAATATTTCATTAACCTTTATAATTACGTTAGCAAGAAAAAGGGTTGAAAACAAACGCATTTGAAAATATATAAAGCCTTCTGGAAAACAATTGAAGAATTAAAACCGTTTGGTGTTATATTTGATTAACTCGCTTATATTTAGCATGGTGTTTCCTCGGCATCAAGTTATCCGTATAAAACGAAAAATTCTTGTACAAAATCATAAAACTTGGTGTGTATATTCAGTTTCTGATGCAGTATATTTCTCATAGTAAAATACAATAAGCTGCTGCGTGAATGGTCGGGACGTGCGACCCTAGCGGAAAAATTAGAAACAGGTATGTTTCCGCGGAAATCAGATTATATTACAGCCGCTCTGAAGCGCAATTTGGCCGTGGTATAATAAGAAAGATAGATTTGGAAATTTTAATCCTTTAATGAAATACGAAGATAAATTTAATATTGCATACTAATTCAGTGGCTTGCAAAGTACGAATGTAATATAGAAATGAATATTAACGATTGATTTAGTGATCGATATTTACGAAAGAAACATTACAAACACGTAGTGGATAATTTGAAAGTACGAAAACTAAATGGTTCTTCAAATATTAGTTTAAGTTCAGTTTGTGCACTGGACTTGTCATATCTTGAAACGATTGGAAACTTGTGATGTAAAGTCTAGTGAATTCTTTGTGAACTTCAATGATAACTTATTTGTTTGATTGACTTATTGAGATTTATTTAAATCTTACAAATTGATCTGTACGAAAGACTGACGATAATAATCGATTTCGAACAATATAGTGATTGAATACTTTTGAATTAAAATATAGCGATAAGAAATCGTTTAATGAAAGTTAGAGACTATACTTTGAGTGATGCAGAACTTAACTTTTAATTTGGTGCTTATTATAGTGATATAAACTTTTAGCCCTTGGCGGAAAAGCTCAAAGTTCGTAGAATCCGCCATTAAAACCCGTCTCGAGAAGAGGCTGTTGAAGAAGAAGAAGAAACAGTCATTTGGAATTTTCTGTTGTTGAATGAAAGATTAAACGCCTTTTTGTTGTAAGTATTTTTATTGCATGTCATGTCTGTTACCCTAATTATTTATATAAAATGTACTTATTTATTATTATATCAACTTGCTACTTTAGTCTATATCAAAATTAATATTTCTGTTTTGGTTAAATTATTTAGCCTCTTGAATTTTTCTTCCTTGAAATGTCATGTCTGTTACCGTATTTAGTAACAGACATGACAAAATTGGTCAATCCACTTCTTTAAAAAAAATAATTTTTTATTCAAAAATGTCCTTTAATTTATGCTTTGACTATACTATACTTGTGTCCCCTGTGCGATTTGTCATCAATTGGACTGTCTCAAATTGGTGCAATGTCCTGTTCATGGATGAGTCCAGATTTGTCCTGGAATCAGAAGTGTGTGTAAGGGCTTGTAGGGAACGAAGCACATGCAATCAAGCCAAGAGTATCATTGAACATCACGCATTCAGAAGTAGCATCGTCATAGTGTTGGCTGGAATTTCAATGGAATATTGCACCAAGCTACATATCTTTAAAGGCGGTTCTGTGACAGTTGTGCGGCATTGGGATGAAGTTCTAGACTACAGTGTGAGAATCAACTCTACATCAGTTGGTCCTGATTTCCTCCTTGTAGACGATAACACCCATCCCCATCGAGCCAACATCGTTGTCGAATACCTGGAAAGTGAGACGGCATTTCTCGTTTAGAGTGGCCTCATATTTCCCTGACCTTAATCCCATTGAAAACCTTTGGGATGCCCTTTAGCGTGCTGTCTCTGCACATTTACATTCTCAGATAGTTGAAAACAACACTAATGGAAGAATGGACATCGCTCGCATCTGCGATGGTTAATTACCTCATTGAAAGCATGGAAAATCATTGTAAAGTTTCGTGTGAAGTTCAGGGTAGTCACATACTACATGAATGTAAGTTTTTGTCACATGCCATATTAGTGTAAGTTTGGTTTGTTTACCTTTTAAACAATTTGTTAATGACCCAAGTGTAATGCAGGGTTCATGTGGTCCTTAAAAGTCCTTAATTTTTAGGAAACAGTTTTTGGTCCTTAAAGATCTTATTTTCACCCAAAGTCTGCAAAAAGTCCTTAATTTTGTTCTTCTATTTCTCAACATTTTTCTGAAATACGTTTTAGTTTTTATTACTTGCCTGTCTTACAATATGAATCATTGTAAAGAATCGATAAAACTTCGCCAGCATCATGCAGGTTGTAATATGCGCTTTATATAATAGATATATAATAATATAAGATAATGGAAACAACGGGAACGTCAGCTAATGACGGTTCTTCAGGCGGCATGGGCCAAAATTCCACAAGAACTTCATCGTGCCTACTTCGAATCAATGTGTAGACGAGTTGCCGACATGTATGCAGCAAAAAGAGGACTCACAAAGTGGTCATTATATCTTGAAAGCTGCGTGCGCGTAAATTTATTGCCACCGTCTTTTCAGAGGTGTAATGATTCCAGGCATATATCAAGATGCCAGTTATAGTGTTTGTGCTGATTTTTTTGTAAACGATAGCTGAAGTGGAGTATTTGGTGTAATAAAAATGTTTTCTTACTAATGCAAAGGAGTCCTCTTTGTTTACTATTTATAACAGCGTCATATGCGGTGCGCGTACATTTATTGCCATGGGTAAGGTATTATTATAATAGTATACATAATACAAAAGTGTAATAAATTATATGTTTATTATTTTCATACTTTTCCATGCCATAATTTACTGTTTATTATATCAGACATTTCTGTGCATCAGAAATGAGTGCCCATATAGCTTTTTTATGTTGATATTCATGTTCAGCACATTAAATTCATCAAGAATTGCGAATTCACACCAGTTATAATATCCCAGGTGCTTTTGCTTCGCCCATCATTAATTTTTTTTTCTTCTGGCCTTATTCCACACAAACCTTCACTTAATCCTCTGCCAATTAATTGATGTTGGAACCAAAGGGAGCATCTCTTTATAAGGAAAAGTTTTTCATGAAGTATCAAATTCATGTCTCGTAGTAGTCCTCGTAATTTCCTCGTCCATAATTCGTGAACTTCTTTCACAATAGATACAAACTTTTCAGTTTTATTCTGTAGTTAATGTACTCTGCCAAGGTTAAAATTCACAGTTGCCACCAGTTGCAGGCTGTCTGAATATTGCGGAATTACGATTAAAAATGTGCCTTCAGTCGCCTTCATACTCACCATGTTGTTTCCCATTGTAATTGTGCCCATCCAAGCACAGCTAAATTATATAGGATTTTGTGGCCATGTGAAAGTGGCTACAAACTTAAAGGAAGTAGTTCCTAATAGAAAGGACCAGTGGCCACTAACTAAATATCTGAGTTTTAAGCTTTAGTACTCAGTCTTCCATTTCTTGCATCATCTTCTAATGACCTTTCCCCCCACTTAAACTCAGTGTACCAGTTAAAAATGGTGGCACGTGAAGGAGCAATGTTTGTAAATGCTAAGGACAAACTTTGAAAACACACCTCTGCTTTTAACCTTTTAGAAAAGCATACAAAACAATAGCACTTGTCTGTTCAACAGAATTGTGAAAGGAGAGTGTGTGACCTTCACTCTTTCTTTCCGATGAAGAATATGGTAGTGTTCCTGTGCTAAGTGCTGCCATCACATATTATCTTTTAAAAATATAGGCTACACTATGAAACAAACACAGAAGAGTTTAGTTGATTTTCCTATGACTACATAAGTTTTTGAATGACTTACATATTAATTCTTAGATCATATTTAATTATATAATACACCCAAATTTTTATTTTATATTTAAAATAGTATAAGTGTGAGGTCGGTTGCATAAAGTGACTGATTTATTCAATTCACGTTTACTGATGGGTCCTTTTTTTTTTTTCTGGTCCTTTAAAGAATCCTTATATTTCTTGCTTTAAGAAATTTGTTCGAACTCCTGTATGGAAGCGAAAAATAGAAAATGTCCTGTGAAATTATATTTCATTCATTGGTAGTTTATGAGGACATTTAATAAAAATAGGAAATTTTTCTGTGCAGTCAAATCAGTTTCATATGTTTATCTCCAAAATAACGTAGTTTTCTTTATTTTTATTTGCAGCGTTTCAATCCTGGCTGATGGACTGAAATCTGTTGACTGATCACACATGAACACCGTTCATCAAGGTTTCAAGTTTATTGCTTTTCTAAAATGAGCTCTTGTATAACACTTCCTGTTCTATTGAATATCTGAACATTGTACTTGATTTGGTGACTTTAAAAACTTTCATGTGCGAAATTCACTTCCAGAAAAATTTCAGTTCCTTAGATTTGTGCTGTGAAAGACATTTGTCCGATCAGTTATTAAAATAGAACTCCTATACTTTTTAAAGATACCATACAAAGTGTAACTTAATTCCAATGAGGTGTCCTTCAGGAGTGGGGCATATTATATAATGACATATCGATCATATCAAGGTACATCCAGAAGCGTGTACGTAATAAATGCTTTACATGCGAAATCTGAAGAAGAAATGTTGACTCTGTTCTGAACAACTCATCCAGTACCAGTTGATTCCATGAACAGCAGTTGGAGTCTTCCTAACATATGGATTCAAATCCGCATTGTCTTGAAGATATTATATGGGTTAAATAGCTTGTTCGGTGAGAAATGTGAAAGGTTTCATTAAATAAATAACTGAGGAAATTGTGTCAAAATGAATATCAACGAAGTTTCATTTATATTCCATATTTGTAACGAGGTATTTTTTTTAATGGAGACATTTGAGAAAGCAAGGAGATGCATGCAAGCAAATATACGTTAGAGAAAAGTCCTATAAACTTGAAATGTGTGGCAAAAGAATTCATACTGACGGAAAATCTTATGAATGTGCAATGTGTCACAAAACATTTTCTAATGCATCAAATCATAAGTTACACCTAAGAACTCATACAGCTGAAAAGCCTTATGAATGTGAACTGTGTCACAAAACATTCCCTGGTGCCTCAAATCTTACTGTACATAAAAAAATTCATACAAGGGAAAAGCGTTACATATGTGAAGTGTGTGATAAAACATTTTCCAATTCATCAAATCTTAAGATACACCTAAGAATTCATACAGGTGAAAAGCCTTATGAATGTGAAGTGTGTCACAAAACATTTCCCGGTGCTTCAAACCTTACTGCACACAAAAAAATCCATACAGGGGAAAAGCATTACGAATGTGAAACATGTCACAAATTATTTTTCACAGTATCAAATCTTAAAAGACATAACGAAGTTCATTCAGGTGAAAAACCTCATGAATGTGAAATATGTCACAAAGCGTTTTCCTGTGTATCAACTCTGAAGTTGCACCTAAGAATTCATACAGGTGAAAAACCTTATGAATGTGAATTATGTCCTAAGACTTTTTCTCGTGCAGAGTATCTTATCAACCACAAAAAAATCCATACAGGTGAAAAACCTTACGAATGCGATGTATGCCACAAAGCATTTTCTCGTGCATCAAATCTCAATGAACACATAAGAATTCATACAGGTGAAAAGTGGTATGAATGTAAAGAATGTCACAAATCATTTTCCAGAATAGCACATCTTAAAAGACATAACGAAGTTCATTCAAGTGAAAAACCTTATGAATGTGAAGTGTGCCACAAAATATTTTCTCGTCGATCAACTCTTAAGGTGCACCTAAGAATTCATACAGGTGAAAAGTGTTATGAATGTGAAGTATGTCACAAGTCTTTTTCCAGAGTAGGACATCTTAAAAGGCATAACCAAGTTCATTCAGGTGTAAAACCTTATGAATGTGAAGTGTGCCACAAAGCATTTCCTTGTATATCAAATCTTAAGATGCACCGAAGAATTCATACAGGTGAAAAACCTTATGAATGTGAATTGTGTCCTAAAACTTTTTCTCGTGCTTCTTATCTTACCAAGCACAAAAAAATTCATACAAATGAAAAACCTTACAAATGTGAAGTATGCCGTGAAACATTTTCTCGTGCATCAAGTCTTAATGTACACAAAAGAATTCATACAGGTGAAAAGCATTATAAATGTGAGGTATGTTGCAAATCATTTTCCAAAGGAGCCATTCTTAACAGACATTACAAAATTCATTTAGGTGAAAAACTTTAAGAATGTGAAATGTGCCACACAACATTTTCTCAAATATCAAATCTTAAGGTGCACCTAAAAATTCATGTAGATGAAAAACCATATGAATGTGAATTGTGTACTAAAACTTTTTTGATTAATAGTGTTATTTTTCAATCTGTTATCAAAACGGTGGGGTTTTTTTTTATGAAAGACAAGGGTTGGCCATTGTAAAATTGTATAAACATAACCTATTACTTCTAATTATTTAAATGTCGTACACGGTAAAATTGTTAGTAATCTAATAGTTGTACATGAACACACACACACACACACAAAATAATAATTTATATGGCTCCCTGGCCATTTTTTCCACTAAAAATTCTTTGCACAACTACCCCACTCTTTGGGAACATTCTGGCTGTGCCACTGTGTAACAGTATCATACAATCTCTTTCACATAATCCTGAAGGTCATATAAAAAGTCCAAGGAAGGCATACTGGTTGTTATCAAGAATAAAATCTCTAACCAAAATGGCATTTAACATGTACAGAAATGTGTTCTGCTTTATATTTTTGGCCATTTCTGCAATCCTTGTCCAAACTGTTAATTGGTTAAGGTATCTAGCGATGTGGAAAAGGAAAGTGGATTCTTTTTGTTACAATAAATATAGCTTATTAAAATAATTCTGAACTATACTTTTCGTATTGGGTTGAAAATGCATGGAATTTTTCAAATACTTTTATTCTTAACTGACTTCCTCCAAAAATTATCTTTTTGCACAAATACTAATATAATTTACGTAAAATTATTAAGCCTGTATATTTCTCATGAAAAAATGTTTGGCAGAGCTATAACTAAAGCTTAAAGAATAGTTCTTAGTGAAATTACCTAATCTGTAAGTAATTTTGATCATACCTGTCTCTATTTCTTTATATATAGTCATATACGCTTTTTAAATGGAATAAAAGATGAAGCATCAGCTTTGCAATTATATAATTGATCTTATTTATAATAAACAAACTCAAAAAAGGACCAAATGAAAATGTTGTAAATATTTAATGCAAGTTTTTAGTGTAATGAAATTCATTTTTTATATGAATTTTTATTTATAAATTCACCTGTAATGAAGTTATAAACAGCTTTTGGGGGTTGTGTTAGGTAATTTTATGGTCTGAAAACTTGTTTTGATTGTAATAATTATAATGCGTTATTGAGTGTCGTTTACTATAATTAGCAACTAGAAATTGATTAAAGTTTTCTCTAGAAAAGTCGAGGAAATTTGGCCAGACACCATGATTAATATTTTTCTGAACCCAAAATACAAAATCTTCACCAGTCCAAGCTCAATATTCATGTGACTTTTGTGAGTTGATTATAAATGGAGGACTGTATTCCAAAAAATCATTTCAAAATTTTTAATGAAAAAAAACTCGGTGTTTGTAATCTGTGACCACGATAGTCCCTTCTAATCGACTTCCTTTATCATATAGCAAAAATATATACCTTATCACCTGCCACAAATCATGGTTCGCCTTACCAACGAATACTGTTTTACAAGCGATAACGGAGATTGGAAAAGTTGGCTGACTTTGCAGCCTATTTTTTCAGAAGAGGTATGGTACGAGACCATGTTGAATTGGCAATAGCCCTTCCTTCTGTTCAATGAGGCATGATATAAAGTTAGAGTCATGGTAATTACCGTAAATCAGAAGTGAGGGAGGACGAAGAAAAATGCGTGAAAATTGATGAAGTAATGCTCAGGGCTCAAAGCCCAAGGCAACCAGTCACCAAACTCAGGCATTAAGACACACAACGGCACGGAAGGAACGGAAAGGACAGCGACTGCAGCAGACAAATGCCTAACACATCAAAGAGGCAGGGGCAGAAGAGCAGCAAGCACAGAAACCGAAGCGAAAAACTTGCCAAGAACTCTAATGCATTCTTTGAAAACTAACATACTGCCATTACAAGAGAAGGTGTTGGGAAAGGGAGGAAGGAGCAGAAAAGGGCAATTAATCCTATTAAATCCTAACCATCGATGCAAGGCAAATCCATGGGCAATAACCTAGGAGAAAAGACATAAAAAGGGGCTGAGAAGGGAAAGGAAGAGTGTTAATTGTCTGTTCTTGCCAAGAATCGTAGCTGAAATCAATTATCTGTGCTAACTATTGTACAAACTGCTTCTTGTGAGTCTTTGTCATTGGTCTAAATAAATATTGGATTCCGTTATGTTAATTTCCAATGTTCATCGTCTGTAGCAACTTTCTGTCAAGCGAGTAGTTTGCAGTCAGGTTTCGATCATCGTTGATTGGATACCATAAGCACTTCACATGCGATAGGTGTATATGGGTGAAAAGCCTTTTATAAATGTAAAATCTGCCCCTTCCCCAAAAAGCCCTGAAACTTCACATCTTGAGTATTATAGAAGGATTCATACTGGTAAAAAGACATTTGAATGTGAATCAAATTGTGAAACAGTTTTTGAATTATCAGCTCTAAAACATTAATAACAAGGATTCCATACACCTGTAATTGGGAAGGATTAAGGAATTTGAAATCATCCTTAGAAGTTGGGTGGGGACGGGGTGCATTTTATAGTCAAAATTGAAAAAGTCAGAGAAAACCTCAGCTTCTGTTTTGATTACTAAATGTCTCAAGAAAGTGAGGCCATTTTTCCCCGCAGTCAAAGTTCAGTTGAAAGTTTTGTTATTGGTCAGGGATTTTTTTCTCCAAAATGTGTGGAAACCCTGTATAACACAATTCATACTAGTAAAATCGCTAATGATATTCAGTGTGCCCAAGAGCTATGTTCCAATAATTAAACTTCAGGCACATATATATATATGAAAAAACTTCCTGAATGCAGTGTGCAATAAAACAATTCTTCATATGTGATGTCATAACATAAAAAAAAAATAAAATAATAATAGTACTGATGAAAATTCTATGAAATTCTCATTGTAAAAAATTTCCCATGTGTCACATGTTTAGATGTACTAAAGAAATCCAGTTCAATGTAGCGCTGTAAACAAACTTTAATTGTTTAATAGTTATATGTTCATTTTTATGCCAGAGTTTTTCATGTCATATTTTAACATGCAACAAATCTCAGATGATTAAAAACATTCTGAAATTTTTCTGTATTAAAAGTGTCTTTTTATTTAGAGGTTGGATGGTTTAATGACAAAGGCCGGTCATCAACCACATTTTGGTTACCA
>QLNU02003225.1:26015584-26026568 GCA_006491805.2 Dysdera silvatica | reverse complement strand
AAGGGATAATGTGTGCTTTCAAGGTTTACTATCGGCAACAAATTATTCGCAAGCAGCTTCTTTTTCTTGAAGAACAGTCTTTATTAAAGTTTACTAAAAGTATTGATGTCTGGGAAGCAACGAATATCATGAAACAGTCCTCGAAATTAGTCACAGATACTGCAATACGAAATTGTTTAAGAAAAACTCTATTTTCTTGTCCAGTTGAAAGTGACGAGTTATTTGAAGATTAAAGCTTGATAGTGGAAATCCCAACAGAGATTCCAGGCGACGATGATTTTGTCAAAGTTAATTACGATTTGGATTACTAGGGTGAACTTACTAATGAAGAGATTCTCAATGAAGTCATAAATGCTAAAGGTACCTTAGATCCTGTAGACAAAGAGAGAGTACCAAATGAAGTGAAAAATGTGCCTACTCGCAAAGTAGTTGTTTCTGCTTTAATGCTTTTGCAAGATTATTTAAAATCAAACAATTTTCATATGAAAAACGTTAATACTTTAATAGATCAAACCTTTAATCTGTCATCATAATATCCCTGCCTGCAAATAAAGTTAACTGATTTTTTTCATTAACACAGTACATGTGTTTATGCAAATACTACTACATTACTTCTTGTTATTTTTATAATAAAGTAATAGTGTGTTTCATTATAAATATTGAAATAATGTGTATGATTTATAAAATTAGAAATAAGAATATCTAATTTAATAATAAAATTCATTAAAAATTTAATGAGCAAATTATTTCCACGCTATAGTTCAGAGAATACCGCTTATATCAAGGTTCATGCTCTCTGGGTAAAAAAAAAAATTCCAGAACTTTTCCATGACTATAAACTAAAAACATTTCGGGGCCGTAGAAACAATTCATGTTCACTTGAAATATAATTTTGACTCCCAGTATTAAATTAAATTCACAAATAAAAATGAAATATTAATTTTGACATGTATTCTACTGCAAAATATATAAAATAATGACCAAAATCAAATTATTATCCATTATCCTATATTAGAATAAACAATGAAGTTAGATTGAAGATTATTGCTTACACCTTGTAATGTATGCACACATTGCTTAAAAAAAATATTCACACATTAATGTTTGTACTAGGCATCTCTTAGTTTTGCAACTTTCATCAATTCGCATTTGCACATCCAAAATTTTAACCTTCTTTTTGGATACAATTCTATACAAACTATTTGATTTTGAAATCACAGTTTGTGATGTGAAGTCACAGTTTCTGATTTAACTGCAAAGTTGTCAGCATATTTTTCGAAAACATCGGATTCTAAATGTTTCAGCTATTTCCTTAACTCAGGAGTTTGAAAAATACTGGGCAGTTACTACGCCGCATGTGCGAGATAAAGTTTCCAAATCTAAAGTTTGTGATCATTGTGTAAAGGTGCCAACCTGAGAAAGTAGTCATCAGTAAAAAAGTCAAGAATTTTCAATAAACCCATGCTCCTTTATTTTCTGCAAAAAGTTTTTTTTATAATTAAGCACCTGCATTGCTATAGAGCAATGTGTGTATCACCCACCCTTGAAAAGTATTCCTGATAATGTGACTCAACTGCGTATGTTTATGTACGTACAAAATGATCACACTCTCACCAATACCATTTGTATCAGGTTCGTAACAGGAGAAATGAACTTTTGTACCAATTTTGTAGCAAGAAAAATGGCTTTCGGTATCGATTTTATAGGAAAAAAAACTTTTGCATACGTTTTGTAGAAGAGAAAAGCTTTTGCACCAGTTTTGTAGAAGATAAACACCACAATTCTATTTTGTACAGGAAAATTGGTTTTTACATGGTTTTTGTAGTGCCTAAAAAAGAGTTTAATCAAATGAATGAGCATGAGTATGATAAAGATGAAAAGTCAAATGTTTCATTGAAAAAGTAAAATTTCGTAAATATCAAGTTCTTTGTTTCTTTTTCTGTAATTTTGAAACCTCTTCCCTGTTCTTTTCTTGAAAAGCTAAAATCGTTGAAATACGCAAATTAGCTTTTGTCAACAACAAAAATGCCCACTTCCCACTGCAGACCTGTTATTTCTTTGGATAGAAAGTTATAGGTGCAAAATATGACTTAATTACCGCTAATTTCGTACTCTGCTAGTAAGGGTGTATTAGGGCGAAATTCTTCTATTTCGATGGAAAAATTACCAGCAGTCGTTAATTAAGTACATTTAAAAGGTTCACAATTTTGCCAATAGGTGGTGCATCAACGACAAAATTGCACATAACAAGAATCATCACTCGTTAATTAACGTTAAAATCATTCTTTAAGTCAAATTTAAACTTTAGAAACAAGCAGTAGGTGGCGTTTTTCATGGAATAAATTATAAATTACGTAAATTAATTAAATTTATTTATTAGGTAAATTTACTTTTAAATTAATCTGCAAGCCTCTGCGTGTGTAGATAACGAAAGCCGAAAGGAATATTCCGAAACATATGTCGCCAAATCTCATGCTATTTTTTTAAAGTATCGTGAGGAAATTTTTCTGAAATTTTAATAAAATGCAAGTAAAAAGTTATTCAAAATATGGTAAAACTGCGAGTTCACATAAAAATTTAAAAACTTTCGATGCTTTGTAAAACAGCCATTCCTTACTACATATCGCGATACACTGGCCGATGAAGTTTTGTCTGCAGATTTTTTTCCCCCTCAGCTGTTCCACAATCATGGCTGCATTTCATTTCATTGCTTTGATTCAAATTCAAAGCAATTTTCACACATAAAGCAAGACATAAAAAAATCACAGAGAAACAAAGGGACCAGTCGGAAACCTTGCATCCAAACATGGAAGGTGCAGGCCATCTGTAAAGTGTGGGGTTTTTTTTACCAAAAAACCATAAAAATATGAACTTTTGAGGAGACAGTAGAAAATTGCACGTGAAGATCTTGAATGAGGTTTTCCATAGTTTTCTTGGTATCGACCGTAAAATCGTAAGGTGGATTAAAATCTGTACAAGTTGGCATCTCTGCACATGGTAACGCAGGCTACAAGCAGCGGCTGATTCTACTTCGAATGAAGAACAAATGGATACTCCCTACCTCTCGCTTTTTGGGAATTACATGGTCACGTTCATTAGAAGATACTCAGATGCCGCAAAATGATGATTAGATCTCATGATGCGATTTTCACCACGGGCCACATTTTTAATATAGGACTTTAGAATTTTAGATTAAAATTGCTGCCAAACAAATATTTCATGACTTTTCCATGCATTTTTTTTTTTTTTAATTTCACGACTTTTCCGGTCCTGGAAAATGCAAAATAGAATTCCATGACTTTACAGGATTTCCATGACCCGTATGAACCCTGTTATATGTAAAACTTGCTTATAAGCATAGGATTTCATTGCTACATCCATTTTCATATATGCAGTTTTGAATATCACATCGAAAAGAATAAAAGCACTAAATGAAACAACACATTTCAGGAAACAATTCTGTACTTAATAATTTTTAATTAATTAATATTTAAAGTACATGTACCCAAAGCTGTAAGTTGTTTCTCAGCATCTGTAGCTCCTTTCAAGTTATATTGGCCATGACGTACAAGGATCAGATGACGAGTGGCTGTGGGACTTGCCTTTTGTTTTTCTTCATCTGTTTCATTTTCTTTATTAGCACTAAATTCAGAAAGTGCCGATTTATTCGGTTTTGTAAATTCACGTCTATAAAAAAGACAGAAATGCAAAACAATCGAGTATAAGTGCAATATCTTGCATTTAATTGGTGTTTTAAGTTAAGCACATGGTACGGTAGAGCAGAGAATATAAAACACAATTTTCTAACCTCATCCCAAACCACTGTCAAGTTACCTAACGTGGATGATTGGTGAATTTTACACATCAAGATTTCTAACAAAATCCTCTGGGTTGGGATCACTTTTTTATGTGACCTCTGAATCAAAATACATGTGGATACATCCATGCTTACCTGAATACAAACATTGACCTCAGGACATTGTAGAGTGAGATTTATGAAAAATATTTTTTAAAGAAAAACCAGAAAAGTTACCCTTTAAAAAAAAATTCATCGCTGCAGTGATAGATATTTTTGCTGTAGGAGGTGAAGGTGCTATGTTGGAGACAACAATTTCATTTTAATTTAAAAATGATTGCTGCAGCCTTCAAGGCAAGGTATATAATGGAGGACCTTCGATGGTAAATTCTGAAACTACACACGAAGCTTCAGAACAAAAGCCTGCGTAAGCACTAGACAGTTCCAACGTGAGCTCGAAATACTTTAGCTCATGTTTGTTCCCGAGCACTACAAGCGTGGTACAGTATTATTTCGCTGGGCAAGGGTAGCTAAAACCATGTTGAACCGAGACCAACAGATTTCCAAGAAATTGGAAACTCTGTCACCTAGAGAAGTGTTTCCCAACGATTGGGCCATGGCTGGCCACAAAAGATTCTCTTGGAATTTCTAATTTTAGTTTTCTAAGCCTCTTTCATAAATAAACATTTTACCGTAGAAATATTACGATGAAAATAGTAGTTCCAAATGTGCCGGAAAGTTCAGATCCAGAAAGCCTAAATAACATCTGCATAGCAACTGCCAGCCACCAAGCTATGTAATCTTAAATATGTGAATATTCATGAATGATTACGAATTTCCACATATCAAAATTTTTAGCATTCCAGAAAGGGTATAGAGCTGTTATAAAAAGTGCCTGCAAACTGATTTCAATAATGTATGGTGCATCTGAGTTCTTAAAACTGAACAAAATAACACTTACGTTGCAAATGCCAGTGAGCAAGGAAGTGTACCAGAAAAGTTAATTATTAATCGAATGAGTGAACTGACACACTTTATGATTACGCCATAATTGGTTTTTCATACTTATAAAAGTTTAATGTATGAACTTTATAAAAAATGTAAGGTATTTATGAGTAAATTTGTACTGACCGAGCCTTTATCTTGTAAATGGAAGTCGCTGAGCCCTCGTCTTACAAAAAATTAATTTACCATGAGGGCAAAGTACCCTCATGGTAAATTAATGGGACATGATCTCATAAAGGTTGTGAAGCACTAGACTAGAGAACCAAACCTTGTTCTACAGTGGGTAGAAAAATGGCACACATTCTACGGTAGTACTGAAGTTGAACCTGGGTTAATGTTATGGTAGACGAACTTGCGACCATTACATAGAGTGCACCCCTAAGTGGTAAGATGCACAACAGATCATGGTAAAAAATCTGGAATTACAGTACCACTTTCAGCAGCCGCCCTTCCCAATCCCCCGTCTTGCTTAAATTCTCTCCCTCCCCTGTTAAGAAATAAGAAAACAGCAATGATTTTTAAATCCGTCTAATATTTGCATTATGCACAGGGGGGAAGAAGGTATACACAACCAATAAAAAGCAGCTCTTCTGTAAAAAAAAATGAATACTGAAAAATGGTTATACCTGTCCCAGTTGGTGTCCCATTTCACCGATGGAGTAAAGTTTGTAGTCCACGACATATTAGCGCATCGCTTCGTTTCTTGGAAATAATTTAAAATTCCAACAACAAGACCACTACCAGCCACAGCGTAAACCCATTTCATGTGCTGTCTCATAGTTTTAACTTTGTGAAATACTTTCACAATAAAACCTAAAAAATATAAAAATGCTTTAATATTAAAAAGTAGCCCTAATTTGAGTTGCATATTTTCATACAAAGTTGATTTCTATTCTTTTGGTCCTAAATTTTTTAGTGGCTCAAGAATGATTTCACACGATTTTTAAAAAAAATAAATTTTCGACAAATTTCCATTCATGATATCTCACAGACCCAGGAATCAAAGGATGCCATTCCTTGTCATTAAATCAAACTGACATAAGGATCATTCCATGTCAAGTGGTACAATGACTTTTACTATTTTCTATCACTTTCATTTTTAGTATACTTTTAGAAGCAGAGAGCTTTTAGAAATATGGGGTAAATCAGGGTTTGAAAAATTCCAGGCGCCAGGTCGCCGTGGTGACTAAAAAATTGGATCTGGCGACCGTAATTATTCTTTACATTATTAATTTTTTTCTCTCTATACGATGTTTTCTTTCCCTTTCTGTAAAGAGAAAAAAAAAAGTGATGAAAGGAAAAAGAACAAGAGAATTCGTTTCTTCCTGAGGCTGATGAGAAATGTTTTGTTTGCCTTGTTTTTGATACGGGTTTACTCAGTTTTCTAAAAGCCCAGGCGACCATTAAAGGTCATGCACTATACAAGCGTCTGGAGACAGGACAGGGGTCGCCGATCTCCACCTTCCCTTTTGCGCATGTGCGTGAACTTGACATCTGTTCGTTAACAAAAAGGATAAAGTCAAAGTTTTTTGTAAATATAATCGGGGCCTACATAGCAGTAACTGGGGGGCAAAGGGACTTTAAAATGGGGGCAGCTATGCCCCTTTTAAGAAGGCATTGTTTAGTCAAGAATGGAAAATGAAAAAGAATGGATGACGGTATTTATGGACTGTGAATGATAAAATTAAATGGCGAAAAAATGAACATTGTCATATAATGATAATTAAAGAGTATAGTGATCTTGACAGCTTATATCGATATTATGTATAGAAGTCCTTGCTAGAATTTACCGCTATTACTATGTTTTCGCTTGACTGCTGTCCACGCACATGTGCAGAAACGCGACAGGAAAAGGCACCTTCTGTCACAAGACGCTACTAGATCTAGCTAATTTAAAGTGTGTTTCGGCATTACTGTTAATTTAGCGGCAATGTTCTTGCATTTACAAAGTCCATGCATATGCACAGAAAGCGGAGCCCGGTGGCTCCCGTCCTGTCTCTAGATACTTGTGAGGATTATTGGGTTGCAACCTACACCGCAGTCAGGTAGTCTATGGTTATTTGTTGCAAGTGAGAGAGAAACCTGAATGCAGACGATTCCATAAGAAGGTTACTGGTGATGAATAGTAGTATGTACACACAGTGAAGAAGGCATTTATTAAGATGCATGAAGAAACACATTAAAGGAGATAGTACTGGCTAGATGCCAAGAGATGATGTGCACATTATTGGATGCGTAGATGTACAGATGTAACGTTAAGAGAAAAGGAAGTATGTGTTGCATCTTCGAAGGGTGCAGAGCTAAGAGGATTTTCTCTGGTTGAAGACAATTTTGGAATGGAATTTGGGGTTCATCCCTTCATTTGCTATTGGCGTACAAATGTCATGCGATTGCATATTGGGTCAGGATTGGCTAAGATTTTACATCTGGTATTTGAGTAATATGTGTGAACTGTTCAAAGGACAAGTTAAAATGTTACAGAACAGAACACATTTGTATATACTAAAACTGTCTTTTGGTTTAGGCTTTTGCATTAAGAGAAAACCAATATGCTTTACTTGAAATGTTCACATGACCTTTAGGGTTATGCTAGAAGGGATTTTAGTTTAAATCTAAGATGGCATATAACTGCCACACTTGTATTCGTTATTGCCAATTTAGCTCATTTCAAGCTAGATCTAGCTTTTTTAAAGACCACTTGACTTGAAAAAATATGGGCAAGCAATCCACCTTAATTAAAATTAATAGTTTATATAAGATTATTAATAAACTATTCATTAAAATTTGTATTTTTTTAATAATTAGTTGTATTTAACACAACTTTAGATGGGAAATTCAAAGTGATACTTCTTACAAAAATTGATATAAATGCTCTTGAAAATGACAAAATATGCTAGAAGATGGCATCCAATTGTTCAATGAGAGATTCTTAGAAACTTCCAACGATTGCTGTTACTGATACCCTTGACGTATCTTACACACTTCAATGGCCGGATGGTACAGATTTATTTAATTCTGGAGAAAGTAAAATAAAAACGTTAGGCTTAGATTATAGAAAGTTTCTAAGTAGTAAAGATGAGACTGAAGAAGAATTTCTTGGTGATCTTCTAACAGAGTGGTTTGATCTAAAAACACTTGAAAAATTTTTTAATATTGAAAAATTGTTGGGAAAAACTGAAGCCATGAAAGACAGATTTCTAAATTTAAGTTCTCTACTAAAGATAGTAGCTGTTACACCAGTTTCCACAGCATCATGTGAGAAAGGATTTTCTCACATGAACCTGATAAAAAGTAAATTAAGAAACAAATTGGAAGTAAGCAGTTTGCAAAATTTATTGATAAATTTGAATGGACTTTATTTAAAGAACTTTAATCCGAATAAAACTGTTGACCATTGGTATTTTAAAACAAAAGCTGCGAAGCATGTCGAAGGACATAAACGCAATGCGTAAAGTGTGTATAAATTGAATATTTATCTACTTAGTAGGATCTTATTTGTGCTACATTTTCTTTTGTAAAATTAGATTGCGCTGTTTTTCTGGCTTCTAACATTTCAAGAGATTTTCCAATCCCTGGAGTAAGTCATGTAATTTTTTTTTCATATCATTGTTTTTAATCACATTTTTGATTTTTTAAATTTTTAAATTAATTTAAAAATTCGAAAGTAACCCATCATGTTGCATATCATATTAAAGACCATGAAATTCTGAAGAGAACAGTATTTTTTGTTTTAAAATATGTCAATTCTAGGATGAGATTTTTAGCTTTAAATGAAGTCAGATACAGCCAAAATCGCCTATTTTTGGCAATTTCAAACCACCATAACTCAAAAACAGGATGAGATGAAAATTCAAATTTTAGATTTAAACTAAGTTTAGGCCATTAAACAAGCGCATATAAGTTTAAGAAAATTGAAAAACATGAGGCAAAAAATTTATTCAAAATTGGATCACTTGACATAGAATTTGCCTATAAGTAACAATTAAGTCAATTAGTAAATTCTATGAAAATGCTGCAGCAAATAGTCATGTCTAATTGTAAGTACAAAGAAGGTGACTCCAACCTTTCCTGGAAGGTCTTGTACCATACGGTAACTTTCAAAAGATACAGCCACACTTCGGCGTTAATCCAGGAGGCAGATTAAAAATATTTTCTACTTTTGTATACCAGGCAAATTTGGATGATGATACTTTTGAAAGAATCGCTGATTCGGGAGGCCACAGTGCCTAGATTTAATGCCAAAATCTACTAAAACAAGAGAAATACTAGGCAAAACGAAATAGGGCTTCAGATTTTTAAAAAAAATTGACACTTTCAATTTCCAAATACTCTCAAATTACGATTTCCAGGATTACATGCACATTGCTAGTCCACCATAATAGAAAGTTTAGAAAAGTCAGGACAGGTACAATCTCCTGCAGTAACACCATATGTTCTTATAAACAGTCAAAAACCTCTGTTATAAAAACCTCAAATATACCGATGGCTGTAACCAAATCATATTACCTCTAAATTCTGAAATCCCCTGATGGATTAGATTTCTATATTATTGGTTAAAGCATCAAAATTTTTGTAGTCCATTGAATGCCATTTGAACTAAGACTGACTACATATATTTATTTTTGAACTTGCAAAATTTCTCATTATATTTTTCACATGCTTTTACGGCAAATTTCTAGCCAAATTTGACAAATGCAGAAATAAAATGTTTTCAAAGTTAACTTATTTTTTATTTAAACAACTTATTTTATTTTTAATAGTTTTCAAGAACATTTTTTTTTTTTTACTAAATCATATCTATTGTTTGATATTTTATTACCTATAAAAATAATAATAAAAAAACCCTTTGTAATACAATATCTTTGGAATGAAATTTCTTTATTCTTTGTAAGGGTGAATCTTTTCCTTTTCAAGTTTTTAAATTTTGTTTTTTTTTAAGCAGACACAGTATCTTTACACTTCAGTCAGGAAAGAGATACAGAAGTTACAAATAAAGTAAAACCTCTGTAACCTCAAATAGCAAACACTTCGGATTTGACAATATGTTATTGGAAAATGTCATGGGATAGTAATCATTAGCACTCAGAATTGGAAAAGGAAAGTATTTGTTATAGAGGATTTACTGTATTCGTTCACAATTAAAATACAATATCTATGTGCAACTTATTCAAATTCAAGGTGCTTATCGCAAAATACCATAATTTTGTAGTCGAATTTTTCGTTTTCTGACTGCGGCCAGCCATCCAATATCCTGCTTAAATATTTTAGTTCAATGCACCCACACAGATTGAAAAGCATAGGCAAAATATTAGGCATAAATGTTATTACCACCGCCAATAAAGTGATTTGGCGAATTTTTGTCGTTTTTGGCAACTCTCATTAATATTACCATTATTTTATTACATTCCTTTACTTATTTATTCATAAAATACAATAAAAACCTCATGGAAGTCCTGATATTAGTACTGTGTCTAATTAAGTAACCAATAGGGTACAGGGCACCGTTACATGGTCCATCAATGTGGGGTGGACGCCTGGCCAGCACTCGGCAGGTCTGTTGTTATTGTTTTTAATTAAAAACAATAAAAAAAAAATCGGTTAAATTTCAGAACACTGTTCACCATCGGTTTTAGCAAACCCTCGTTAATATTACCATTATTTTAATTACCTTATTTATTCATGAAATACAATAAAAACCTCATAAAAGTCTCGATATCAGTATCATGTCTAATTAAGAAACTAGATAATGCCAGTATTTTGGGTTCGGATTTAATTTCCTTTTCAACTTAAAAGTTATATTTACAGTAAAGTTTTTTTCGGATACTCCTGAATAACAGACACCTCTCTTTATCGTATATAAAGCATGTACGGTAAAACCTCTGAATTGCGGACACTTCCGGGATTTGAGAATCTACCGGCTATTTAGGAGCATCGACGTCGGGGTTGGAAATTGGAAAAAGCATACGCTAAATAGAGGCGTCGGTTATTCAGGAGTATCTGAAAAAGATTTTACTGTAAACGTAATTTTTCAGTTGAAAAGGAAGTTAAAATCGGACCAAAAATACTTACTAGCGTGACAAATACATTTATATACTTGTATAATGCCAAAGCAATTTTATAACCGTTGTCCTATGTATATTTTCTAGATTTCTACTTTTCTAATAATTATAATTATTATTTTTT
>QLNU02003225.1:25995482-26007165 GCA_006491805.2 Dysdera silvatica | reverse complement strand
TTGACGTCATCGATTTTTCGAGGGTTGTAACAGAATACGGCGATTCCATTCCTTTCTCGCCAATCCACTTGACTGCATGTGTGAAAATTGAAGCTACAGATTCTCATGAACGTTTTCCGTGTGTGTGTGGGGGGGGGAGTTAAAATGGCTAAAATATTTCTTACGTAATACGTGAACACTTCCATATATTGTTTTATATATTTAGCATTAAATATATTAACAAAATGCATCAAAACATTTACGAATTTTAACGTAATTTTAATGCCCCGTGTAACTTTCTGAGCCGCCCCCTGTAACTTCCAAAGCCCCCCCGTAATAAGCGTCTAGCTACGGGCCTGAGAGTTACGTATATTAACACAGAGGGTATTAACATAAATACAAAAACCCTACATATACAAATAAAATTAATTGTATTTCATTATAAAAAAAAAAGGATTAATAATAATATTCTAAAGCATAGTATAAATGCTGCAAAAATTTACTAAGCTAATTTTTAAATATTTCGTCTCTACGCAGAAAAGTGCAGTAAACTCTCGATTATCCGCGGTAATAAATGGCACCAATACCGTGAATAATCGAATTTGCGGATAATCCGAATAATAGAAATATTTGAAATATTGAGTTTTTGGTGCCATTAAATTTTGATTTTCACTTCAATGGCCATGCTAAAAAAAGCAAAGAGTGGCCAATTACGGCAAAATACTGCAGAAAATGGGATCATGACGTCATAAGAGCTTTGACCAATGAGAGCCGCGCCGCAAGTGAGGTTTTAGTCGCTCGTGACCTGGTGGCCCCGAGCTCGCGATGTTCCCAGTTAAAAACTACTACAACGCATAAAGCGATAGATGCAATATTTAATATCAGTCCCGTATTTTACGTATATAAGTACAAAACGTTCTTTTTTTTAAATTAAAGTTAATTAAAAATCATATTAGTTCAAACATGCCCTGGCGCACCTACCTTGGGGGCCCGCGCACCCCTTGGGCTAACAAAGTGGAAAATTATTACGCCAACAGAAATTCTTTTTTTGAAAGTAGTAAAATTGAAAGTAGTGACGATCCCAGCAACATTTCCCTGAACTCTGTGACATTGATGATACTACTGTTCAGACAAACAAAGGCAGTGGCTAGGGCTGTGTTCAAACGCTTTCTAGGAGGTAAAGGTAGACCAAAACAATTAAATTGGAAATTCTGACTGCAGATATTTCTAATTATGTCAAGAAATCTAACCTCACCGATGAAAATAGGATAACAGTGTTAAAAAGTCTTTGCGAATCATATGCAAATTGCAAGTTCAGTTTAAGTGGATATTTTGAAGCTCAGTAATGCCTATTTTGTTGATTGCCTATTGGTCGATTCGACACAATCGACCAATAGGAAGAAAGGTGCGGATGGCAATACCTCCTTTATTCTAGTTATTTTGGTTTCTTCCCATCAAAGTTTCCAATGTGTCCAAAATTCCCGAGTTTTTTACAACTCTACATATAACACCATTTTATAGGCTTACGAACGTTCAGATTCCTATACATTTTTTCAAGAAATCTAGCCATATTTGATAATTTAAAAATATTTTTATTAATTTGTTTCCGATTGTGAAGGTTGTGTAAATTATCTAATATACCAATAACTGTAATAAGGTTTGCGTTTTGCGGCACACGGACAGCAACGTGCATGCTGTGCATTGGTATACTGTTTCCGGGGAATCCGAACGACTTAAGACCTAGGGAACCAAACCCAAGCTACAGTGAACGGTTAGTCGTCTATTTTTATTTTTTGCTTTACCCCGTTGGACACCTAAATTAACGGCAGTATATTTGAATGCATTATCAGCACAGTTATATGAAGAGCGTGTTGATTGGTATTGAAACCCACACTGCAGTGAAATTTTGTATCTATGCATACACAGTTGTAGCTTTATAACCCCGTTACAAGTCTGTAACCCCACTGCATGAACTTTCTGCGTACGATTATAGTTACCATTGCACCACTCGGTGCATTGGGTAGCGGTAAAAATTAACTGTCAGAAATTATTTTGATTTCTCTTTTGCAAAGCCACTTGGCAACGGTGTTTTAACATGACCATATTGTAAAGTTTGTTTTGACGCGGCGAAAAGTTTTGAGCTCCAAAATTTCCCGCAAAACGTTCAGAACAGCTGATAGCGATCCGTTTTTCCAGTTTACTGTGCCAAGAAACTTCGAAAGCAATGTGTCACAGTAAAAAAATATGAAACGACGCAGAGATAGTTCCCCACATTCTGTTGCAACCAATCCCGATTCTAACAGTTTTCAATCATATATGAAACATTTGAATGTATTTTTGTATCCCACATTTAGCTCCGATCATTCAAAAATGAGGCGATTGGGGACCATATGCACCGTTAGGTTACTTGTCACATTTCTTTGGACCATTGCACTTGTTTGTCTCTATTACTGCTTTTCTATAGGAATAACGTTTTATCAGAACTGGTTTATAAAAGTAGGTGAAAAGTTGTTTCATTAAAGTGTCTGATCTTAGGGTTTTATGGTCTGGAACTTGATTCAAATCCAAGTACTTTAATGTTATCTGATTTTAAGTTTGGCTTATCTTGATCTTTTTAATATTATTGGAATGTGTGGAGCAAACTTTTTGTTGATTAGTTCTTGTTTGCTGATAATGAATTCTCCGATTTCACTCACCATACATACCAAATCTATACAAATAAAGAGTTCCGCCCCAAAAAGTTTTAATCATAGAATTTGTGATTGTTTTTGTGTTTACATTTTAATTTATATAAATTATTATTTTATTTAAAGGATATCTGTCGATAAGAAGGTAGGGAAATTTTTACTGGTTGGAAAACTTGGGGGGTGGGGTGGGGGAATTAAAAATGCAAAGGCCTAAAATAAAGAAATTTGAGGCACTAGTACACATACTGTTCCATTTCGTTTTTAGTGAGAAGTGTTTCCAATACACTTGGCAACTTTGTCTTGGCTTGCCGCCATGTTGCCCATGTTGCTTACGTCTCAATACAGGCTCCGCCCCTTTCCTTCCTCCATCCTACACCCAGCCCTCACCCCTACCCTCTCCCTCTTCTTCACTCCTACCGCTCTTTTTGCTCTCTTTAACTCCTTCACCCATACCCCTCTAACCTCATATTCTTTATCCTCCCCCTCCCAACCCCCATTTTCTTGGCCTGCTCTTCCTACTCCCCCTACCCCTCTAATCCCTTTCCACTCCCAACCCCTTCACCTCTTAACCTTTCTCCTCTTTTCCTCCATCTCTTCCCCTCCCCCTGCTCCTTTTTCTCAGTGCAGCGAACAAAATAAAAACGGCATACTAACTTTTATTCCTTTTATACGTCGGATAACTTCGCCTCTTTAACTACACAGTCATCCACGTTAGGCCTAGCATACCTTGCAAATCGGGTCCTTCTACTCCAAACCAAATAAACCTTCTCCCACAAACCAATCCAACAACATTCCTCTTCCCTTTCAACCGCAATTGAACAAAAAAATCCATATTGAAATGTTCCGACGTCTTCCTAAGCACTGCAATACTTCCATAAACGTCTTACCACCGCCACAGAGAAACACTGTATGATGCTCCACCCTGTGTGACATCACGTGTTAAAATTTCTGACGTCAAAACCCGGCCTACAGCGACTTTCCTTCATGTTTCTAGGGGAAAAATTTGAAATTCATTATTATAGTATAATAAGCGTAGTAAAATATTTTCTGCTGCAAGTTGAAACTGCTCCTAAAATTGCAGTCGTTAAGCTTGCAACATCATGCATTGTGGTCTGTACGATGCTTCGCATTTCTGTAGGTTGTGTTTTGTTCATTGCAATGAATCAAATTATGTTGGATTGATTGAACTGTGTTTTATTTTTATTATTTTAGTGTGTTTGAGAGGTAAGGGAAGTGTGGTTGAGTGGGTTATAAAAGAGGGTTTGATTGCGTCAGAGTATGTGTCCAAAATGTGAAGAGAATATGAAATTGTGTGCTAGGCCTAGTGTGGACGATAAATTTCAGTGGTGCTGTAGTAAAAGTGGCATGAATAATATCATAATACGTGTTGCGGAAGTGACATAAGAAGCCATAGAAAATTTCCCCATCCTTCTTGAACGCCATTAAAACTATTTTTCTGCCACACACAGCCAACCCTGGGAACTAGGTGAGTAGGGGGTGTAGTATACTTCCTACATGGCAGCTCTCTCGGAAGAACCATTCTTGTATAGCCTTTGGTGCAGGCATACAAAGATCATATGATGAGGAGTATGCCTACAACTCTGAAAACATTCCTTGTGCAAGCGCCTTGCCCATTGCCGTCCATAGTTCCATATGCGAGATACATGTTGGCCAATTCAACATTTATATATATTCGCCCATTGTACAACCTCACCGAGCATCATTACTTGTTGATGAAAGTCGACTTTCATCAACGATCAAGATCATTTCGGAAAAGGTGAAACAAAACATCAAGGTTCTTTGAGTAATTAAACTCCGTTAATATTTTCACACAGTTTATATTTGAAAACTGTTTTTTGTAATTTTGAAATGTGGTCTGGAAGTCTTTGTGAAACCATGTTAAGAACCCCTACCTTAGAGTGCTAGAACTTTTCTGTAGTTCCCTTATTGCGGTGGTACCCAACCCGTGGGTCGCGAACAGGTTTCTGGGGGTCGCCGCAACTATTTTTGGTTGCAATTATTTTTATAAGGAATTTTATACCAAACGTTGTCGACAGTTTTATATTTCAACATGGCCACACATATTGCAGTATTCTACTAATGGTTGTTAACATTGTAATATACATTAATATATTTAATTAATATAATATACATAATGTAATGTATAATTAATATAATTTTATATTTAATGTGTTTTCTTTACTCTGTTAAAAATGCTTTTATTATGCAAATGTGGCGGTTGTGGACAAAGTGGGATCGTAGATCTTTTGGTTAGTAAAAAAGGGGGTTGCAGATCTATTGGTTACCAAAAAAGGGGGTCATGGATATTTTGGTTACTAAAAAAAAGGTGTTCGTTGATCTTTTGGTTACTAAAAAAGGGGATCACTGATTACTTGGCTACTATAAAAGTGGGTTCCGGCTTCAATAAAGTTGGGAACCACTGCCTTAGTGTATCCAATAATAATAAATCCAAATGGCTGTCATATTTGATACATTTGTCATTTCTTTACATCTGTAGTCATTCTCTTTGTTTTCTCCTCCTATTATGCTGTTAATATTTAATAAAAACTTTCCCATTTTTAAGAAGATAATGATGGCCATTTCAGTGAAGTTATTTTTTCACAATGCCCTGAAGCACCATGGCACAAAGGTTGGAAACCATTGCTTTAATGCTTTTCTTGAACCGTGTGTTTAATAAAAAAATGTATTAAAATCCATTCTGATAAAATCAGATAATTTTCACATATCATGTGATGAAGTTTTGGTAATTCATCTCTTCTTGTAACTTACTGTGTTGTCTTTAGTGGTAAAAAAAAAAGTAAAATGTTGTTATAAGTGAAGGGGTTTTTATTAATAGTGGACGTTTTTTCAAATACGATTCATGTCTTTACATTTCGGTTTGTTACAGGTTTTCATGAAATTTGCGAAAGTGCAGTTAAGAACATTTGCTTATTTTTAAATTCATAGGTTTTCCACTTCCCGTTCACCGTTGTGATTTGTCACTTGGTTGTGAAATTTGTATTTTCTGCGTTAATGCGATGTACATACCAATTATATACTGGAAAACAGCGGATTGTTTTGGAGTGGTCTACATATTGTAAACAATTAGCTCCAACTGGTAAAGTATTGGTTTATTTCTCAAATATAATTATCCTTCTTTGCACTTACCAATATTCCATATTGCTGAATTTTATTGTCAGTATTACCAATATTCTTAACAATAACGTGAGGTTGATTACCGTACCTACGAAAGGTAAATATATCAGTCCATATCAAATACTATATAACCTGTCTATCTCAAATATCGCAGTAACGAGGAAAAGAATTTGAGAGAGGGAGTTTTCAAGGTATAGAAGTATTTATATAAATTGTACATAATATATTGTATTGAATTATGTATACATTAATGAAATATGAGGCCTTAAAAACAACAATAGAAACGGTACAAGTCCATTTTTGCTTAAAATGACGTATGAAAGGATTTACGTATAATCAGACCGACAGTTTCGTTTTGGCCAACAGTTACGGGGTGCTATCCTCAGAATTTTTCGGAAAAAATCAGCGATTAATTACACTATGGTCATATACCAGTGTTGCAGGCAACAAGGCAACCCCAGAGGGTACTTCCATGGACTTAACTCAAAAATTTCATTTTTGTGACTTATACCACTGTTGTTTTCAACGCCTCATATGTGCATTGAATATAGGCTGGAAATTCATAGATTTTGAGATGTAGAATTGTTCAAGGTAAAGAGATTGTACTGTATAATTGTCCATAGCCTTTTTAACCCCAGTGATCAATAGTTCAAGTCTTTTATCACAAACAGTGGCATATCCACAGGGGGGTGGAATTAAGGGATTCCCCTCCACCCAAATTGGTTAGAACGGGTACCGATTATAACAACGGAATTTTTACAAAAAAAAAATATATATTTCTTATGTTTTTTAATTGCTTGTTAGATGCAGGATCCAAAGAAAAAAGACTCGTTCACTGAAAGCTGTTAAATTGTATTGCTCTTAATTATCATACCAAAAAAAAAAATTCCATATTTTCCTCGGTATGTTTGGAAACTTGCTAATTGTAGACTCGGTATAAATGAGCCCTACTGCATTTTATGTCCCCACCTCCAAAAAAAACCCTCTCTGCATCCACCATTATCACAAATATTGGCGAAGATTATTTATCAACAATGCCAATGTTCAAAATGGAATATGTTGATTAAAATCAAGATTTCAATCACTTGATTTTTTTTTCAAAAATCATTAGATTTAAATAACATTTAATTATATTTTTTTATTGGTTTAATTGTATTCAAGATTAAAGTATCCTAGAACAGGATTCGTGTTATTTAAACATTTTTTACATTTTCCACTGAGAAATATTCAACTTTTATGTAGTAGTGGATGATAAGCAGTTAAACGCACATACACACACACCTTTAATTTAATTATAAAAACATGGAATCAAAACATAATTTTAAATTTTATTAATTATTTAAAAAAATTGACTAGTTTTCTGACTGTTATGAGTTGAATAGACCTGTAGTTTGTGTAAAAAAGTGTGTAAGAACTAATTCTGCCAGTACAAAATACCCAAATACACACATTTTCACTCTAAAGCAGATATTTCAAGGTGAACTATAAATGAGAGTGGGAGAAGTAATCTTTCATTGTGGCCTAATGCTCAATCCATAGCACCCCTTTGAAAAGTGGAAAGAATTCATTATTTATACCAGGTTGTTTTCGTATGTCTTTGGCAAGCTACACATTGAAGTATCAAAGGAGTAGGAATGGTCAGGGGCAGACTGGGTTCTCTCAAAAGGCACATACCTTGGATTATTGAGGGGCGGCAGTCCTATCATCCTTGATGGCACACCGGCCTAGTCCGCCCCTGGGAAAGGTGTACTATTGACAAAGTGTAACAGAAAATGTGCATTCATTGCCTGTCTGACATGCATATTGCATCTGCGGAAGTGTCCACCATACCGAGGTGTTGCACTCTCATTTCTTATATTGTCAATGTATAAACAAATAAAATACAAGGTACCAGGGCGGAAATTTACATACAAAAGGTTAAACACTTGTAAAATAGCAATGAAAAGGATCACCTAAACTTTCGGACGCTTTCAGCAGCAGTCCTTCATCAGAAGTAATCATTACTCCTGATGAAGGACTGCTGCTGATAACTCCGAAAGCTTGGATGATCTTTTTCATTGCTATTTTACCAGTGTTTAACCTTTTGTATGTAAATTGTCAACATATAGTTTATCTTAATATTAAACAACATTTGACAAATTCATTATTAATTTTAGGTATTGTTAGTGCCTTGGATATTGGTCTTTCGAACTGGAGTTTTGAATTTATCACAATCTCTTTGTAAGTAGGTTCTGATTTTGTCTTATGTTTTTGCTAATATTTGTTGCTCTAAATTAAAGTAACACACAAAAATTTAAAGAAGCAATGAAATAAGCTGTATGTAGTGGCAGTTCTAGGCTAGGGCTGCAGAAGACCATGGTTCCCCCCCCCCAAATAAAACTGGATTTTATTACCCTGACTATATGCGCTGTTCAGGAATTGTGTCCCCAAATTTTTTTGCCTAGAACCGCCACTAGCTGTATGTGTTATTTGGTTCCAAGTATTGCACATGTGTACACATAAAGAAATGGCATGTGGCCATTGAAATAATGTTGTTTCCCCCTGTTATAACGACGAAAAATTTTACAAAAACAAATATAATATAAAAATAAATCATCTTTGTGTAATCTAATGTGAAGTCATTTTTTACTTCCTATGCATGTGTGTCGGAATTCTTTCTTCTGTGTTTTAGCTTTTTTTTAATAAATTTGAAGAGTCAGAACATTTTTGCTTTCAACCAAATATACCCAAAAAACATGGATTCCTTTAATGGTAAAGATACGGATACAGTTAATATATTCCAGTGAGATTTTGCCACAGTGCTATAGAATAACACACACACATCATGTAACTAATTTTTTCCCAATGAATAGTTAATGCCCGCTTTAAAATACCTGTTGTATGAATTTCTGGTCGTTATGGTTTTGGATCTCGTCCCAAGAAGTCTGGTGTTGATTCCCAAGGCCTTAAGAGATTTGGATTCCTCAAAAAATGTAGATCCATTGCCCTGTCAAGATTCTACTTACCTGAAAAACCTGAAATGATCAGGAATTTGAAATTGTCCTGAAGGGTCAGGGAAGAACGTGATTTTTTTGGTTAAACGTAGAAAAGTCAGGGAATCCCTTCTTTATTGACTTCCATTTTGAATAGCCAAATTTCCCATGAACATGAAGCCATTTTCCCTATAACTGAAGTTCCATTGAAAGTTGCCTGTGATTGGTCAGGTAATTTCGCCTAAAAAGTCGAGGAAACATCCGAAAAAATCGGACAATTTTTTTTTCCTAATATAAGTGAGAGACCTGCCTATGTTGGTATTTTGATAAGGTATTTGTCTATCAGGATAATAACCCGGATTCTATTCTCGATGGTATTGGAGCATGCATGCTGTTTTTCTGCCCATTGTGGTCCGGTGTTTGGTTTCCTTAGTGGCGTAAGTTGAGATTTCTTGGAAAAGTGTGCCCCAATGCAGCATGGCCATTGCTTCCCACACTGTAATAAATACCAACAGATGATTACTATTTTTACTATATGTTTGGTTAGTACTTTTGTAATTTTTCTTTTTATCTTCTAGATATACAATGACCAAGTCTACGTGTATCATATTTATATTAGGTTTTTCCCTTTTATTTGGACTCGAGAAAAAGGTATTAACTGCTCTGAATATTTAATACTGATTTTAAAAAGTTGTTGATGTGATAGTGTTCACTCTAAATCAGTGGTTCCCAACTCAATTTAAGTCGCAGACCACTTTGCCATTTCAGTTTAAACCGCAAACCACTTTTCCACTTCAATTGTACCTGCAGACCACTTTGAAAAATTCTCATGAATGGACACCAAGACCTTAATAAAAAAGGGAACTGGGTCTTTTTTGGGGAAAATGTGTTTGTACAATCTTTCTTTGGTAAAAAAAAAAAAAGAAATAAACAGAAAAAGAAATAATAAAATCTAATGATAATACAGTCAAACCTCGTTAAGACGAACATGCTTAAGACGAAGTACTTTTAATACGAACCGTAATAAGTTTTGTACTCACATATAGCAACTAAGGAAAAATTGTTAGGTGCCATTGATGCCTAACTGTTTCTGTTCCTAATTTCTAACCCTAGTGTATACTTCGCAAGAGTTTACAGCAATATTATTAGATTTAGAGAAGGCTATTGTGAACCGTAATTCTACAACTTATGTTGGAAGTGGCCCAACAGTTGGAGGTTTATTAAAAACCGTGAAAACTTTTCATTTCTTTCAACAGATCTGCTTTTTGTGTGATATTTGTGTTGTTGTTTCCAGATTGACTTTGATAATTGAAACAAATACAATAGATCTTTCAGTTATCGAAAGCAAAATTTCTTATGCTGTAGCAAAACTCAAAAAATTAAAAAGAAAACCTGGGGGACAACACTGCCTAAATCGTACTAAAAGAGCTATGGATATGGGAATTGAAACACCTATTGGGGATAATGATAGTAAATTTGAAAAACAAGCCTAAGAGTTTTGGGATATTTTGATATCAAGCATTGAGGAAAGGTTAGAAAATTTATCAGTTGTGTCCAATCTTAGTGTTGTAAAGATTGATAAAATATCTTTATGGTGATAATGAAGTATCCTGCTTGGCAGAACATTATGATGAAAACAAACAGAAGTTGCTTGCAGAGTGGGATAATTTTAAACAGACATTTATACAAGAATCGAAGAAAGTGGAAGATGATGAAGAGGCAGAGTTCAGTAAAAAGCTTTAGGAATATCGAGTTTATTAAAGTTTGTCAGGCAAGGATAAAGTCATTGGAGAACAATTTCCAAAAGTCAGAAGATTTCTTTAAATTGTAAATGCTATTCCTATGTCCATATCAGCAGTGGAAAGAATTTTTTCGCAAGTTCGAAACATTTTAATTGACGAAAGAAATAGATTAAAACTTGATGATGTTAATGGTATATTAATGATGAAGCCAAATGGGAATCAGAAAAGCTGTTCATCATTGGTTAAATATTAAAAGCAGAAAATTATTTAAAAAGCAAATTAAAAAAAATTCGTTAATGTAATTTGTTAATTGTGCTTCTCTGATGTTGATTTCATTGTTTGGAAGAGTTTACAAGAACATTTTTCAATCATCTGTTTCTAATCAAAATTTTGACTGAAGTACAATGAAACAGGTTTGAAATTTGTTTTTAAATTCCTAAACAAGGCAAATGCGATTAATTTTAAGTAATGGATTGATTTTTTTATCGATCGATTTTTAAATTAAGAAAGAACTGTATTGAACAAATTTGTATTTAGAAAATAAATTAAGAATCTTAATTTGTAAATACAAATTTCATTGTGCAGATATCAGTACTCCACTATGAGTAGGCTGCTCTTTAACTTTATTAATAGAAGTAGACGATTATTATACAATTATGAAAAATATTTTATGTATTGTTGAAGTTATTTTTGCATATTAATAATATAACACATTACTATAACTTAATATAAATGTAAAATAATTTCTTTACAGGTCTATGGAAGCGTTGAAGTATTACGTAAGCAATATTTTGGCCATTTTATACCCCTCTCCCTCCTAAGCAAAAATTAACATTGGCTAACATAGGAAAATAAGCACAACAGCAATGCCCTCCTTCCAAACGTGCTTACGTAATACTTGAACTCTCCCTATTAAAAAAAAGTGTTTCTCTACAAAACACTCATTAAAAATTTGCTCTTTTTTTTTTTAAAGAAAAAGTGCCCTTTTTTTTAATACACCCTGCCCATTTTTCATCCTGGAGTGAACACTAGAATGGATAATTTTAACATGAAAATCAATACTAAAAGAAAAAGTGTACACAGGAAAAATTTTCTTTACAAAAATATTCGGTACTTGTTTGTTATAGTGGCCCCTGAGATTACGATC
>QLNU02003225.1:25966052-25987055 GCA_006491805.2 Dysdera silvatica | reverse complement strand
AAAATATGCTGTCGCAAAAATGCTAAAATGGGGCAAAAAAGTTGTAGCAAAATGCTAAAAAATATTAGTTGCTTTCGTTGCTCGAAAAATCGTATCAATGAAATTATTTATATCAACGATGCTTAACAGGTGCTGTTAAGAATTTTGAAGAGGAAACAAAAAGGAACAAGAAAAGATCGCTGAAGTGCAAAACGGATATTCTGGAATCGAGGAATCCTGTTTTCAGAGAATAAACTGTGGTTAAAAATGCCTGTCGCATTTTCGCGATGGGCAATAATTTTTTCTTCGCATTTTCGAGCAACTCGTCGCATTTTGCGAAAAACGAGACTGCAGCTTAAACCCTGATGGGTAGTGATGTTGAAGTCTTTTGTGTGAAAGAAGTGTAATAATCTGCAAATCCATCTATCAGATAGAGACAAAAGAGTCGCAAGTAGTATTGAATTGCTCGATGAACTTTTCGCTTTTAAAGATTTATTTGCATCTGATCTTTGTCAATTTCGCAATCCTCACGAAACCTTGTACTTCATTCACATAAATAACCTATCATTCCCAAACCTTAGTATTGCATTCAGAATTCTATTGACCCTTCCAGTGAGCATTGCAAGTAGAGAAAGATCTTTTTCAAGGTTCAATATAGTTAAAAATTATTTACGATCAACTATATTCGCAAGATAGGCTTGTAAACTTAGCAATAATTTCAATCAAAAATTATGTATTTTCAAAATTAAATATCAGTGAGCTAATCCATAGATTCGCAAATGTGAAAGCGCACAAGAGAAAGTTTGTGTAATCAATTATGTATTATTATAATTTGTAATTATTTTGTTTTTATTTCTTTCACTTTTTTTTGCTAAATAAAAGAAATATTTTTTTTTTTATTATTATTTGCACTAAAGATTTCCTTACTTCACAATGTATTTTTCACTTACTCTTATATTTTTAATAATAGTTGAGTTGAGAGATAAATGAAACTGAATAGTAGGGATGTATTCTAGGGTGGGTTCAGGGAAGCTCTCCCCGCTTCTCCCAATATAACAGCTTTTTTTTAAAAAAATTACAATGGATGTATTATTATTCAAGAACAAATGCATATGTGCATTGTTGCCTCAATTTGTTTTTAGAACAGGCATTGGGGTAAGGGGCGCCAATTTACAATTTGCAGAGGGGCGCCAAGCATACCAACGCCGGCCCTGCCTACACCTGCCTGGGTTATGACAGGCTAGAGCATAAATGGAAGTATAGAAATAAATTGGTTTCTGCTCAAATTTTGAAAAATTGTGTTTTTTGTTTAAAAGTAATCTTATGTGGCATCCAGATTGTCGTTCTTAACGTTCTCTTAACATTTTAAAAACTTCTACCTCTTTTAGAACTTTAAACCTCTTTTAGAACTTTAAGTCAACTAAAATGAACGCTTTTTAAAATTTAAATTTTTCAAAATTTGAACGTAGACTTTTCTTCTATACTGCTCAAATATTTCCCATCAAATGTCTATGACTGGGGAACTTTCACTGAGTTTTCAAGTAGTTAAACTTAAAAAAGAAAAAAAAACTCACCATATAAGGATAAAATCAAAGGAAAAATCTAAAAAAAGTGAGAAAGTGACTCCTTTAGCAAATAAGTGAGTAAAAGTGACCTTTCCAAAAAAAGTGAGAAAAGTGACCAGTTTGCAGTCCTGCTCGTATTGAATTCAACTGTATATATATATACCGTAATTTATGAAAGAAATGCCATACCCAGCATAAATGCCACATCCATAATATTGAGCATGAATCAGAAAGTGACATCATAAATGCCACACGTAGCGTAACCACATTCGTGGTAGGGAACTTAACTATGTGGGAAAAATCGTAAACACCGCATCGACACAGCGTAAATGAGGCTAGCGACATTCATTTAAAATTTTATACAGTTTAAAAAGTATTTGTAAAATTTAAAACTTTTACACATCAGTGTAACTATCCTGAGGGGCTAAACTTTTTTCAGGGGGTGCTTTGCTTCCACTTGACAAAAAATTTAAAATACTTCATATGTGTTAAATTTTTGTTCCTAGGCAGGGATAAAATTTTTCTTGGTGGAAATAAGCCACCAAGCACCCCCCAGTTTTTGCTAAATGTGCATTTTTGTTTCCGCTCAATATCCTTTGTGTATAACACCGCATTACTTCAGCGTAAAGGAAACCAGAAAAGATTTTAAAAAAAAACAAAAAAAAATCGTAAACGGCGTTGGAAATAAGTATTTCATTTTGAGCAGCAGTACTGCTCCTCAAAATGATATTCGGATATTGAGAAGCAGTTCCACAAAATTGAGGGGTTTCTTTTAAGATATCTAATGTAATGCCATCATCGCCAGGGGATCTTCCTTTCTTCATACTTTTTATTGCAAATGCTACTTCTTCTTTTAAGATTTTAGGAGCTGTTCCTTCGACTATTTCAGAGTCTTCGTTTAATCCACTGTTTCCCTCATACAGCTTTCTGTAGAATTCTTCAACTCTTCTAAGTATTTCTTCCCTATTTCTTGTTACGGTGCCATCCTCTCCTTTTAATGCAATGATGTGTTTCTTCCCAATAGACAAACTCCCTTTAACAACCCTAAGGCTCTTGTTATTTTCAATGGCTTTCCTTACTAGCTCACAGTTGAATTTTCTTATGTCTTCTTTCATGCTTTTGCGCAGAGTTTTACAAAGTTCTATGTACTCAATCCTGGAACTGGTATTTCGATTGTCCACCTTCATATCTCTTCGCCTTTTCATGAGCTGTTTCGTCTTCTCAGATAATTTGCTATTGTGCTTTTTACAGGTTACACCACCAATTTCCCCAGCAGTTTCAACTATTGTCTTAACAATGTTTTCATTTGCTTCTGAGATATCACTTTCATCAATAAGTCCTTCCAGTGCAGAAAAGCGATTTTTTAATTCCAACTTGAATGCCTCGGTATTTTCTTTTAATTTCTTTAAATCCACCCTCTTACTTACTTGTTTCCTAATGAGCTTCTGTCGTTCTAATTTAGTATTTAAGTGCACTTTACATCTCACCATTCGATGATCACTTCCAGTATTAAATCTGTTCAGTACGCTGCAATCTTCAATAATTGATTTCTTGTTTGCCAGGATATAGTCAATTTCACTAGTTCCCCCATTTGGGTGTTTCCATGTCCATTTTCTTTGCGGTTTCTTCTTAAAAAATGAATTCATGATGCTAAGATTTTCAGCTTCTGCAAATTCGATGAGTTGATCGCCACGTTCATTCCTTTCCCCATATCCGTATTTACCAACCGATGTCTCTCCTTGTTCCTGTTGTCCAATTCTTGCATTGAAATCCCCCATGATGAGCTTGATATGTTGTTTCCCTTTGGTGTGTAACTCTTTGATTTCTTCATAGAATGTATATATATATATAGGGAGGGGGGAGACACAGACCTACCTAAGAATGTCAATGAATGTATTGCGTTGAAACAGAAACAGTTGTCTGAAACCCAAGATTTTATTTATGGAGTGGGATATACGCCTCTATAACAAAATTATTGGAAGAAGACCAAATAAGCATTCTTTACTCCCATTGATCATTTTAATGATTCCACCTAATGACCATTTTTTTACTTCTGTAGGAAGTAGTTACACTGTACTTTGCCGTAAAGTTCACTGGCGATGGCATATCCACTCTGAACTACATCGGAATAGTTGTTTGCTTCATCGGGATTGTGTTGCACGTCATCCTCAAAGCCTTGCATTCTGGTGGTGAGTGCTGCTGACTTTTTTTTTTTTTTTTTTTTTATATATGCAGGAAATTTCAAGTGTCATTGATACCATCCCAAATGACACATCCTGTGGTATTGGGTCCGTACTTGGGAACGATTATAATCAGTTTATATGATTACGATTACTATAGTAGGATTATGATTACTATTATCTAAGTATTAAAATTTAGATTACGATTTTGATTACGATTGCAGTCAATTTTCAATTATGGCTCTGATTGGGAATATACATTAAAAAAACGTGAATACGATTACATGCACGCAATCAGAAATAATCAGTTCGATTACGATTATAATCACAGCGATTATAGTTAAATGAAATTAAAAAATGTGATTATATTGCAGATTACAGCTACTTCAAAACATTCGATTACGCTTACATTTGATTATAATCACTTGATTATGATTACTCAGAGTCTGATCAGGACATGAAACTGCAAACAAAAAGAATTAAATTTGATAAGTTTATTGTTATAGACAAATTGGAACTAGATGCAGTTTGTAGTAGAAGTTATTTACTTTGAATGTAATATTTTTAATAATATGTTAACCAAGTTGTTAAAGAATATTACAGATTAAGAATATAAGTAACTAAAAACGTAACAAGAAGGTAAAAATCAAGCCATTATTGTGTCAGTTCAGGGATAAAAATGAAGGATTTTTTAAAGTCATTTCAAACAGATGAAAGCATATATCTTTCCCGAGCAAAAAAAATATATTCCCCCTCTATTCTCTTATCTGCATTTGTATGTACGATATTCTTCATCATTAATGGATTCTAAAAGACTGTAATTCTTCAAAATGTCTTGGGAACAACATATGGTAAAAGTTTAAAAAGAACAGAAATGTCGTCATGCACATGTGCACTTAAAAACAAACTAGCATTATAGACATATCCAGTAAACATTAGTACTTCAGGCTATCTGTGGGAACTGCAGAAAATATCCTGATAGGCAGTATTGTTATAGTCAGATATTGCGGTATATAATTCTCATTTTTAATTTTTTTTTTCCATAAAGTAATTCAAGTAAGTGTGCATTAATATTAGGGCTACTTTTTTTATGAAATTCTGATGAGCTATAATAGAAAAACAAGAATGCTGAAAAAGGTTTTAATGCATACAAAAGTTAGCATAAGAATGCTACTTCTTCAAGTTGTCACCTTCCAAATTGCGGTATTTACCATAGCATGATACCAACTGTTCTATATTCTCCCCATAGAATATTGCAGTCAGAGTCCAGAGTGAACCTTTGCGATTTTCCGGAACTTACCGTATACAAAAGTTGTGACAGCCTAGTTTTTCTGTTACGTTAACAGAGCTGATCACGAAATTTGGGGGAAATCAGCAAACAAATCGGAAATTGCGAACTGGTGTCTCTCTCAAACTTTGTCTATCTCTTCAGCAACGTCATCCATCTCCATCGACTTTCTCTCCACGTCATTGTTAGGGATATTAATTCATTCTTGAAAAATCTGACACCGTTTTTTCACATTGTGCTATTTGTGTACTCTTCCCCATACAAATTATACAATTTCCCATGAATTTCACTTGTGTTCTTCAGCTTGTAAAAACTGAATTACAGAGTATACCTCATACTTGGTGGGAGTGCCGATCGTATTAGCCATGTTTATATTCACACTGCATGAACGCAAATGGAAAAAAAAGGCAACCCGTATGGAATACAATAACAGACTGATGACTTAATTTCGGTAAATAGATACCAAGTTGCTATGGCAATGATGTTTGATTTTCCTGCTCATCGGAACTTCATAAAGTAAATAGCCTTTGTACTTTAGAATATTTGCTTCGTGGGAAACTCATTTTTTTTTTTCAGATCATGCAAAAGGTAAGTTCATTTCCTTTTTGTTTTCTTATTTCCCTATCTCATTAATAGTTTTTCACGGGTGCTCATAGCACGTACTTTCATGTATGAGGAATGAGTAGACAATGATGAGTGCTTGCTCGCATGTCTTATGCGCATATTAATCTTCTATGCATGGCATATCTTCAGGTCACAGTACTTCACCGACCAAGGATTTTCTGATGTCCTGCTATATTAACCTTCTGCATTATCTCTCGGTGATAGGACTTAAGGTATCTCTTACTTTTACCGCACTTTGTCTCTGCACATTAACACACATGCACTGTCTCATTGCACTTTACCTCTGCACGCTGAGCACATGTATAATGTTGTTCTAATTGTGTTAGAAATTTATTTTGATTTGCAAACTATTATTAATATTGTATTTTAATTATGATTCTTTTTTATCTGATAAATGTATTTTAGTGAATGCACGCTGCTTTCTCTCTTTGTTTTTTATGTTTTCTAACAGTGTGTGTTTCATCTGGCGATTGTTAATAGCAAAGAACTTAAACTGTAATAGTTTTGCTTATACATCCATCATGTTTTGTTTTTACGAAACTGCATGCATGTGTTTAAAAAAAAAAATCATCTTTCAAACTTTCGCTCTAGTCTACATTTAGCTGGTTTGCAAATATCTGGTGTGTAATTTTTTTAAATGATTGCAAATTTGAATGTTTTGTGATTATTACTTCGTTACTAAAGAACCATCCAAGACCAAAAACAAAAAGCTCTCGAACAAGGTGGATTGATGAAATAAAAGAACAGGTTAGAATAACTTGGGATAGACACATGTGGAGAGATCGTCATTCGGCAAAGGATAGATATTGAATTTTGGTTTTGAATATCGTGCGCATCTTACTACTAACTATGCCTATTTACATACTATATATGTTTAAAGGAATGTCAAACAGGAAATTTACATTAACCATCCTTGAAATAAAAATTAATGTGGAATAACTCACATTATTAGTGTTATATATAGAGACAAAGTTAGGGTCCCTCGCACCCCTGGAAGTCCTAGATTTGTCAGGAAATTTGAAGTCGCCTCTAAAAATCAGGGAAAGATAAGATTTTTTGTGTTCAAATCTGGAAAAGTGAGGGAAACTTTCCTATCTTCTATTCACAATAGCTAAACTTCATGCATACATGAAGCTATTTACCTCAAAAGAGACGTTTAATGCTCAGTTTTATTAGCTATTAGAAAATTTTGTCAGAAAGTAAGAGAAAAACCAGGAAAGGTCGGGGAACTTCCCCCCCCACCGTGAGAAGGGACTCTACAAAGTCGAACTTTGCATTTTAAAGGCTTAATAACAAACAGTTATTTCGACACTGGCGTAAGGTTTAAAAAACACGACGTTTCGGGAGCCAACTGCTCTCTTCATTAAGTGAGGACAAAATGCCAAAGGGAGCAGTTGGCTCCCGAAACGTCGTGTTTTTAAACCTTACGCCAGTGTCGAAATAACTGTTTGTTATGGAATCTCCTGGTGAAACTCTGTATTGTTTCGTTAGAGACTTCATTATACACAGATGTTTTGAGATTCTAGCAGCTGGCTCACCAGACAATCTTAAATTATTTTCTTTTGATGTAATATTGAGATTTTTTTTTTACCACTTAACTTCTTGTTCTAGTGTTAAAGGGCCTGGGCCTCCTTAATGATTACACCCCACTCCCTCTTTTGTGTAAAGCTTCCCTTTGCCATTGTAACATAGTGTAATATTCTGTTGACGGACTTCGGGTTGCATGGTCGTCAAGGCACCAAAATGACGTCACAGACTTACAAAAAACAAAAATTGTATTTACAAAATTAAGGCAACAGTGGTTCAGCATCCTTGGCGACCTACTTGTCTTCAAGCCACAGCATAACCCCAGTCATCTTTGCCTCATAAAAGACAAATATAAATTTTCCCCCTGTAGATTAGTTCTTGTAATCCCCTTATATCACAAGCTATAGGTTTTCGTACAGGTGGTATACACTAGTAGCTGTATTTTAAATTGTAGGAGAATGGCAAAAAAATTTCAAGGTAAGAGGTTTCAAGATATTGAAGTTCCTGTATATATAATATATACAGGTTTCGTTGAATATATACAAGGTGGTCATAAATTATTTTCGGGGTTTCCTTATCTCATAACTTTTGGTTAAAGAACATGACGAAAAAAATTAGTGTACATTCGTAACGTACAATTAAAAAAGTTTCTATAATAACGAAGTTAGCAATTTCCACATGTCAGCGTTTTGTTGCACGTAACACGTTAAGATGAGACTCGGTTTCCTTCCAACAGTTCTCCGGCATTTGCAGCATAACACTTTGAATTGCAACAGCAATTCTTTACTTCAGTTCATGCAGTGAGAGCGCAGGAGTTTTGTAGGCAATGTCCTTGACATACCCTCATAAGTAAAAGTCAAGTCCAGTGATTTCGGAGGCCATGGAAGTGGTCCATCTCGTTCATACCATCTGCAGGGGAAAGTTCATGTCTAGGAACTTATGAACAATTATACCCCAATGTGGTGGTGCACCATCGTGCTGGAATATCACATGTGACTGACGACATTGCAACTGGGGAACCATATACAGCTGTGTCATGTCCAGGTAATTCACGGAGTTTACTGCTTTTTCAACCAAAAAAAAAATGGCCAAATACCTTCAGTGTATGACAAAGGCTTCCATGTGGAAAGTACTTTACTTTGTTTCTATTATTATAAAAACTTTTTGTGTTGTAGTTTACAAATATGTAATAATTTTCTTCATCGTGTTCTTTAATTAAAGGTTATTGGGTAAGGAAACCCCGACAATAATTTATGACCACCCTGTATTTTGTCAATACATAAGTATAGATGTAAATGAAGCATTTCTGACTTGCCTTAAAAAATAACCTCTTTATAGTTTTTGACATTTTCTTCAATTTAGCAAAATTTTCAACGTTCTTTTTATACTCACCATTTGCATCTCTAACAGCTAGAGGACATAAGAGTAAAATAAAGCTACTAAACAAAACAAAAGCAAATGTTAGCTAAGCAAAATTACAGATTTGCCACAGTACCATCATCAGGTAAGGGTGCCGATAGCTGCTTTTGTTGAGAGGGGTGGGGCTAGAAAAAAAGGGAGATGGGAAGACATACTTATTTACTAATTATCAGCAAATAAATTACAATTTTAAATTTATTATTTTTCTTTGCATTTTTATCTTGGAGACTCCCAGGTTTACCCATAACCTCATACGAACTAGAGCGGCAATAGAATTAGATGTTAATGCATTAAAATAAAAAAAACTAAGGTCAGGGGTTCGTGGAAATACACGGATATATAGGTAAGAATAACTTTAAGTTAAAAAAAAATAGGTTTATTAAACGTAAAAAAAAATGTGTGTATTTTCATGTTATTGAATGACTTTGCTAAGAATTGTCAGATTTTCATGACAGTGTAGTACAAGGAGTTGAGTTATTCCTTGCTGCGATATGGTGGAACGAAATCGTGCTTTTACTTGGCTTAAAGCACTAAAGGTTCTCTCTGAAGCTGCAAATGTTGTTGGAAAAGTCAGTGTAAGCAATAGCAGCCTTCCGATTCGGTCGAGTAGAATTTTCGATGTTGTAGGTGAACTTCGCTATTGCCTTGTATACTCCTTAACGGTGGCCGCAGGGCTGTCGAAATCTCCTGCATAGTTTCTCAGCTGCTCCTGAAAGTTCTCAATACTTTGAGCTGGAATTAGCAAAAGACTTTCAAGGTTCGTAACTGCGATTGACTGTGTCAGATTGATCAAATCGACACCGAAATTCAGCTGTCATAACTGTAATACCTCTCTTAATTTCTTCCTCCGTGTCTCCTTCTCTGATAAAACAACACATTCTGAAGAACATGTATTATGTCATAGCAAGATTCTTCCTGGAGGGGCATCGCCCCTTCGGAGAAATCACCATGGGAGCGACTCGCTTCTGCCGTCAAGTAGTTTTTGCTTTTTTCCCACAATTAATATAGTAGGGAATGGGACAGGAGCGCCATCTAACATTTGAACTTGGAAATAGCGTCAATGTTCAAGGTAATCAGAGAGAATTTGGCAAAAATTAGCTGTCCACCCAATGCTTACCCGGCTTAGAATAATAGCTTGAGAGGTTGATGGCAGAAATGGGAGTGCTAGTGGAGCAAATTAATCAAATCAATTGATCAAACTTATTAACTGTTCATTGATCAAGTTAATCAAATCAGTTTGATTGATGTGGATCTCTTTCCAGAGTCGGAAACGGAGCAAGAGCTTGAAGGACGACAACGATTGCTAGGGCAAATGGACGTTGAACTCGGAGATGAAGACACCATCTTTGAAGCTAATCTGCATTATAGCAAATAATTGCTGTGTCATGTTCGATATGCCACAAATGTAGTGCCACGGGGGCCAATGAGTAACAATCAATTTCAAAATAATATTTGCTCAATGTGTGAAACAAGATGGCACAATTCCAATTTTTAGTCAATTTCCGTGTCATGTGATTGATGCAAATTTGTTTCTTATAATTTTTTTTTTTTTATCTCAAAATGCATTTTTAATTGAAAGCAATGCTTCGATACTTCTAATGTTCTTATTTCATGGATTTTTTGGAAAAGGCTGATCCAGTTGGAAACAAATTCCAATTGTAACCCTCGACGAAGAGTGCTCCTATCCTAAAGGTTATCTTCCTGTATACGTTAACTCTCTATGCTGCTCTACATAATCCTGTCATAGGAATGCACATATTAACTCATTCGCTACCAGCCGTCACATACATGTGTGACACAGCTGTTTCTTACTAGAGCCTAACATGACATATATGTGATAGATGTTTTTGTTCAATTTACTAAGGCATGTTTAAACGTGTTGTGTTTTGAACAGAATTATTAAGTTCTAAAACGGTAAACTGTATGAAGACCATACTTGGTCTATGATAATATTAGATTATTTTAAAGTTGTACAGCGGTTGAATAGGTCAGTTCAACAGGGCAAGTGAAATTAAGTTAAGCAAGTAAATTTAAAAAGGAATACATTTTGTGAATCCAAATTATTAAAATTGTTATGTAAGTAGCTAAAATTGTGTAAACTATACAAATATTTTTGCATTGCATAATTTTTAACAGAATCATATCTATTCCAATTGATGTCATATAATCCCGAAAAACATCTTGGGCTATGGTGGTCATTTCTCCCAGAGTATGCTGGTAGCGAACAGGTTAAAGTAATCAAGAATGTAAACCACTCTGCAGTGGCTGAGTGGTTACTTATTTAATTGTCAAACAAATACAGTAGAAGCCCTTTAAGCCGGCATTCTTTGGTTCGACACAGTCTATAATCCGGCACTGATCGAGCTGCTCGCTTTGGTTTTTTTGGGTGGATTCGGGCATTCGTTAACCTCAACCGCTAGGTCGGATGAAGAAGGAGACATGGCATGGATGAGGCTAAAATCATGTGGAAATAGGCTTCTGATGCATTAGATGCATTTATAAAATTCGCCAAATCCAAGAAAAGCTATAACTCTGCAGAACTCATAAATTTGTGTATAATCTGTAACGATGTTTTGAAGGAAAGATCCGAATCACAAAGGCAACATGTTATCAGAGACTTTTTTAAACAGTAAAGCTTATATGTATTTTCTCTTGCCATAGAGCAGCTTATTACAACTTTTTATTTAAATAAATCGAACACTATGCAGATTAAATCAAACAACAATGTCAATCAATCAACGTTTATTGGCGTAGTGATACCAACGCCGATGGTATGGCGTGATTAGATGGTGAAACGTTCGAAAGAAAATAAATATTTCTGCCTTCGGTGGGACCTGAACCCACGACCTTCCACTTGCCGGGCGGAGGCTCTACCATCTGAGCTATGAACAATATCCAATCCCTTATGAACATCCGTAGCTCAGATGGTAGAGCCTCCACCCAGCAAGTGGAAGGTTGTGGATTAAGGTCCCACCGAACGGAGAAATATTTATTTTCTTTCGAACGTTTCACCGTACAATCACGCCATAACATCGGCGCTGGTATCACTACGCCAATAAACGTTGATTTATATTGTTGTTTAATTTATTGCAACTTGTTTTAAATATCACTGCACTGTATTAATTTTTCTTTGGTATTCCCGTTAAAACCATATTGATGTTCAATAATCTGGCAAAATCATTAATTCGGCACGACTATGGTCCCTACTGTGCCTGATTAAAGAGCTTCTACTGTAATATGAGTTCAGTTTCAGCAAACACACGGCACTTCACTTTTTTTTTTCTTTAGATCTTTGGTTAAAAGTGTGAATCTTGTATCGAAAAGGATTTATCTTCCTTGGAAAAATGTAAATCCCGATACAGTATAATCTTAGTGGTGCTTGCACTATAAAACAATCAATCAAAAGCATAAAACTTTAATATCATGAAGTTTTTTTTGTTTTTTTTCATTCATCCAAATTTACCTTTGACCCAATTGTTTCAAATTATCAGGATTTTACCGTATGTAAAACACTTACCCCAGTTCATTTAGTTGGAGTTTTTTTTTATATTATGTATATTTTCTTAATGTTGGCGGGTTTTCTTCATTGTGAATTAAAACTCGTGGAATAAATTGTTTGAAGCATGGTCATACATTACCATTCGTACTTTGTTGGTTGTTATCTTGGAAAAAAACAACTTTTAAATTTTATTTCAGCGTTCACAGTATACTTCCAATCGTTTGGATGGATTATGGTCATGTAGTGGTAACCTGTCCGTCTGTCATACTATTAACCTGCATTTGTGATTGCAGTGGTACCATATAAAGGGTGACAATTTTTTACCCACTGTAATCCAAGGTTTGGATTTTTCGGAAAACTGTATGTCCCGACACAGCATGATCTTGTACTGTAAAATGCAAACAATCATATATCCATACTAATCAGGATCAAGGCAGTGATAATACATATGGTTACATGCAGTACTCTTAAAAAAGTAAGTCATTTAGTTAACGAATAATCTTCGAGGTGAAGGATTGAGATGCGGTAAATTGCATGGCCCATCATTACACTGATATTACATTATCAGTATTTGAATAGTTAAAATTCTGTATTTTAAGCAGCATTTAAAATCTTCAATACAAAATTAAGCAAATGTGGATTTCGGTCCCTCTATGGGTTTTCATGTCTGTATATCCTTTCACTCCAACGGTCTTTCTAAAATCAGACATCTTTGAACGCTTTTTTTTTCCCAAGTTTTATCAGTTGGAAGTAATATAATTGTCATGTCGTTTCTTGAGAGGTTTTATTTTTCTGATGTTTTCTAAACAGATGGCATTGTTTTCTTACATTACACTCCATTTACCATGTCATTGACTTTTTACTTGATTTTTACAATTGCTGATAACTTCATCTTGTCAGTGTAGTTTGCGTTACCTCTCCATCTTACCCCTGTATCATCTTACTAATCCTTATTTCCTTGCGTGTGTAAACTTTTTTTGGCACTTTATTCACTGTTTTACAACCTTGTAACTCTTCATCTGTTGCACAACTTTGTGACTCTTCTATTACTCTCCAACCTTGCGGTTCTTTTATTGCTACCCAATTGTTTGAATTTTTTACTTGTGACCTAATCTTGTGGCTCTGATTGTTATGCAAATACCCCACATTTTCTCTTATTTTAAAATTTCGTTTTCTTTGATGGTTAGTGACATGACTTGCATTAACCTAGCACTATGTAACATTCTCTTTAATTCTTCCATTTGAGTTGTAAGCTTGTGTTAACTTTCTAAAGGTGATTGTGTCATCAGCACATACACTGAAAATCGTAACAACGTTGTGTCGTCAGCACATACACCAAAAATCATAACAACGTGGGGGAAAAACTAGCATGACCCCTGGGAAGATGGCATTCACACAATTGCATTTATGTTGTAATAATGGAAACATCGCTGTATGTAATACAACATAGTCAGGATACTAGTGAAAAATTGTGTATCCTAGGAACTGAGCAAAACACTAAATGAAACAAAGATTGCATTCAGTTATCTATCTCACTTTAGCCATGAAAGAAGACGTGGGGAGATGAACCCTACTTGTGGGGAGATGAACCCTACTTGTGTTTGCCCTTCTGCACTTTAAAATGTGAAAATCAAACAAAACTAAAAAAAAAAATGGAAACTTAAAACTATCAGTTTATACGTATTTTGGTGAACATCTTCTTAATGGATCTCTGAATCGGTATTTTACTTTTGATGCCTTTGTATAGGATATGTTGTACTGATGTTGTGTGGTTGGTTTTGAAATGTATCAATCACGTTTTAAATATCTTGGTTCATGGAACCTGTCATAATTGTTCTAATCCCAATAATTTAATGCAGCGGTTCTCAACTTTTTTACTTCATGGAGCACTTTTCAAGTGAAAAATTATTCGCAGAGCACTGTTGTTGCCCTTACGCCAAAGGTGTATATATACATTTTTTTCGAATTTCAAATTGCCTAAATTTGAATCTAAACTAAATTTTTCCAATTAAAATCATTAAAAACTGGAACTTTACATCATTTTCTGAAAACATCAATTATGCATATACTTTCTTACATGCTTTTATATATTTATATATATTTAATACTTTTCTCATAAGAGCGACGATATTCTTACCAAGGTACTAAACCCAATGACAGTAGTATTAAGATGTATAATGATGGAAAATATTTCCAAGCATTTGGTCATGTTTTATTTCGTTCGTGTTGAGCATCGTTTTATTTTATTCGAAATGTTATATTTTTCACAAATTTTAGAGAAATGGGTTAAATTAAATTAAAATTCCTTAACTACATAAACACGAATGAAAAACGGAAACAAAAAAGCCTCCTTAAGCTGGAAAGTTTTTCGATTCAGCAACCAGCGGCGATGTTTTATAAATGTGGCTTTTTTAAATTTTTTAGTAGGAAATTCTGCGATTTTTTTGTAATTTTTGAACACTAAAGCATGCAATGCACTTGGAAAGGTTTCACAGAGCATCAAATGATCCGTGGAGCACAGGTTGAACATCGCTTATCTAGCATTCGGAATTATCATGAACCATGGGAAAATAACTTGGCAGTGCAATTTGAAGCACATGCATTGTGGGCAGGGCCGGCCACATGGGGATGCAGGATACCCATGCCCCAGAAAAATGGAAAAAATTATATTAACATTTTTTAATTGATTAAAAAATGCTTATTTTATAAACTGAACCTAAATTTCTTACTTTAAACATAAAACTCTGGCAAAACATTTGTTTTTCAAAAGATTTGCCAATAGTACTTTTAAAGAGTGTCAAAAGGTTCTATAAAAAAAAGTATTTAGGTGTACTTTTTTTCAAGGTTGTAATTGATACAGTTATTGTGCAAATGAAAGATTAAGAAATGTACATCGAATTTTTTTCAATTCCAAATATGATAAAAATTAGAAAATAATCAATTAGAAAACATACACAGGATTTTGTAGCATTTTATAACAAAGATGTCGACAAAGGTTTAAGTTAAGAATTATTTCAGTAAAAGGATAAATTTTGAACAAAAAGGATAAAATTTATTCCTAGGATGCATTGCAGTGTGTATTAAATAACAAATACAATGAATTTTTTGCAAATACATTTACTGTATGAAGAATTTTCTTTTCTGTGACTATAGCTAGAGCAGAACTTTCTTTCAATAAATTCGCTAATTAAAAATTACCTTCATTCAACTGTTTGTGAAAAATGATTAAACATGTTTGCTGAATTATCAAGAATTAAATAATTACAAATTTAATTATATAATATTATTAACAACATGACAGTAAAAAATAATGTATGTATCTTAACTTTTTTTTTCTTTGCTATTGTTACCTTCGTTTTTTCATGAAACGTAGTTAATGCTTGATGTTGAGAATGTTTGTCATTTTTTGTTTGGAATTCCAAAATGTTTCAGGTGTCCAAGACCCTTTATACAGAAGGCTGATTCTGAGTGTAGGCAAGGTAATGATAATGCAACTAAAGCTATGATCAGAACTTCATTATCAGTACTGTGGTAATGCAGATAAAGCTTCGATCATGACTTTAGAGCTTCATTATCAATACTGTGATCATGAAATGGAAGCCATGTATATGTCCCCTACTATAACAAAAGATTAAATTATTTTTCCTTGTACAAATCTGCGTCTTAGTTTAATTATTTTTTTGTACAAATCTTCATGAGTCAAAGCATTATAATTCTTTGTCTACCGATGTATTGGACCTCTGTTGAGTCTACACCAGAGTGTGGAAAGTGTTACCAGTATCAAGCTCAATGGTACTTGCTACCATATTCTGGCTAGAGTAGTCAATACCAGTAATATGTTACTTTTAGTAAGCTTCTGAAAACAATACCAGTAATTTTTAACCAATACCATACTTATTATTTGTTACATTAGACCAGGGGTCTTCAACCCGTGGGCGGCTTTCCAACCTGCCTCATGTGGCCTGCCGACTCATGAAAAAAATACAAATTGTTTCAGACAGAAATGGCACCCTTTTCTCCCTCCGAGTCTTAAATGAATGTATTTTATTCTGTTCACACTTCGTAATAAATATCTTAAAACGTTAAAGAACTAAAGTAATACGCGGTCTTCCCTCAGTCGTATTTTACTTCAGTTTTCTAGCATATATGGGCATTAGGAGTAGTTTTATTGATTTGCAGTGCAACAGTGATTTAAAAACAAAAATTCAACTTAAGACTCTGAATTCTATTCTGACCCACAGGGCGCCCCCTAGACTCACCTTTGTTCAATAATATTGCTGGTATAGTAGTGTAGCCTGCGGGCCAACAAGAATAAGCAAAATTGGCCCTTGGACTGAAAAAGGTTGAAGACCTCTGCATTAGACTATAGAAAGCATGACTAAAATGGAATATATAAGCAATAATGAAATTCATTGTAGCATCTTGATGGCTATAACTCCAGCTTTGAGCTCTATGTGCATGGTTTCTGTCTGCAATGAACTCTGTCATGTTTAAGCATATCACCATTGGAAACGCATGTTAAGTCATCCTGTTCAAGGTAACTTGCTGTCCGGTCGTGAGGTATGAACATTTGTGTACTTAAGCATGCCGTCTGTCTTTAATTCACTAACAGTGAGAATGAGTATACCTTGTGGTGTGTTTATACAGATAATTCCCATACGATATTCCCATCAGCCTGTTTCTATTCGTTATGTCCATGAATGGAGGCATAATGATGGTGATCCAAACCTTGTAGACCAGGGGGGGTAACATTGGGGTTAAAAAGAAACCCTCACCATTTGAATGGTTTTATTGTTTGTAAGATCTAATTCCATATGAAAGAAAATAAATTTATATCACCTACACACATGCACACTTTTAAAAAAAAAAAGAACATGTGCATGGATCTGAAAGTGATCATGATGTTTTGGTGCATAGTGCATATCAGCTTCCTTGAAACTAGGACTTTTTTAAGTATAAGAGCAATGTTGTTGATAAAGTTTTAAATTTTTTATTTATATCTTGTAATTAATGTATTTAAGACTGTGGTGCGAAAATGTAAATTTGTATTGGATATTGTTGATTTGAGGTCGTCTCAAAAGCAGCTAAGCTCTTCTAGTCCCGTTAAACTCATAAAGTGTGAATTTTTTTTACAACTGACGTTTTATTTAGAAAAGACTTTTATAATTGGAAGTAATGTGATTAAAATATTTACACATATGTTTGTTGTTTCTTTTTTTAATAAACGCCAGTCAATAGACTGTAATAGAAACGTATTTCCATTGATTTGTCGCACTGCTCACTGTAGTCCGGGGTTTGGTTCCCTAGGCCTTAAGAGGTTCGGATTCCTCGGAAAACAGTAGGTCCCGGCGCAGCATGACCACTGTAGTCTTTGAGCCGTAAAATCACACACACACATACATTCATTGATTTGATATACTCTTGATCTTTGCTTTGAAGATGTTAACACACAAACTAACAAATGCAAAGGAGCGGTTTGTATTTGTACCGAACACTGTCCAGAAAAGTGATATAATGAGACTGTGTAGTGTAATTTCAAAATGTATATAAATTATCAGTTCCACCCTTGTGGAGGTGGGGAGCGATATATCGTCTGTAAAAAAACAGCTCATATAGAGTTTTGGAGCTCCCAAACAACGCTGAAAATGAAAAATCTGTGCTATACTTTGTGAAATTGGACAGTTTTGTTGTTTATTAAAGAAATGTCCCAATGACGTCGTTATACCTTGGAAATACCTGTTCCCTTTGAATCACCGAAGTTGGGCGGCTTAGAATGTGGTCAGCTTCTTTAGGGTTGGTGAATGGCTTCTCGGAGGATGTGTTGGTGATTGGGTGGTACGTATGCTCAAATAGATTTTAGTGATTTTTGCGCTCAAACGAATAGTTGCCAATAAATACATATTGTCATGTCTTGAATTGGCAGGGATTTTTCTACCTGTTTCGTTAGTCACGTTTTCCAGGAATAGGAGACGATGTTCACGTCCATCCCCGCAAACTTAGTATTCCACTGTGAACGGGCATTTGTTTGCTGGATTCCAAGAAGCTGTATTTTTATATTAAATTAATAAGATATGTTCGCACTACCCCTTCCTCTCGTTGCTTGGAAATGTAAAAACTGGCCACTTTATTGACTATTAACAATTTGTTAATTAGAATTGTATTAATTTGTTGCAATTTGTTTTCATGTATGTGTGTCCATATTATCCTTTTATTTTCAGTTGTTATTTACATAGGTGTACACATGTGAAGTACAACACATTTGATGCACACAATAACACAAATTGAAATTATTACATCACACATGCAGGCTTGTGGCTAAAACTTGTCACAGTGGGGAGCTTGTGCATTTATAAATGTATTTTATTAATATATTTAATAACACTAAATATATAAGTAGACTAATATATTTAAAATTAATAAATAAATTTCTTAAAATAAATTTTGCATTGAAAACTTGTAAATTTTAGTATACCTCTCTATAATTTCATAAACTAGATGAAGACTCAGACCTCTGTAAATAAACATTTATACAAGACCTACTGTAAAAAGCATTATTTTCAGTACATTTTCAACGTCAGAAAAATTTGGTATGGTGTACAATTTCACATACAAGATGAAAAATTTAAAATAAAATTCTGTAAAATTTATTTTGAGAAAAATATTATTTTCCAAAGAGGCCATAGCCCCCCTCTTGCTGCAGCCTGGCTACGGCTTTTCACATGTGGATCACCAGTAAATGCTGCAGCATAACCCGCTCGAGACCTTGAAGCTACCAAACAAATGGTAGTGATGTATGCATCAATGTATTTTTAAATTAGCTTGTATTATCCTCACTCTTTCAACTTCTCCTCAATCAGTTCCCTTTTTAAATTATTTTTAAATTCTTTATAACTCTTTATTTCTCTTGTTCATTGTATAATTTAGATCCTCTACATTCTATGTTATTTCTGCTTTTCGTTTTCTGATTTTAGGTACATGTAACATTTCTCCTCCTCTCAATATTAATCCTTCATACAAGTATTGTCTATACTTTATACTCGTATTTATTATTTCATCAAATTTTTTATTTTGTTCAATATATGATATACGTTTAATTTGCTTACTGGAATAATACTAGTTTCTTCCAATATGACTCTCCAATCCCACTCCTGGTTACCATACAGTATTGCAAAGAATTTCCTCTGAATTTTTTGTATTAATTTTAAATTTGTTTTCCCCACGTTTCTCCAAACGCAATTACAGTACATAAGATGACAGTGAACAAATGCGTAGTATAATTCAATGTTCATGTTTTTTTGGTAATACCCTTGCTATGTTTTTATTTTAACCCCACACGTCTACTTATTTTCTTCATCATGGTTTTATCAGATTATGAAGCAAAAAAACTTCAAAGGTTCTACCATATGTGGCTAAATTTGAATGAATAAACGATAATTTATAAACTAACGACAACATTTAGCATTGTGTGTTAAATAAAAGAAAAACATAAGAAAAGTATAAAATCGTAAAAAATATATATGTAATAAAAAAAAACATTTAAACACACCTGTGGTGCTACCAGTCCTAAGGTTGAGTAAAAAAAGAAAAGTTACAACGAAGTAAAAAATAATATATTGACACTAAACTAATGTATTAATTAATTCATAATTAAAAAAAATACAAGGGTATTACCAAAAAACATAAAAATTGAATTATACTATCCATATGTTCGTCGTCATCTTATGTACTGTAATTGTGTTTGGGGAAATATGGGGAAATTAAATCTAAAATTAATAGAAAAAATTCAGAGCATATCCCTTACTACATGGTAACCAGGTGTGGGATTTGAGTCATATTGGAAGAAACGTGTTATTCTAGTAAGCAAATTAAATGTGTATGCATATTGAACAAAATTTATAAAAGAATCCAAAATAAAAAAATTTGATGAAATAATAAATATAATGTATATGGACAATACTTGCACGAGGGATTAATATTGAGAGGAGGCGAAATGTTACATGTACCTAAAATCAGAAGAAAAAAAAAGATGAAATAACATAGAATATAGATGCCCTAAATTGCGAATTGCACTAATAAGGGAAGGGCCCGAGCTGGACGACGCCAATTTTAATGGGAGTGGTCTCATTTGAAAGCTCTCAAAAAATTGTTAGACACGTATTGGAGCGTTTTTCAGCATGGGCCTTAATATAGATGTCAGGTGCCAAAGAAGGGCAAAATTAGGGGCATTTTCGAAGATTTCAAACGGCTTTATCTCGGTTAAAATTTAGAGCTAAAAATTAAGTTTCGACGCATTATATGTATCTTTCAAATATATCGAATTCTTGTTGCAAGATTTTTCGGATAAAGCATTATTAAATGTTATTTTGTAATTTTGGATATCGCCTCTATTACTGCTATTTATCGAAAGACTTCTTGGCAGTTTGGTGAAATCAATGGCGATCTTTCTAGAAAGCTGGCTGTTTGCGTTTGTATTATTGAATATGCATGAAACATATAAAAGGAGGTTGAAATGTAAATTCACACATTAAGGATACAAATTAATGATCGAAGATCTTACTGCTCATGGGAAATATCGTGAATTTATTGTTTATAATCATTTAATGTCTTTTCATACGAAGAGTAAAATCTTCGTTCAATAACTTGCATTCGTAATACCCCAAAAACTACCTTGCATCAGAACAGTGGGCCACCCAGAGTCTTGGGAAGAGGTGGGGAGCAGTGGCACACAGCATGTTTTCAAAGGTGTGTGTATGTGTGTGTGGGGGTTTAACATCGAGAAATTTTTTCAACTGTCATATTAATTAGGAAGGCGTTTGTATTCTGTTCATTTTTTTTTTTTTTTTCAAGAGCAATATCAAAATAATTTTTCCGTTTGGTCAGCCCAAGGCCTGGCCTTTGGATCCTGGGCCCCATCGCTCCTCC
>QLNU02003225.1:25951289-25965952 GCA_006491805.2 Dysdera silvatica | reverse complement strand
AAACAAAATTATATACCCTTGGGCAGAAATTAGTTATTCTGATTTGATCTCCCCACATAAAACAGTGTTGTCCCATTTGCGTACATCCCAGATGCGTACGTATCAAAATTTGTCCCAAATGCGTACAAGATGAGAAAATGAGCTCATAGGTATGGTTACTACCATTTGGCGACACATAAATATAAACCCATATTTTTATACTCTATAAATGAAAATTTTCGCAATTATTTTCCGTCACACTTTCGTCCAGGCTTCGGACTGGCAGCTTATTTCTAACCTATTTAAAAGCATTCGTCTTCTTTTCTTTCAAATAATTATAGGGTTAATATTAATTTATGCTTTAATTAGTTTTAAAATTTACGTAAACGGTATATAGTATATTATACATTTATAAGTAAAAACTTTCAAAGTGAATTAAGAAACCAATTTTGTTAAAATTGTCAAAAAAACATCGAATATGTTAGAACTTACCGGAAGTTATATGCACATTAAGCCGAAACTTAGTAAATATTTTTTAAATTGTAACGTTTAAAAAATATATCAAAAACTATTCTGATTCATAATTATGTTTTGCAGCAGATTCTTTGCTTTTAAGTTTTGTTGAATAGGTATTCGTACAAGCACTTGAAATAAATATGCATTCCACTAAATAAAATGGCGCTAAATCGCCAAACTCTGATTCTCTTGAAACAGATTTACTCCATCCCCATTGTACTTTTCTCTCCCCCCACCCCTTTGTACGCAAGTGGGACAGTTTTTGACTTGTACGCATCTGGGATGTACGCAAATGGGCGGTAATCCATAAAACCCCCTTTAATAAAGAAGATTTCCGCCCCTATAATTGATTACTCAGCTACGTGTACGCTCCGGGGTACCATTTCAACGTGTCGACCGTTACGTTCTTTTCGGAATGGTCGAAAGAGATTTGTAGAATTAGCTTTTTTTTTTTTTCCACGTTGAAAAGAAAAAATCACTTTTGTGCCATTGAATTAATTTTCATTTTTTAATGCACGATTTGTGTAATAGGTGTCATTAATCGATTGGGGAAAAAAGGTTAACCTAAATTTTCCCTCGGGGAATCGATATCCCGATTCCGTAGGGTAAAATCCTTCAATTTGACGAAACTGGTTAATGAACGGTCCCAGGATATTGCCAATTTCAATGGTATTAACATTAAACAAGAAACTGCGTTTTTTTTTTATGAAACTTTGCATTGGGTGAAAGAATTTTTATTATCATATGTGAAACTGACAAACCGGGGTCGTCCTCTAATACCGAGCCCCAAGGCCATAGACAGGATTTAATTTGGGGGGGAGGGGATTCAAAATTTGTTACAAAATAATGAATGAAGATGTGTCACCTTTATCGTAAAGCAGAAATATAAATGGATCAGTGGCGCAGAAAAAGGAGGGGCTTAGGGCTCAAGCCCCTCCCTCCCACTCCCATGAAGATCAAAACACATTATTTTCTCTAAGACCGCATCACATAATCTTCTTTGAAGCCACTTGAACATCCCAGCCCCTTCCCCTATTAATTTTGAATTGCTTTGCTGCTGAAATATATCATGCAAAAATGAATGAGAAATTTAACAAGCAATTTCTATCAAAGTCTTTTAGGAGTAGTAATAGTAACGCAGATGTTATGGAATGGTTAGATGGTGAAACGTTCGTAAGGAAAAGAAATGTTTTTTGCGTCTGGTGGGGACGATCCCACGACCTTCCACAGTCCGAGCAGGTGCTCTTACCAACTGAGCCACAGACGACAAACACTCAATCTCCCTACGAACGTATTTAAAGCGTACTTTTCGAAACCGGTTATTTCTCGGAATGGGCAGTACATGGACTGCTTTTTAAACCAAATTGCGAAGAGATCGGTATTAAATTCATCGAAACGCCCGTTGCAGCAGATATATTTATACAAGTCGAACACTACGCAGATTAAATTAGTTAGTAAGATAAGTTAGCGAGCCTTTGGCGACCGGGATAATTCTGGAGTTTGGCCACGTTGTCGACCTGGACTCGTTGGAATTTTACGGCGCATGGACAACCACAGTCGTACTGCCCAGGGACCTACAATTTTCCGGATTCGAACCCCTCTTCCCAAGTAACTAAATACTGGGTTACGCAAGACGGACAAAACGGCCTTCGTTCTAGGTGGTGACGGCAATCTAACCCAGCTTAAAACACGAGAGTCAAACGCGATGACTAAACGGCACTATAAAAAATTTTTTACGCATGAATTCAGTGACGTCATAGGCGTAGAGTTACATGGAGCCCATGGGCCCTTCCCCCAATAATTTTGAAAACTCTACCTTGTTACGTGACGTAGTTGCAAATTTTGCCGATTTGTTTCTCCATCCCCTTGCAGTTTCATTTCTAATGACAGCAGTGACATAGGGGCGTCTTCAAGCTCCCCCCCCCCCCTCAAATTGGATACCAAGATACATCATTCTGTTTAACACCGTCTTATCTAACCTGTTATAAATCTATTCGGCGCCCTTCGTCTCAATTTTTGAATTGCTACGTCCTAAAAGGCAATCTTACTAATCACTGAAACGTCAAGCAAAACTATTTGTCCTAAAGGAACAAAATATCCGATTACTTTTAGTAATATCATGTATAATCATGCATAATATTTAATATCATGCATAGATCCATTTCAAAATATTAGATATTGAAATGCTTATTTCCGCAAAGACGACATAAACGTAAGTTTCTTATCTTCCAACGTCATAGAAAAAAAAATATATATGTTCTCTTTTTTTTTTCTATTTTCTTCTATAACATCCTTTATATCAGTACAGAAGTATAATCATTTTGTGCTTAGTATTTATAATTAGAAGGAAGGAAGTGAAATGGGGGAAGCTTAAAAAATAAGTAAATAATTTGGCTCCAATCCATAACGTTTTGGGTTTCATAAAAATAAATAACTAGCAATATCAATCATGCTAGCACAAAATGGGATTCACTGTTTTTACTGGACTTCGTAAACACGTAGACGCATATCAACGGTGAATAATTATTCTACTAATTTCGGGGAAATAAAAAGTTCATGCAATAATCAAAATTCAGATACACTAAAAATTCGGTAATCCGTCAGTGTCTATTGGCTGTCGGAAGTGGGCTTTGACGATTCGTGTGTCCCATGTACGTCCATTTCGCCATAAAGGCTCTATTTATTGCTCACGCGATCTTTTGTTGACATCTTGTTTTATATAACTGTAGTTGTACGCAGTGGTGTAGTAAAGAGAGGGCCCAGGAGTCTCAGGGCCCCTCCCCGTCTCCCATTGGCTATCAAAGCAGGTTATTTTCTCTAAAGCCGCATCACATAACCTTCTTTAAAGCCACTTGAACCCCCACCTCCAATGAGTTTTCAATTGCTGCGCTACTGATTATGTGTATTGTTTGTTTGTATATTTTACGTCAGAGAACTGTATTATAGATTGTAAGGAATGGGACCAACGGCTCACGTGATGTCCAAACTTCAATACAAGTATTTACAACTAAATTTACTGAGGCTTCGGCCCAGCATAGTAGGTCCGAATGTGGCAATCCTAACCACAGACGCACTCTAAGGGCCTCTATATATTTTGATTGCAGAGAAAGTACTAAAATTAACAGGATAAAGGACCCGCTCTATTATACAGGGTGGCCATAAAGTAACTTATCTTATTCTAGAAGCATTAGCTCTAGAGCGAGGGGAGGTAGCGTCAAGGATTTGGAGGAAAGCTTTAATTTGGCTATGAGGAAACAATTTTAATTTAGTTCCAAATTCCACCACCAGGAGGAAAAGGAGCGCTTCTGAGGCCACTGCTGTTTTCAGCAGTGTGAACATTCTAAATTTTGCAGAAAGGTTTTATTACAAATAAATTTGACACCCACGTATTAGTAGCTCAAACTAGAGCTATTTTTGTTTAGGAGAAAAAGAGACGCCGTCCTCATCCTGGATTCGAACCAGGGTCCCCGCGTTGAGCCCGCGGTGTCTTGACCTACTAGACGAATGAGAACAAGAACAAACGCATTTTTCTCCGTATATGAGGATGTAAGATATTATTACCCTTCACAGGGATAACACAATTGCCAAATAATGGTCAACACACAAAGCCACCTGGGCGAGATTTTTTGTGAGTATTTTATTACTTTAAAGGTTTTATTTTGCATAAGAAACGTGGCTTTATGCAAATGAGCGAGATCTGCATACCTAAAGCGCCATTTCTCCCCTATTAGCGAAACTTGGAACTAAATTAAAATTGCCAAATATGGTCAACACAAGAAAGCCTCCGGGGCGAGAATTTTGTGAGTTTTCGTGGGGGAATTTATTATACAATAATTTTTGCCACCCACGTATTAATTAGCTCAAACTAGAGCTTGTGTAATTTTGGAGAAAAAGAGACGCTTTCCCCATCCTGGATTCGAACCAGGGTCCCTCCGTTTAGCCCGGAGTGTCTTGGACCGCTAGACGAATGAGGACAGGAAACAACGCTCTCTTTCTCCGTATGTAAAGATGTTAAGGTATTATTACCCTCCGCAGGGATAACACAATTGCCAAATATGGTCAACACAAGAAAGCCTCCGGGGCGAGATTTTTGTGAGTTTTCGTGGGGGAATTTATTATACAATAATTTTTGCCACCCACGTATTGATTAGCTCAAACTAAACTTGTGTTGACCATATTTGGCAATTGTGTTATCCCTGCGGAGGGTAATAATACCTTAACACCTTTACATACGGAGAAAGAGAGCGTTGTTTCCTGTCCTCATTCGTCTAGCGGTCCAAGACACTCCGGGCTAAACGGAGGGACCCTGGTTCGAATCCAGGATGGGGAAAGCGTCTCTTTTTCTCCAAAATTACATAAGCTCTAGTTTGAGCTGTAATTAAAACGTGGGTGGCAAAAATTATAGTATAATAAATTAAAATTGCTTCCCCATGGTCTAATTAAGCTAACCTTCAAATCCCTTGCCGATATCTCTTTTCATCATCGCTCTAGAACGTCTAGAATACTATAAGTTATTTTATGGCCACCTTGTACATTCATAGGTTCTTAATATTTTTAATGCACATATTTCACACATTACCAGAATATTCGATAATCCGTCATGGTCTTGGTTTCCTGATAGATTCTCGAATTTTAATTAATACAAATTTGGAAATAGCAGGTTTTATGTAAAAATAAGGAACTTCTTTATTCCCCCCCACTTTCCGCTTCGGGTATTATTTTTCGTTTATTTTTGCTCTTCCACTTCCTCGAAATTTCTTCAAATCTTTGCCATAACTATTTCGGCATTTTTTCCTTCATTTTATCACTTCTTATCCATCCATCCATACTTTCTAAACTCGTGTTTTCAGTTTCCATGGATGCAGTAGCGTAGCTATTGGGGAGCAAGTGGGCGGTCGCCACGGGCATCACAATTCGGAGGGCGGCAATTAGCCTTTAAAAAACAAAATTTTTGTTTTGTTACCCAATTGTGTGTGGGGCGGCAATGACAGTCACTTTCCCCGGGCGGCAAAATATTTAGCTACGTCACTTCATGAATGTCTTTTCACCGAAAACAAATTCTAATTGTCCATCGTCGTTCAGTTCTCCTTGCAAATTACCCACAAAACGTCTTCCATGATATCCAGAGTCTGATTTTCCATAAGGCCGACTATAGGCCCAAGCCTAGAGCGCAAATTTTAAGGGCGAACTGAAACGCGACGGCGAAAAAAAATTAAAAAACGAAACATTACAAAAATAGAAATTTGACGGAAGAAAACATTTAGTTGTAAAATCGCTTTAATTCAGCTCCGAATTGATGGAAATAGGAGGAATGGATATTTATTTTTTTGAAATTTTCTATGTAAATGTACGAATACTAATTATAAAATAATAATTAATAAAAGAACACTAAAAAAATCCTCCTACGATTTGCATTTGCTTTATTTTACGAAAGTCGAAATATCATCTTATTTATATAATATGGAGATTTTCTTACAATAGAACTAGGGGGGGGGGATTGATTACGACCACACAATTGACGATTTTGCCAGTAAAAAAGTGAGGAAGCCATTGTAAAAATAAAAATTGAGAGTAATCTTTTTTATTTCAATACCTACGTAAATGAATTATGGAAATTTCCATTTCTTTTTTAATGACTGTATTTTTTTTTTATTTCAGTGAATTTTTCTAAATTTAGGTTACATGACAATATAGTTATATGGCTTGTAGGGGTGGGGCATAGGCGTAGCTACGGGTGGGGTGGTGCATGGCTATGCACGTGCAGCACCTCGAATTTTGTTTTGTTTTTAAATTTTAATAGAAGTAAAAGAAAAAAAAAGGACGTCAGTGTGTAAAAAAAAAAATGTAAATATATATAGGTCCCCCCATACTTACATCACTTTTTTTTTATCGCCAAAAAAAGTCGCGCCAAGGGAACGCCAAAAAAAAAATCGTGCCTAGAGCGCAAAAATGGATAAATTCGGCCTGGTGATATCCGACTCCCGTTTATCCATCTTTATTTCCCAACCTGCTCATGCTGTTTCAGGAATCCATTTTTCAATGAAATTCATTTTCCATATGCATTATATTGTGCAATAACCAACGATGTGTTAGAAGCTCCCCTCAGGACCGTAGCTAGATGATTTGCGCTCCCTGCAGAACTGTCCAGATTACGTCCCCTATTCACGGATATATTCCCGCCCCTTGCCTACGTCCCTGGCGTGGGCCTTCCTCCCCACCCCTACAGTTACGGTTCTGGCTCCCCTCAGGAGGAGGAGGATTGTGCAAGGGTTTCATTGGGAAGGGTGGCCGCCGGGGGCGGCGCTGTAATCCCAGACAGGACGCTTGAACAGCGTAATCAGCATCCGAGGCGGCTGAGGGGGAGATGGATTGCCGATCAACACGGCATTCATAGATGCACGTTCACGTAAAGTCGTCATTCAACCTGGCTCCCCTTACCCACTTTGAACCCTTCATGATCCACCAATAAGCTCCAAGAGAATTTTCCCGTTTGAGCGTTAAGTCTCTGAAACAAGGGCAACATTTAATGTATGTGTAACTTAAATCAAAAAATTTCCCGTCAGATAAAATGCATCACACTTTCATGAACAATCTTCTTTTAGATTATCTGCAGCACCGACCTTCTATCTCTACGTCCATAAAAAACGTAAACATCGTTATTGTCTGTGAGGCAATGCAAACTGATCTCACACCCAATGACATCGCGGAAGTAATCCAGTCTAATTGCATCGCATTCGCGACATCAAACTGCCTCTCCACCCTCACGAAGCGACTTCCCTGCCATATCGTTCCATCATGTGCCACCATTCGTGACGTCATAGCGACGGTCGCGCCCTCTGTGAGCAGTGTTTGCTAACAACCACCTCTACCGATCAGAGAATTTCACTACGCATGGTGAGTGTTCATCTTCCGTATCTCGAGACCTGGTCGGATTTTTTTCTGGATTCCTTCGTCCAGCCCAAAGTAAGTCGAATATTACTGCATCATCTTTAAATCCTTTCGTAGGGATTTATCGAAAGGAGAAAACAAAGGTTATGGGGAAAAATCGTCTGGAAAAGGGAATTTCATCTCCAGATATTTTTCTCTGCATCATCTCTGAAGCAATGAAGATGCGGAACGAAATTCGTCGTCTACAATTCCCAAATCATCATCGTTTGCCGATCGTTCGTTTATTACCCAAAAATAGCTAATTTAGGCAATTTATTTTGGCAATAGTTTTAAAACGGGGAGGATTAATTGGAGTAATTGATTTTTGTGTTTATTTACGTTTTGGTTTTCTTGTGACCGTGTTCTTTGGTCAAGTGGGGCGCGCCCCCTGGACTGTTCCAAAATGTTTTGGTGCAAGGGAGGGAGGGTGAATGATGGAGGGAGGAGTAGTGTTGGCTCTCTTTCTTCGTAACAGATTTCAAATTTATTTGTAATGTTGTCTAATTTTCTGTTTGTAACTGTTTTTAAATTTCACAGTCTTGTCATAACTAGTTTTTGTAATAATTTTATATACGTGCTATTATTTTTTGTTTAAAAATTTTCATTTGACGAATAATATAATTTTGAATTAATTTTTTTGTATACATCCTTCTCTTTCTCCCTCCCAAAATGCTTTCCGCAATTATACTTAATTATTATTATAATAATAATTATTATTATGAGAAATCCAAGAGTGCTATTTTATGACTTCAAACAAGAAAACTTGAAATCTTTCTTATTTTGTTTATGTATAAAGTCAAATAATTTTTTATTTTTGTTTTGTCAATGAATTTTTTAAACTTGAGGGAGATATATGCAATTTCCATAGTCCATATATCCTTAGCATAATTTTCTTCGATATTAGCACAGTTACGCAATTTCCCTACCAGGGCCGTTCTTACCTAATGCGGGGCCCGAGGCAAAACGCATTTCGGGGGCCCATACATGTACGAGTAAGAAAACAAAACAAAAAAAAATGGAATAATGTATGAGCACTACATGGCACAAAATGCGACAGCCGAAGCAAAAATATTTTTGGGGAAATTTTTAATATTACAAAAATTTTAAATTTGAGAATTACGCTTCGTGGGGCATGTGACCCGCTCGCCCTGTTTAAGGGTGGCCCCGTTCTCTACATTCGGCGCCGATCTTTCCAATATTTTATCAATATTTCCAACTTTTTTTAGGCATTAAGAAAAACGATTTTCTTGCTTAAAATATTACTTAATTTGAAGAACCTCCGAATTTGGTTGAATATTTGATAGTTGTATTTTCCGCTCTGTAATATAACTATTAATAGTTGGATTCCCCATTCGGTAGTATAACTATTAATAGCTATGTGTTCCGTGATTAGTATTTTTCGTTATTAGTTATTTTCCGTATTTTTAATAGTTGTATTTTTGTCCGCTTCTTTAGTTTGAACAGATATTTTAATACCATGGGCGCCCATATGGGGGCAGAAGGGGGCTCGAGCCCCCCACCATTTAAATTTTATTTGCTCGAACCTGCTATGCATTTATTTTCAAAAGTTTTACAGTCACATTTTAAAATAAGGTACTTTTTAGCTCATTGTTAATTGTCAAGCAGTATCAATTATTTTTGTAGCGTTTTGGTCTCTTGTACATTCACTAAAATTCTCGACAGCTTTGAGAAGGAGGTAATAATTTTCTCAGCCCTCCAGAAGTACTCGTTAACTTTTTTCTCAGTCTCCCTCCCCAGAAGCTAGCTCTTGTTAACCTTTTCTCAGCCCCCAGAAGTAACAGCACTTTCCTCAGCCCCCAGAAGTACTCGTATGGGCGCTCATGCTTAATACAAATATGATTTCTTTCGCCACGTTTGCAAAACAACTGAGGCCCTGCGGTGGCGCAGTGTGGTAACGCGTTCTCCTAGTGCGCCGCTAATCCGGGTTCGACTCCCAGCAGTGCAAAAAGAACGCTTACTCAGAGATCTCATAAAGATCGCACTGCTCACTGTAGTCCGGGGTTTGGTTCCCTAGGCCTTAAGAGGTTCGGATTCCTCGGAAAACAGTAGGTCCCGGCGCAGCATGACCACTGTAGTCTTTGAGCCGTAAAACCAAAAAAACAAAAAAAAACTGACGTTGAATGATCGTGCAATATATCATGGAAGCTACTTGAGTTTCGGTAATAAAAAAGTCCAGTCGGATCAAATTTATACAGTAAAACCTTTAAATATAGTGGACAACTCGGGACTTCAGCGCATTGACACCTAGACCTGAGCTTGACCTCTCGGGACTGTCCGTTTTATGGGAGTGTTAGAACAAATCAGGACTAGGAATTAAAAAAGTGTCTATAATTCGGGAGTTTCCGTTATATAGAGGTTTCACTATATATACATATCGAGTGTGAAATTTCCACCCTAAAACGGAGATCTTTCGAGGAATTAATTTCTAATTTAAGACATGAAGAGTGCGTGTCAAAACATTAGAAGAAGATTCATAAGAGAATTAATATTAATGCATATAATTCCTAAGTATTAATATTAATGTATGTAATTCCTAAGAATTAATATTAATGCATTATAAGCACGAATTTAAGGCCATACCGAGTTTATGAGAAACTTGGTTTGCAAGAGCATCAGAAAGTTAACCTGGAGGTCGCTGATTCGAGGACAGCTAGAAGCGTAGTTTTTGGGTTTTTTTTCATTATTATATATTTTTTTTTTTCTTCTTCTTCTTCTTCTTCTTCTTTTTTTGAGTCAAAATGAACTCCAGCATGAACCGAAAAGACATGTGGCAGAATTAAATGTACCATAATGTGTAAATTAATTTGACATCTGCTTTGTATTGTTTCTGTTTTTTTCCATCATTTATATATGTGTCACTGAATCATATTAACTTATGTTCCTGTTTTGGAAGCATTTTGCTAATTATAATAATCCGGTGCAATAACAACGGGAATGTGGACGGATTAGCGGGTGTGCTGATTTATCCTGGAATTTCGCTTTCATCATCATAGGACGATGACTGATTTCGACGATCGAAAAACTGTTTATATGAAATGATGGCATTTCTTTTAGGCCATTTATCTCATAAATGCACTTCGTTACAATAAAGCGACGCTCCACGCCCAAAGAAAGTTTTTTTTTGTTTGGATTTTTATGGCGCAAGAGCATCTGGGCTATACTGCGCCAAAAAGCTGCGTCAATAAAGTTGCGCCAAAAGCTGCGCCAGGAAAGTATTTTGTCGTTATGAAAATGACCCTATGGTGGCAGTGGCGTAGGGAAGGGGGTTCAAGCCCCCCCTTTTCTCGTTGGATAGCAACACACAATGCTCTGCTTAATGTCAAATCACATGATCTGTTATGAAGCAACAAGACCCTCCCGATAATTTTTGAATTGCAGCGCCCCTGTACGGTGGCGCACAGTTAGCGCGTTCGTCCCTTATTCCTCTAACTCTGGGTTCGATTCCAATCGAACGCCTGTCCATCTTCGTCCAAAAGTTGGTTCTCTATTTAAGAGAGATTCGGATTTTTCGGAGAACTGTATGTTCCAGCAGAGTATTAGGCGCCTTTGAGCCGTAAAGCATAGACATTCTATGCAACTACACACACACACCTACACACCGTAGTCCGGAGGTTGTTCCCTATGCCTTAAGGGGTCCTGATTCATTGGAAAACTGTAGGTTCCGGCGCAGCATGACCCTTGTTGTCATTCAAACTGCGCAATCTTAATGAGCATGTAAAGAAAGGATTGCATTTTTCATTGCAAGAGGACTTTTTATTGCAGGTCTGGGACAACATAGAAGTCACGTGTTAATTCGTAGCCATGGAAACGTTGGGCCTCACTGAAATAAAACTACAGTGGAACCTGACTAAAGTGACCACCTCTGAGACTGAACTGCCGTGGTCACAATACACGACAGACTTTGGTAGATGCATGACTATTGTGCGTTCGCGCAGACCTGACGCCTGATACCGTTAGCAGACGGGTTAGTCCATTGCAGTTTAGGGAAGGGCGTCTTGCCGAAACGGGTTTTCCGCGAGGGAAAAACCAGTTCCTCCAAGACGGCCTTCCCTAAACTGCAATGGACTAACCCGTCTGCTAACGGTATCACGCGTCAACTGAGCGCTAATGCACAGTAAGAGTCTACCAATTGTCTCTCATAAAAAGTGATCATTTTATGCAGGTGGTCAATTTATAAAGGTGATCACTTTACCAGGTTCCACTGTATTTGCCTCAGTAAGGGCATTACTTGAATAAAATAAAGTCAGTTATGCCACCCTACTTTCCTTCTTTAACTACGCATTACTAAATACCGATTTTAATCACGACAAAGGAGAATCATTGTTGAAGCTTTAGGACAGTGGAGTATGAAAGGGGGGGTTCAGGTGTTCAAGCCCCCATTGGATATCAAGACGCATTATTTTATCTGACAGCCATCACAAAATCTTATTTAAGGTGCTTGGTCCCCACATGCTTTTGTATTGCTATGCCACTGGGGGCTGTTCTTTGAAATGGAACTCGCTGAACACATTTGTTACGTTTGGTTAAGAAATTACTGCATATTACGCTTATATATGCACTCATTATTTTATGTAAGAAATCATGTAAAAAAAAAATATTTTAGTTTGCTTTCACTCAAGAGCAGGGTATCGGCAGTGGCGCAACTATGGGGGACAGGGCTGTCCCCAAAGGGTAAGCGCTGTGTGCGCCGCTTACTCTGAAGAAATTTTGAAAAATACAGGGTACGCACCGCATACTCTCAAGGTCTCAAGAAAGTTTTTGTATTTGCTGGTTTTTGGGCCATTTTCAACCAAGTTCAGCCTTCTTTTTCTTTTCTAGTCATTTACAAAACAAACTTGAATGGAAATAAATCAGGAAATGAGGAAAATCCCAGACCCCCCCACAAACCTCAAAATAATATCCTAAACATGACCAGGAGAGGAATGAAAAACTGATGGAAGTGGCATGTGCCACCTTGAGCTTGGATAGACGACCAGTCAAATGACAGTCAGCTCGGCGCCGTGACATCACCAAGTCCAGAGTTACCCCGCAATTTCAATACTCTTTAATTAAGATAGCACAGCATACTCTCAATAATTTTCTTCAGGACAGCCCTGATGGGGGACTGTAGGTGGCTTGCCCCTCCCCACAAGAACTCAAAAATTGCAACTGAATGCTATGTTTAGGAGCATGTTGATAAAGGGCTAGAGACCTTCCTCTAGACTTTGTAATTCGCTGCACCATAGGCGTAATTTGGGGGGTGGAAAGAGTGCAGATGCCCCCCCCGTTTTTTATTAAAACAGGGGCAAAATCGTATTTTTTCCACCCATTTCCCTCCCGTCAGTTTACTCTATATTTAATCTTCAAGATGCGCCTATGCATGTTAGTTACTTCTTATCGAGGCCCCTGCAGGCGTGCACTCGTAATTCGTTCGTCTGGCATATCGCAAACCCGGGTTTAATTCCCAATGATGCCTCAAAAAAAAAAAACGCTTACTGACTAACTGTTCAGGGTTTCCAGCGCAGGGTGACCTTTGTAGTCCTTACGAAGTAAGAATCCAAGCAAAAATCGGGCAAAAAAGCTTCCAATCTGCGTGAGCTTGGACTTTAATTAATAAAGTCTATTTCTTTACATTTTTTACTCAAACTGGGGTTCCTTTGACTCAGAAGTTTAGAAAACGATCATGCTTTAGACTGGACTGAAACCAGCGGCCTTCTGGTTTCTCTTCTTACACTGCTCTGCTAACTAGGATACCGAAGCCAACCCATTCCGTGATCTTACTTCTTTACTTATCATGTCGAATCTCTCTACTTCTGATGCACTCCAGCCATAGGCCTACGCGGAAGGTTCATATTGGTTGGTTACGGGCTTATAATGGAAGTTACAGAGCTAAAGCTCCATATTTTCATATAAAATTTTTATATAAAATTGCATTTCAAGAGAGCTCACTAATAATAATAATAATAATAAGGGGACTAGGTAGGTCATTTCAGTTAAACGGAATTCGGATAGTCCTGGCACTACTGTATTTAAAAAAAATAGTAGTTGAGAGGCGAAGGGTAAAAAAAAGATTTGTAACGTAATTATTACTTTTAATTTCATTAAAAATTTATATAAAAACTTCCTTTTATGCATGTAATAACGTTATAACTGTATATCGAACGAGTCAACATTTAGACTCCACCCTTTCAAACAAAATGATTTAGGGATTTTTGGTTTCATAATTAGGGAAAAACACTTCCGGGTCAGAATTTCACGCTTGGTTAGCAATTCGCGTCCAACTGCAATTTCGCGCGATGTCAAAAAGAAGTTTGTTCATCCATATAATCCCTCTCGCTCCTATACACACACGCACATAACACTAGACAACACTCTGCATAATATATGTGTTAACTTTCTGCAATTTCTTCCCCTTTCTCTGAGTTCTAAGCGAGCCAGTTTTACGTCCCGAACCATATGAACCCAATCTGGCACCAATCGAGGGGAGGGATCTACAATTTTACTACGAGTCTAAACTTCAGTATATTTAGTATTACTTTTGATACTAGATTCCTTCTAATTTTTGTATATTTTCATAAATGTAACTTGGAGGTGGGGATTTCATAAATGTAACTTGGGGGGGAATTTCATAAATGTAACTAGGGATAGCTTACCCCCTCCACTTGACCCGAGGCTGGCTACATGAGCAATCGTCATCCAAGTAGTTTATTCTGTTCGTTTACAAAATCAAAACTGCTGCCATTTTCTTTTTTTCTAACCTTGTAGTAAAAAGGAAATAATTAATTCAGCAAGAAACACGATAAGTATAACGGACAGACATAAAAAAAAAGTTATAAATACAACCCGCAAATCGTCTGCTCATAACCCGCTTAATAGCAAAGTTGAAAGCTCATCCAATATTCATTCCTCCTTCTTTTCGGAACTCTACAAAAAGTACTGTAAATAAATAATAAAGCTAAGCGTACTTTGAAATCGAGACTCACAGTCATACTGTAAAACCAATTTCAAACTACTACTTTTTATTTTTATTGATAATATCTTTTGAAGAGTTCCGAATTGAAAGAAATTTTGGGTGAGTCTTTTCCTTCTCAATCGTTTTGCACACGAAGAAAACTAGTCCACAGTTTATTCCTTCTTTTCGGAACCCCTCAAAAAACGATTGTAAATAAAAAATAAAGCGAAACGTATATCAAATTGATCCTTGCGTTATGTTGATGTCTTCATGTTCTCATTATCACGTT
>QLNU02003225.1:25926555-25946834 GCA_006491805.2 Dysdera silvatica | reverse complement strand
TCTTGGAGCGCAAAAGCAGGCGGTTTTTTCTTTCTTTCTTTCTTTATCTTTTTTTAATTGCAATTTATTTACCGTAGAATTCTGTCGATCAGCTCTCCCCGAGAAGGCGCCCTCTACCTTTTTTTCTAAATCTGAAATTCTGAAAAATTGTGTGAAACAACCCTGCCCCACAAGGGTGGATCCAGACAGGGGTCGTACGCCCCTCCTAAGAATATTATAACATTTATTAATATAACATTAATTTGATTAATATAACATTTGCATTAAAAATGATTATTTTCAAGTAAAAAATAAAACTAAACTTACAAGTGAAATTTTCAAGCTTTGCGCCCTCCCTGAAATTTTGTTCTGCATCCGCCCTTGCCTACCTCCTCCCCAATATCTAAAATATCCAAAAAAAAATCGTCGTCAAATAAAATTATTTTTTTCTTAGAAAAATATTTTTTTTTATTTGACAATAATAATAACAACAGCATAAGTTGATTATATACATGCCCCACCTATCCCCCCACGGAGTTTTTCTTTGAATTTGAGGGGCGGATGCAAGACAACAGATTGGAGAGAAGGAAGAGGAGGAGGAGAGATAACAAATGAGGGGAGAGATGGTTTGGGGAGAACAGTCATAAATGGTACATTTAACAAAAAGTGAAGGATAAGAAATTCAGCTTGTTATATTAATTTTATCATTAAATCCAGTTAGTCGTTATAAACGGTTTTTACCGCATGTGCGTATATATAGATGCAGAATAAAATCTTTTCCAACACATAATTATAAAATATATATACACTGAAGTGCCAGAAAAACTGGTACAGGCGTGCGTATGCAAATAACGGAGCTTTGCAACCAATCAGCGTAACGCGATGCGGTCGGCAGCGCCTATATAAGACAAGAGATGTCTGGCAAAGCTGTTAGATCGGTTCTTGCCGCTACAATGGCAGGTTATCAAGATTTAAGTGATTTTGAACGTGGCGTTATAGTCGGCACAAGAGAGATGGGACATAGCATCTCCGAGATAGCGACAAAATTTGGATTTTCGCGTACGACCATTTCACGGGTATACCGTGAATATCAGGAATCCGGTAAAACATCAAATCTCCGACGGCGGTGCGGCCGGAAAAAGACCTTGAAAGAACGGGACCTTCGACGACTGACGAGAATCGTTAAACGAGATAGACGTGCAACACTTCCTCAAATTGCCGCGGATTTCAATGCTGGGGCATCAACAAGTGTCAGCGTGCGAACTGTTCAACGAACCATCATTGATATGGGCTTTCGGAGCCGAAGGTCCACTCGTGTACCATTGTTGACTGCACGGCACAAAGCTTTACGCCTCGTCTGGGCCCGCCAACACCGCCATTGGACTGTTGATGACTGGAAACACGTTGCCTGGTCTGACGAGTCTCGTTTCCAATTGCATCAGGCGGATGGACGTGTACGGGTATGGAGACAACCTCATGAATCCATAGACCCTACATGTCAACAGGGGACTGTTCAAGCTGGTGGAGCTTCTGTGATGGTATGGGGCGTGTGCAGTTGGCGTGATATGGGACCCCTGATACTAGGGTCTGATCACCGTAAAGGCGTCCAAAGCCCGGGCTTTGGACGCCTTTGCGGTGATCAGGCCCTGCCTGATACGTCTAGAGACAACTCTGACAGGTGACAAGTACGTAAGCATCATGTCCGATCACCTACACCCATTCATGTCCATTGTGCATTCCGACGGACTTGGACAATTTCAGCATGATAATGCGACACCCCACACATCGAGAGTTGCTACCGAGTGGCTCCAGGAACACTCTTCTGACTTTAGACACTTCCATTGGCCACCTAAATCGCCAGACATGAACATTATCGAGCATATCTGGGATGCCTTGCAACGTGCTGTTCAGAAGAGATCTCTACCTCCTTGCACTCCTATGGATTTGTGGACTGCCCTGCAGGATTCCTGGTGTGAATTGTCTCCAGGATACCTTCAGACATTAGCCGAGTCTATGCCACATCGTGTTGCGACACTTCTGCGTGCGCGAGGGGGTTGGGGGGGACTACACGATAATCGATTGGTGTACCAATTTTTCTGGCACTTCAGTGTATACAGTGCAACAGGAGGAAGTGGATCGCAAAACTGGAGTTATCATAATATAGCAAAAGTTATTAAAGCGTAGAGGCCCCCCTATTTCATCAGGGCCGATAAATAGATGCTAGTAGGGACCAGTAGCTCACCCACGTAGGGGGACGAGGGGACCCGGTCTCCCTCCTTGGGCTATCAAAGCGAAAATTTATTCAATAGACACTAGTAAATTTTTTTAAGTAAAATTGAAAGTGATTACGATCCCAATGGCATTTCTCTGAACTCTGATGACATTAACAAGACTGCTGTTGAGACAAGCAACAGTATTGGTCCAGTGCTTTCTTCCACTGCTTTCTAGAAGGTAAAGGTAAACCAAAACACATAATCCAACATAGTTGAAATGGAAATTCTAACTGCAGATATTTCTAATTATGTTAATAAATTTAACCGCACTAATGTAAATAAGATAAGAGTGCTTTCTTTTGGAACCATATGCAAATTACGCTTTTTCCTTGGCACTTACTAGTACTATATTAAGTCAAGGAAATCTTACCACAGTCGGAAGTTCTGCTCATTTTGGTTAAGTAAGCATATTTGGCTAGCTTACTCAAAAGTGGAAGACAGTGCCTGTAGAAAATTTTGTGTGTTCTCTTTTCACCCCATGTAGTCGGTTTAAGATCGACACAAGCCACAGATGAACTTGTTTCAAAAGAATTTAATAATTGGAAGAAAATGCCATTGAAGAAGTTCAGCCAACATAGAACTTTTCTCTATCATAAGGATTCAGTTCTCAAAGGCAATGAATTTTTAAGGGTCAGGGAAGGGAAAAAAGGCTTCTGTGGATGAAGTAATGGACAGAGGGCAAGCAAAAGCAAGTTTTGCAGAATAGGGTTATTCTTAAACCTATTATCAAAACGGTAATTTTTTTGTGGAGAACAAGGGCTGGCCATTGTAAAATTTTATGAACATAATCTGGTACTACTTCTAATGATTTAAGTATCTTGCACTGTAGAATTATTAGTAATTTAATAATGATAAATGTACACAAAAAGACAACCGTAATTGATATGGCGTCTGGCCATTTTTTCCACCAAAAATTCCTTCCAACGCTGCCCCCCTTGGGAATATCCTAGGTACGCCACTGGTAGGGGCCGCTCCTATTACGCTAAGGGAGGTCCGTATTTATAAATGGGTACGCTGGGTAAGTGGATAGGGCGCCAAATTTTTAGTGACGCAAAAAGCGACGAACTTTATTTTTCTTTCAATTTTATCTTCCGTAAAACTTGCCGCAGTATAGCCCAGATGCTCGTGCGCCATAAAAAGTCTAAAACATGGCCCAGATGCTCTTGCGCCATAAAAAATCTAAACAAACATAGCCCAGACGATCTTGCGCCATAAAAAACCCAAACAAACAAACATCTGCCGCAAAACTGCATCGATCCGCACTCCACACTTTTTGTCTTCATTTAAAATTTTGAAAAAAAAAGTCCGTCTGAAGGCTCTGCCCCCCCCCCCATTAAATATAGAAGAGAAATAAAAATTTTCGTTGTCAAATAAACTAAATTTATTTATAAAAATATCATTACATCTAATAAAATTACACGTAAGGTAATCATAAGTGTTGCCCCTTCCCTATCCTCAGTGATTTTTAGTCGCATTTAAGGGGGCGGAATGACAGAATTTTATTTGTTTTCTCTAGTACAGTGGTGGGGGGGGGAAATGGGCGTAACTAGCTTGGAAGTCTAGGGGGAGTTGATTTTTTCTATGGGGGTTAGCCCTCCAGTTACGCCAATGGAGGGGGCGCCAAAAATCATCGTACCCAGGGCGCCTCGTATCCTAAATCTGGCACTGCCCCTCTCTAATCTTTACCCTGGTGTAGTACACCGATACTTGCGTACATGTCAAATTTGACGGCACTTGCGTACATGTCAAGGCGGCCCTAACTAGATAAGGGAAAGAAATGACACTTGCGTACAATATTCAATTTCCCCAGAGAGCCCTCCAATCCCAAATGTTTTTGCTTATTAAATCCAGACCGTGCAAAAGTCTTGTCCGCTAAAACTGATTAAATTACATTGCACGTAATCATCATACCAAACAAAATGCATATTTCCCTCCCCAGATTTTATTATTATAAAATTATTATTATTATTTTGTGTGTGTGCGTTCTCGCACTTGGCGGATTAAGCTTAAGACGGGCGGTGCCAAGTTCTCAAGTCTACCTTCAGTGTGAAAATAATTTTGTATGTTTCATTCTGGTGCCAAGTTTAAAAATTTTCTGACTGTTCGGCAGGTGTTTAGAATTATTATTATTATTATTAATTATTATTATTTTAAAATTAATATTTCCTAAACTCCAAAATTTCATTCCAAAGTTCGGTTCTGTATCTTCCCAAAAGCTATTTCTGAAAACAAAAGTTTCAAATAATAGCATTACGTTAATAGAACGAATTCGGATAATATGTTATATCGATTCATCTTTATCGCGGCATCGATAAACGCAATAAATCATTTTGGTACCGATTTTCAATGTTAAAACCTTGTGCACACTGTGTATCAACTACTGATAGCAAAAATTTCATAGTGAGCACATTCCAAACAACATCCTTTTATTGATAACTTTATCATGTCAACACCTGACGTTAAAAAATCGAAATATCCGAAATGAGCCCAGTTGTTTACTGATCGGGTCAGCCAAGGGTTCTGCTCATCTGACGGAGGTTCCCTCTGGCTTATTTATGTCTACCACGTGGCTTTATTTACAAGCATTAGACCAATGGTGGCCGCAACCAGCACTTCCTTCTTAAGGACCACCTCATCTTATCTGAGGAGGCGTTGCCACAGCCTGCGGACAACAGAGGCACATCTGCCGTAATCAAAGCAAGATCACGAATTAACCCAGGGGTGGGGAACCTTTTCATGTTGGAAGGCTGCATTAAGTTAGTTATAATCGAAGAAGGCCGCATGCAAGAAATTTCAATTATAGAGGTGTAGCAATTCAAAAATTTTGAGAGGACTCAAATAATTTTTGAACGAATCATGTGATTCGGCTTTGATGAATTGAGCCGGGGGGGGAATTGAGAAAGGTGGCCGTCGGAGGCGGCGCTGTGATCACAGGTGATTTGACTTTAAACGGAATAATGTGTTCTGCTAACCAATGGGGAGCTAAACCCCTCTTTTCTACATCGCTGATCAGATATATAGCAGAACCCCGATTATTCGATCTCCGTTTAACCGAAATGGCCAACTGTAATTATTATTTTAGTAGATACCCGTTCAATGCTTACGGTCAAAATGTTCATATTTGCTTTCTAATGTACTTACTTCGGCCTTAAGGGAGAAACCAATACAAATGGTATATGCACAATATTAAATTCCTTTGTGCATATATATATACGCACAAAGGAATCGGACTACTTGCAAGACGGTTAATATCTTAACTAACGCATAATGTACTATTACTCTTTACTGTCTGTTTGTTTGTTTGGCTTTTTTATGGCGCAAGAGCATCTGGGCTATACTGCGCCAAGTTTACTGTCAATATAATTGTTTAGTAATATGTAATTAAAAGTGTTTTTGGATAAATATTTCAATTTCTTTGCACCCTTACTTAAAAAATTGAATTTTTAGATTACCCTTACTATACTTCTTTTACTTTTTGTATTTTAAATATATTTATTTAAGATAATAATAATAATAAAGTAAATAAATAAAAAATAGATGAAAAAATCATATTAATAAAAAAAAAAATATTCATTTTGAAAAATTTTAATTAATCCAACAGGACGCACTTTCTGGGTAAAAAACTTGCGTCAAGACAGAACACCGATGGAGAGTTCAAAGGGGTCATGACCCATCCCAAAAATATATTTTTTCACTGTAAAAATTCCAACTTTCATGAAAAATGAAAGGTGTTATTCCAAGACCATTGCAAATTCTGTCCTTGACTCCCCCCAAAATGAAAGCCTGTGTCCGCCTCTGAACTAAGCCACTTAACCGGGAAATAACCGGATTGGTCTGTAGCTTTATTCCGACGATGGCGGACAAGCTTCTTATGTTTTTATAATGTGAATTCGCGTTTATTTGATTAATTAATTGTGGACATTATCAGTAAAGAACACAGACCTTAAATTCATTATAACTCGATCCTATCTCTAGCATTAGAGTTTTTAAATCAAGTAGGGAAAGAGTGACATATAATAGAGACCAGAGGAAGAAAATTCGGATGGTGGAAGGGACATGGTCTTAGAAAAGAGGAGAACCATCTATTGCAAAGATTGAGAAAGATTCAACAAACCAGCAAAGGAGTAATAAGAAGACATAGGCTGACAAGGGTCAAATGCCCTTTAGTATACAGGATGTAACTGAATTAATGGTCAGAGCTTTAAGCAGTGCTAGTACCCATCAAGACAAACAATATTTGCCATAGAATCTAGGGTCGCAAACCACTCACAGCGCCAGTTCTAAAACCGTCCAGCATGCACAAATAGTGACAACCAGTGCATGAGAAGCGCAAAATGCGATGTCCTAATCATCTATGCACTTGAGCAGCTGACCTGAGTTTTATCTGGCGCTTTTCACGCACTGGTTGTAAATATTTGTGCATACTGGATGATTTTAGAACTAGCGCTGTGAGTGGTTTGCGACCCTAGGTTCTATGACAAATATTGTTCGTCTTGATGGGTACTATCACCACTTAAAGTTCTGACCATTAGTTTAGTTACACCCTGTATAGTTGTCCTTAGTTTGATACCCAGCGATGCTTTAGACCAGAAAGAATAGAAGCGTCACTGCCATGTCGCTGACGAGGTGGAGGAAATGAAATGAATGAATGCATTTTTTCAGTTAAACGATGTTTTCAGAAAACAATATTGTAGAATGAATATGGATTTTATAAAATTCTCCTGGTTTTGGACAATGCATTAAATCGCTCACACACCAACACTGAATTTTCACTAAACATCAAGGTGATAGTTTTACCACCAATTATATCCTCTTTGTCGTAACTCCGTATCAATCATTATAAACTTATATTGTAGCAGCTTTTAAAACCTGTTATTTGCGACGTGTATTTATAAATTCTGTGATTACGATATACGTAGCCGCAGAATGAGCCTAGCTGAATGTAATTGAATTTTGGGAGAGTCATCGAAAATAGCATCGACATTGTGAAAGCATAGGATGACGTCGGAAGTTGAAAATTTCAGCGGCTGCCTTCGTAACTTTTCTGTGTGTGTTTGTGTGCATAAGAAAATTGGTGGAAAAGTAGGCCGAACAAGCGGCACTGTACTTCCAGAAGTGATAGGTTCAAGGACCAATATAGGAGGTGGGGGTATATATATATATACACACTCCAAAAGGAGATCTGAAGAAGGCTGAAGCGTAACTTTTTTCTTTTTCTCTTTTTAATGTTGAAAACATTTACATTGGATAATAATAATCATCAGCATAATATTTTCATTTTCCATATACAGTGGCAGGTATAGAGAAAACACTACATAATGGTAAAATCAACTATAAACCTGTACAAAAGCAGAAAATGAAATAAATATCGTACAGACTGCGCACTTTTTAACTATAGGTCTTGGCGCAGTGTGACCTTTATAGTCCTTGCGCCGTAAAACTCAAACTTTTGCACCGAATTTGGATCCACAAAAATCTTTTAGTAACATTTTTCCCTCATCACGTTTTTACGCCAAGATTATCGCCAAACGTCTGTAAATCTCGCCAATTTTAAAATAACGTTTTCAACGCAGTAATTTATTTTTAATTTAATTAAACATATTTTACTTCATTTTCTTCTTTCTTTCTGCATTTCTCTCTCTTTCGCTCTCTCCTCTCTCTATTATTAAATTATACGAATTTACACATTTAATTTCTAAATAAATAACTTAGCTACGAGTAGTAGTTTCAGAGCGCGGATTTCTATAATATAGTCTTTTTTAGCAACATAACTCCCTAATTACAACAGAACTTCTTGCATATCTATTAGATAGTGGCGTAAGAAAGGGGGGCCTGAGGCCCCATTACTTACATTTGCTTGAACCCCCATAATTTTTTAATTGCTGCGCCTCTGATATTAGAAAAACCCTTCGGATTATCCATGAGAATAGATGACCTTTTTCAGATATGGCAAGGACTTGAAGCTTGCCAGGGAACAGACAGGCTATCGATAAGAGAAAATGTTGGGACGATGTTGGGCTACATTTGGATACTGTCCAAAAATGGGGCCAATTGGACTAGACATTTCACTTGTCTGCTCTCCCAGTAACTTCCAGCTCCATGATGAAACTAAACACAATCTTATACATTCTTGTAGTTTTAAACTTTATTTTTCGATTCACTATTTATCGGGAGTATCAGGGGCGTACTCAGGTTTGTCATGAGGAGAGTAAAGGTAGCAAAATAACCTACGTATTGAACTTCCTGGTGAAGAAATTCTGCACCTTTACATGGGCAACATTTAAGCATTGGATTAACTAGCCTCATGGTATGGTGGGGGGGGGGGCTGTGTAGCCCCACTGGTTTCTAGGGAGGGTTTTCACCCCTAGCCCCCCCTCCCGCCCCTAATTACTCCAACATATTTAAACAAATACGTACGAAGAGGAGCATTTGCATCTTGGCACCCTCCCCGCAGTACGCTTCTGATGAATGACGTATATATATATCTAAAATAATTGTCAACACATTTAGCCTCCGGGCGAGTTTTTGTGTTTTTTAATTATTTATTTTTATTTTTAATTATTATTCATAATAAAAAGTTCGCCACGAGAAAAAACAAAATCTTTTCCGGAGGCCTTGTGTGCTGACCATTAATTGGCAGTATGTTAGTCCTGAGAAGGCATCTTACAACCTTGTATATACGGAAAAAGAAAGCGTTGTTCTTGTCCTCGTTGGCCTAGAGGTTAAGGCATTCGGACTCAATGAAGGGACCCTGGTTCGACTCTAGGACGAGGATGATGTCGCTTTTCTCCTATGCTAAAATAAGCTTTAGACTGAGCTTAAGCGTGTGTGTCAACTTATTATCAGCCAGACTTCGCATTGGGCATTCCCATCTCACCCATAGACATCTGTTGGAAGGAAAACCAGCACCAATTTGCCAAGTGTGCAATGAACCCATGAGTGTTTTACACATTTTAACTCAATGCCCCTATTATAGACTTGCCCGCACTCTTACTTTTAACTCTTCATCACTGTCTGACATTTTAAATGACCATGCTGACCATACGCACGTTTTAAAATTTTTAAAAAGTACTGGGTTTTACAACAGTCTTTGATTTTACCATGTTTGGCGCAGTATAGCCCAGATGCTCTTGCGCCATAAAAAATCCAAACAAACAAATTATTATCATAATATATCTAAAATCTTTTCACTCCCGTTTCCATTTTTTCTGTCCGATATTATATTTCACTTGGCCGGGTATGACCCTTGCTGTCGTTATACTCTAAAAACTCAGCTTGCGTGCTGTCTAATATTCCTAGGGTTATCGCAGTATGTGGATCTTTTCGTTGTTGATGTAAGTCTTCTTAATATGCTGTTTTGAAATTAGTTCTTAGTACAGCGGGGTTCCCAAATTGGGACAGGTGAAAAAACGTTCAATGGCACCCTAAAGGGTTTGAATAATGATGGAGAGAAAAGTTACATATACATTGTACACTTTAATACTAGCAAATAATTTACTAATATTGAGGATATAATTTATGGATATGGGCAGACAGAGGGTACGCCAGTGGCGCTGGAAAGGGGGTCTCAATGGGCTCAGTCCCCCATTGGATGTCGAAACATATTATTTTCTCTGAGGCTGGATCACATAATCTTCTTTAAATCCACTTGTCCCCCCCCCATGGGTTTTGAATTGCTGCGGTACTGGAGTACGCAAGTGAAAAAGGGGTTGGAACCCGCTGAGTATATAGGAGTGTAGCTGGAGTTTCAATATGGTTATGGTCAGAGATAGATTTAGGTCATATGGCGCCCCTTTCCCCCGCTAAATGTTAGTTATTCTCAAAATAATTCCTCTTGTGACATAGTTTCTTTTTATCTCTAAGTATCTCCTCAATAGGCTACCGGATGTTATTATAAAAAATACTGGATGTTATTACAAGCCGGAAAGCCACGATAGCAACTAAAATTTCCTTAGAACAAATATCATGTAACCACAAATACTTTTCTTGATGAGCCAAAAATTAATTTGTTTTAATGTAAAAACTAAAACTTTACGTGAGTTTCAAGTCAAGTAAGTTCATCCATTTCGATGTAGTTTTCACTTATTAGCCTGAATTTATTCTTATCAGTTTCAGAAAACGTGAGGAAGTAAACATAATTATATATTGCATTCAAAAAAAACGTATTAAACGTCAATTTGATTTATTGAAACTTACTTAAGAATAAGCGCTTATGTTTTCAAATTAGATTTGGCCTTGTCTGTATTTCGGGGTCGTTAGGCCATTTTGGCGCCCCTCTTGGCTTGATGGCGCCCGTTCGACGGCACCGGTTGCACCTCCCGTAATACGTCACTAATCATGGTCGATGACAATGACACCTTCCAATTATAAAGAGTGGTAAAACATTAAGTTCGTTGACGCAGTATGTAAATGTTATGTCTTTTACAATGCACTGTCTGTCTACTGTGAAAACTGCTCCCGCCGCGAAATCCGCGTCTGTTTGCCCCAAAAATAATTCTTAATCTGTTTTCTATAGAGGATGTGTCCATGTCAATGAATTTTTCGGGCATTCCCTATTGAATATTGTCTTCGTCTGGTTGTCAAAGCCACAGACAAGATCAAACTTCACGGCCGGAGGAGTTTCTGTGACAGGCAGGCAGCAGCTCTGGAGTTACTGCTCATGGAGTTCGTTCGTTACTAGGCAGCGCTTCAGTCAGTTACAAAATGGCGTTCCAGTCAGTTGCAAGATGGCGTTCCAGCCAGTTACAAGATGGTGTTCCAGCCAATTTATGTAAACACGTTCAAAATTACTTTAAATTTGCTTTAAAAAAGTAAATTAAGAAGGTTATGAAGATAAAAAAAAAAGCATTTACAACGTTAATGTTGTTATTAATTTCAGCCCAAAATTTTTTGGAGTATTTCTATTTTTCAAAATGGCAATCACAAGATGGGAACCGTAAATTCCAACATTTATTGTATTAGAAGCGTTTTCCTCGGTATCTACTAAAGCCTGACAGTGACGTAGGGCTAAAGTGCTTCTCTGTCATGCCAAAGGCTTGGATTTGAATCTTCATAGCATCAGAGGCTTGCTGTTTTTCTACCAAGCCTTGAGTTGATTTTCTAAGACTCCTTGGCGGATTTTTTGGAATACTGTAATAACCTCTGGTGCAGCCACCTTTCTCACAAGACACAAACAAACCAGCATCTATTGACAGAAAGACCGTAACCACAATCAAGAGGCAAATCAAGGAGCAACACTATTTAACTTAGGATTTTCTTATGGCTGAAAAATTTTGGTTCAAATGTATGAAATAAAATCTCGGAGACGGAAATCACCACTGAACACTGAATTTTATAATTTCACACATCGATCGAAGTATTTGTGAAGAGCAAACGCCCTTCTCATGAATTATGGATTTTTAAGGGATTCAACATCACTTCGCACGAGATTGCTATTACTTATTGATCCACATAAAAGCTGAAGTACGGTATTCATACTTACTTCTATGGAGTGATACCGCGTCCATACTTACTTCCATGGAGAGAGTCCGTGTTCACACTTACTTCTATAGAGCAAGGTTCTGTCCATGGTACTCATTTGAATATATGTATACGTATCAGTTAAACTGTAAAATGCTCTCAATTTTTTCCTGTAAAATATTTTTTATGCCTTTTTTTTCAATGATGATGTGATTATTATCTTTAAGAAATTAAAATAAGGAGCAGTATACATACATGCATGGTAAAATATATTACACGTATAATTTACATGTGATACGAGTTGTACATATAAAATATGTAATGTGTAGATTATGCGTAGCGTGTGAATCATTCGGCAGAAATAGGTGAAAATATTCATATATATATATGTGTGTGTGTGAAAATATGCATATTTTATGTAAGCACATAATATACGTATTTTGTGTAAGCACATAATATACGTATTTTATGTAAGCACATAATATACGTATTTTATGTAAGCACATGGTATACATGTGGTATATAAGTAAATGTAATAGGTAGTGTACTTGTAATTTTCTCACAACATTATTTCGATGGTTGATAAGATCCACGCTAGATTTCAGTTCTCTTTAGGCTTGTAGGAACTCACGAATCAATGATCATTGATACATGAACCCACATTTCCAAAAGGTTTAATCATGATTTAATGTTCACCATTTTGTTTCCCCGCACATACGCTTTTCCCATCCAGAATCCAGATGGACCGACTCATCAGTGGTTCACTCTGTTCCCGGCGACGGAAAAGACATTGGCTGCAGGCGACGATTGAGTTTAGTGTACAACACGGTACGGTGCAAGGATAACTTAATTGTATTTCTTCAAACTCCTTGACAGACATTTCCTGCTTATAAGTATCTCTGCTGGACATGATGATTACGACCCTCCGAGTGTGACACCACGAACCCTTGAGTGGAACAGCAAATCATCAATTAGTGTTAAAGGGGTAACCAATGAACATTTGCGTATGAAAAGGGTGAACAGCCAATAAGAGTGATTGCGAGTGTAGAGACGATGAGGCGAACACCAATAAAAGACATTCTTTCGGTAGGACTCTTAGCGAGATGGTCACGCTGCCCATGATGTACATTCATAATGTCTTACAATAATAATGTCAATTCTTAATCGTAACAATTTAACTTATTTTGCTATGCGATTGTAAATAAATTGTTTAACCCAGAGACATGCTGTCTACATGGTTCATCTGTATCTTCATCGCCATCTTCATCTTCTATGTTTTCATTTCCTTTTTCCATCTTCTGTGTTTTTATTTTTAATTTCTGCGTTTTCTTCTTTTCATCTTCTGTGTTTTTATTTTTAATTTCTGCGTTTTCTTCTTTCCATATTCTGTGTTTTTATTTTTAATTTCTGCGTTTTCTTCTTTCCATATTCTGTGTTTTTATTTTTAGTTTTTGTGTTTTCATCTGCCGGTTTAAAACATATATTTAAATTTTATTATTTCTAAATTTTCTTGTTTTCCGGACTTCTTATCTTTCAGTTGAATTACTTTTCAATTTTTTTGTTTTTCAATTTCCTTAGCTTTCGGTTTCCTTCTGGAGATAAAGTAGTAAATATTAGAGGTAAAAAATAAAAAGACAAAACAGATGAAAAGTTTTAATAATCATTCTGTGTTCTTCCCTGACGCTGATTTTAAAGACGTTGTCTTTTAAAGAAGGGGATAGATAAACCTACGCTGATGTCAAAGTTGTTGTCAAAAGCTCATATATCATAACTCTTATTTTAATTTGTGTCCCAAACCATACGTTTAATGCAGTCTTAATGCACGAAATAAGCTTTAACACAAATAAAATTAAATTATTTTCCATCGTGAACATGTTCAGCAGTTTTAGAAGATGTATGGACCCCCAGTAAAACATGCGGGATTGTCAGTGCCACCTCCATCACCCAAAAAAAGGTTATTTATCGCCAGAAAACCCACCTGGCTCATCAGCCAGCAAAACAGCTGCGCAAACTGCAAATTAAGAAATATTGCATTGCCAGACACAGTTTAGTTTAAATACTGATAACCATGGATTCACTTTTTTTTACTAAAGAGTTTTATTTATATTTTTAATAAACAGAGCGTTACTATATTTAACAGTACTTATTTGAAGTAAAATCTTCACCAAAACGTCTCCAAATTCTGAAATTTCCAGTGTTTTTACTTGAGTGAGAGATCAGTTATTTTTGGCGGCTTTAGCAGAGTTAGTCATTATTTACATAGACAATAGTTTAGTTATTTTGGCAAGCACTGGTTTTCAGTCCTGGAGTGGGAACATGCTTCCAAATACTCTGCAAGAAAACTAATTTCACTTATTTTTAAATTACAACTCTATAATTACACCATTATATAATTAATAATAACTAAACTCTTGTAATTTTAATAACAAATCTTAATTCGCAAATCGAGTGGTTTGTAAAGCAAGAACTCATAAATTGAGAATTACTTGTATATATTTTTCTTATTTTAAAACAGGCTTGGACTCCCCATTCTCGATCGCCTTCATATTTCAATGGAAGCTTGAATTATCTTTTGGAGATTTGCAACGAGTAGAAATATTAGTTGTATAAAGAGTATGCTGCTTAAATTATAATCTTTGACCTCCACTCTACATAATAAGCATCCAAATCACGCTTTTTACATCTTTCTCTCAAAACAATGGACTAAAAGCATTGGAAATGTAAAGATGGTTTCCTAGATTTGTGAGTCTTACATTTCCGGTTGGTGAAAATTGGATTCTGGCCCTGTAGGCTTCGTCTCTTCCCACCCGCAGGACGCGAACCAGCAGGTGCAAAAGACAAGCTGAAGTTTCACGCCTGCCACAAAACGTCTGCCAGCAGACCTCAAAAAGTCGTGGTGCACGATATCCACCGCAATTTATTTTGAAAGAACGTCTGCTGCAATCTTGGCAAAAAAAAAAGCAAATATCTAAATCAACCTGGCATAAATCATTTGCTTGGGAAGTTCGGCCATTTTTTGACTCTCCGGTGTTGGTTAATCAAAAATGGCGACCTCAAATAAAATTGTTTCCATTTATTTCATTTTCTTCATAATTATTATAATACCGCATGTCTATATTGTCGTATTAATATATAGACCTGTTTCCCTCTGAACCAAATTCAGTGACATCGCTATAGCGACAAAGAAAGCAATAACAACAATAATATTTTATATGTTACTATATAATCTATTTAGTATATTATATCTTCCACCCTCGACTACGTTCAGTATTACTCTATTTATTGTTCATCAATTTTGGGAGAGCTCTATCTCCGAAATTGTTTTTGGGGGTCGAAGAGGCCCTCTTACAGTTGACTGTTATTTACTTCTAAGGAAAAGAAGTCTACATCAACGCGAATTTTTGAACAATTCTTAAAAGATGGAGACGCCTGCAGTAACACACCAAATGTAGCAGATTATTCGCCTAGACCTCTATACTTAATCCCCGATCTGAACTCCAGAGAGAAGACGTTTCCAGCAACGCAGAATTTTGAAAAAAATGCCTGCAGAACATATCAAATATAGCAGCCTATAGCTACACTTAATCCCGGATTTGAACTTTTACTCACGTGTTTCAGTGCAACTCGCGTACTCCAGTAAAATTTTTGAGCTATTTTAAAACTCGTACAAAAAAATTATGAGTAATGTACAATGAAATCTTCCTATAACGATGCTCAAGGACCACTAAAAGGTAACATTATAGACAGTTTATCGTTATAACTCTAGTTTAAACATCACACATTCTATGTCTATGTTGCGTGTTCCAGTATTTACAGTGTGAGTTCAATAATTTTCGAAAGTGTTTAATATTCGAATTCTTTAATAATTTGAACTTTTATCTCTAGTTTGGTGAATCTAAAATTAATGGCATAAAGCCAGAGCCGTTTCTAGATGTTTTGCCGCCCTAGCCGAGAATTGAACAATGCCGCCCGCACCTTTTTACTACCATCACCCTTCCGCCTATATCTCCCTCTCTGCCCCAACCAACATCCAGCGGTACAACAATGTAAATCTTCTATTATACTTTGAATCATTAAACCCGTTAATTATATTTATATTTTAAACTTATATTAGTTATTTTGTAATATTAGGGTATTGTGAATAGTAAAACAATTGCTACATGTTATAATTGTTTAATTTCAACATTTTATATTTTTGAAAACTGAGATATTAAAGGAGTAATATTTCAAAACACAACGTTGTATTATCAGAGCTAGAAGGCTTAAATGTATTAGATATAAAAAAACTTGTGTGCAAAATTAAACAATGAAACACATCAAGAAATTTTACATTCGTCAAAGTAAAGACTTTTTAAGTAATTGTCCCGTATGCTTTTGAAAACAATTATATGTTTTAATTTTTCTTCTTTTTCATTTTTTCTCCTCATTTGCTCAATTTTTTCTTTGTTTGATTTAAAATTAATTTTTTACGCCATTTTGCCGCCCTAGGCGGTCGCCTGCTCTGGCCTAAGGGTAGGAACAGCCCTTCGTAAAGCTTCTTCTATTAGAATTCTTGGGCAATTCAAATTGATTTCATTGTTCCTTCAGTTCCGAGTTCACGAACTTCGACTGCAGTAACTTCTTTTAAGGCTTTCCAATATATCTTTCGTATAAGCATCCATATGCCTCTACATTCCTAATATATATATGTGCATATATTACTACAACCTATATACCTTTCGTATGAACATATGTGTACACCTTGAGTTAATTTAATTTCACAGAATTAATTTCTCGTAATTTCAGATGAATTGAGTGACGTTAAAAATAACGACAAAATATCAACTTTTAGAAATTATTTCTAATTTGCTAATAGAAAATCTCTGATTATTTAAAAAGATAATTATGATTAATTGTCATAATTATGAAAATACAAACCGTTTACTCTATCTCCTTCTCATCAGCTGACCTCTCATTTACAAATGCTCTTAAATTACCCTTTTTTTTTTTAAACACATGCCGTGTTTTGTCTAAAGGATGTCCTTTGTTAATGCATACATCATATATGCATGCATAGGCATACGCAGAAAGTTCACAGGACGCTTATAGGCTCAGTGGGTGTGGGGTGGTTACAGAGCTATAACTCGCACATTTCTTTATTAAAAATACAACATTTCAGTGCAGTCGGGGGTTACAACTCCCATAAATACCCCCTATGTACGCCAGTGTATGCATGTGAGTATTCAATATTTTATAAGCCTACAGTGAATGGGAAAATGGAAACTCGTTCACCTACAAAATTCATTCTTTTTCCCGTTCAGTATATGAGTCAATGAGAATCTCATTCTGTAAATAGTGCTGTAAATAGTGCTGTAAATAGTTCTGTAATAGTAAAATAGTACTGTAAATAGTTCTGTAATAGTAAAATAGTACTGTAAATAGTTCTGTAATAGTAAAATAGTACTGTAAATAGTTCTGTAATAGTAAAATAGTACTGTAAATAGTTCTGTAATAGTAAAATAGTACTGTAATAGTAAAATAGTACTGTAAATAGTTCTGAGATAGTAAAATAGTACTGTAAATAGTTCTGAGATAGTAAAATAGTACTGTAAATAGTTCTGTAATAGTAAAATAGTACTGTAAATAGTTCTGTAACAGTAAAATAGTACTGTAAATAGTTCTGTAACAGTAAAATAGTACTGTAAATAGTTCTGTAATAGTAAAATAGTACTGTAAATAGTTCTGTAATAGTAAAATAGTACTGTAAATAGTTCTGTAAATAGACTGTAGTCAATGAGAATCTCATTCTGTAAATGAGTGAATGATTCAAACGATAATGAGTCCCAAAATTGCATTCTTCCAAAAAGAATGAAAATTGAATAGTACGCTCATGAAGTTCAATCGTTTTTCCCATCTGGAGAGAACGCAGAGGTGATGGACGGGTCGACTTTTACAGAATCCCAATACCTCGCTGTACTTTTAACTATATCTTCGAAATTTTCCTGTTTATCATTCAAATAGTCATCAGAATGATTTATTTCGATCTAGACAATTTCGGTTTAAAAAATGGCTATAATACCCATGTCTAATCCTAGCCATGGGTGGAGCTAATAGAACTCTAAGCCCCCCCCCTCAACAAGAAAAATTTTACGGACTCTTTAAAGATTTCTTAACCCCAGATCTTGTAAAATTGAACCAGTGCATAAATTTTACCACCCCCCCACCTCAGTTGAAATCTCAGATAACGCGCCCTTGAGTTCAGTTAAAAAAAACATCTGGGTTCCAATTTAGAGATCGATAGGTCGAACCCAGTTCGATGACTTTTTTTTTTCTTCAATGCCCTCGCCATAAAACCTGTCAGTTGAGGCGCCGTGTATTAAACCATGAGTAGCCAATCGTCAGCCCCTTTCATCGTAATTGTCTGCCACTAGGCAGGGCATCAATATCCCAATTCGTAATCTATAGATCAAGGAACTCTAGCTTAAGCCACGAAACGTAAGCTTTGAAATTGAAAATTGATTCCATTTACTCATAATTAATCAAAGGGGAAAGTTGTGAAATCGTTAGTGGAAAAATGTATATTATTTATTCCGCATTAGACATTCCCACCCAGGGCCGGCGCACGGACATATGCCGCCCTAGTCGAACGACGTATTCGCCTCCCCCCCTCCCCGTAAAAAATTGATACGCCAAATACATCTTTCAACAATCGAAAAATGAAAAAATACGCCACATTCCACCCTCTCACTATAGTTCTTGTTAACACGAAGTATAATAATCACAGATTATCTTATAACACCAAAATCAACGATCCCAAAAAAACTAAGTCTGGGATATTACAGTTGGGGAAGAAAATTGTAATTATCATGTCTTGTAATAGTTATTAAAAAGCTATCAAAAAGAAAATTCGTCCTCCAGGATTCTAGTGCCGCAGCGGCACAGCACGTGCCACTGAAAGTCGTAGCAATAATGAGAAAATTTCATGCAGACGTAGCAGTAATGAGAAAAAGTTATCAAAATTGGTTAAAGAAAAATGTGTTAATATGAGAAAGTAAGAAGAGAGAATATATAATAGTATATAAGAATATATAATAATGAAGTATATAAAGAATATATAATAATAGTATATAAGAATATATAATAATAGTATATAAGAATATATAATAATAGTATATAAGAATATATATAGCAATAGTATATAAGAATATATAATAATAGTATATAAGAATATATAATAATGGTATGTAATATAATAATAGTATATAACAATATATATTAATAGTATATAGAAGAATATATAATAGACGGTATATATAATAGAAATAAAATACAGGGTACCAGGGAGGAAATTACATAAAAAGGTTAAACACTGGTAAAATAGCAATGAAAAAGATCACTCAAGCTTTCGGACGCATCAGCAGCAGTCATTACTCCTGATGGACTGCTGCTGATGCGTCAACAATGTGCCCATGCCTGACCTGATGTTTAAACCTTTATGGGGGAATATATAATAATAAGGGTATGGAAAAGTAATGGATAAAGGAGACTGTATATAAGGAAAAGTAAATATTGGTGAAGGCATTCAATCCAAAAAATAATTCAATCAAAAAATAATATATTCAGTTGCATTTATTTATTTTATCTCAATCACCCTACAGTGTGTATTAAGTACCTTAAAAAAAATTTGTCGCGGTGCCGCCCCAGGCGGCCGTCCATATCGCCTATAGGGTCGCGTCGGAGCTGTTCCCACCTGACATTTGTGATTCGGAAAATGCTATCTCAATCTCCTAGAAAATTCTATCCCAATATCATATAGGACGTCAGCAAACGGAAAGTGAAAAAATAAATTGCCCTTCCTGGCAAGATGTCAAGTTATGACTCAGGCCCGTTTTCTAAATAAGATGTCTTTCAGTTTATTTCTATTCACTTTGTTGACAAAATCCTTTGAAATAAAGATTTAAATAGAATGTGACTGATTCCTACCAGAGTGGTAAAAGATATTTTCTTGGGACTTTTTATTGTAGAGTCTGGTATGATATACTTTTAATATACATTTGTCTTGTATTCTTATTTATAATTATGATTATTATTATGTGGTATATTATGATTATAATAATGCAATCACATGATACAAATGAAGAATAAATAGACAGTGATTGATGGATTCTTTCACGGCGTCTTGTAGTATTTATACTATTTTCAGAACTTCACGGGATATTCCGCCATGTTAATTCAATAAAACTTGACGTTTCAACGCAATCTGTGTACATCGTCATCAGAAGTAAAAAAATTTTAAAATCAAAAGACTAATAAACTAAAAACAACCGACCAAGTTCCCTCTGCGAACAGACTTCTCACCTGATTGCTCGGTAATAAAAAGAAATATTTTTTTTACTTCTGATGATGATGCACACAGGTTGAATTGAAACGTCAAGTTTTATTATTAAATTAATATGGCGGAATATCCCGCGAAGTTCTGAAAATAGTATAAAGATTGATGGATTGATTCCCGCAACAAAATAAAGGCTTGCAGATTTCCTTTATGAAATAAAGTCGAACACTAAATATATTTAGTATGTATACTAAATT
>QLNU02003225.1:25905384-25926186 GCA_006491805.2 Dysdera silvatica | reverse complement strand
TGAAGAGCTTTGAACATAGAAACCGCGATGGCTAGAATAAGGAGATAGTCCCGTCCGCATCTGTCTTTCTATACGTCGGTGAAGTCGTGACGTCACAACATGGCTGCTGGGCACAAACAACAGATTGGGCCCATTGACTTAACATTGACGATCGTAGTAATTAGCATTTCTTAAGCTTGCAAATAAAAATGGGTTTATATTTTGTAGCTTGTTGCAACCACCGGACTGTCGGGAATAAATGTTCTTTTTATAGATTCCCAAAAGACAAACGCAAACATGCACTTTGGGCAAAAATGTCCAGGTATCTATAATTTCTATCAAAGGTCATTCAAATCACATCAACCGGGGCATTGACCTTTAATTTTCAGATTCCAATGATTTTTGATTTATATTTACCTATGAAACCCATGAAAATTGTTCACAGTTATTTTCATAATTTTTGGAGGTTCCGTTTTCCTGTAATTAATTTTTGGAAATTAAAAAATAAAATAACTTTTTCATTGATCTTGAGTCACATTCATGTAAATATCTAAGCACCTGTTTTAGCTAGAAAGTTCATCTTGAGCTCATTTTAAAGCCCTCTATATGCGCTTTCTCTGTGATATACATATGTACTGAGAAGATTTTTTATCGCTTTTTTAATATGTATATAAACTCAAAAACACCATTTTTGAAATTGAAAAAATAAATAAATATATATTAAAAAAGGACTTCATTTAAGTACTTTTGCACGAATTCAGGGGATGGGACAATAATGAGATCAATGTTTTAAAAAAAATCTTCCCAACTGCATTAGAATTTAAAAAAATAAATAAATTCTGCCTGTATTTTCAAATAGTTCACAAAATAGTCATTAGCCATTAACTCTTCCAATTATATTTTAGAGTAAGTCACACATTGAAGGAATGTGAAGTTAGTTATATAGTACCGTGCCTCTCTCTTCGCCCCAAGAATTTTTTTCTGTATTCGCCTGTACGTTGGACCAAATTTCTGATATTAACATAAGAGAATTAGAAAGATGAATTTTAAATTTAGTGGTTTGTTTAATAAATTTTTATATTTGGTTTTTATTCAAACTTTTGTGTTCATGTATGTTACAAAAGCATTTAATTTGTTGTATTTCATTTGGGTTTTTTTTTTTTGGTGGAGGGTTAATATATGTATATATATTCAAAACATGTCCATATACTTTGGGTAGTTTTGTTCAGAATTCTTGTTCTATTAATAAGTCTTGATGCCGCAATCATTTTCTTTAAAAAATGTTTTGATCTTTTATGAAAATCAATTCTTTTCTCCTTAAATGTACAGTTTTGATTTTATAGATCTTTAATTTTCCATTTATTTTTTGTCTGTAGGGGATATGGCAGAATATCTAATAATATGAACTATAATTGCATTTTTTAATTATAACCCCATCAACGACGTAGTCAGGTTTTTGTTAAGGCTGGCCCCTTAAAATAAATTTTTATAATTTATTTATTTTTTATTTCCTTGAAGTGGGGTACGACCAAGCCCCCCTGAAAAAAAACGGATCTTGTATATATACACACTGAAAGAACAATTTATCTTCTTCGTTCATGAAATTATTGAAAAAAATTTAATTTGTTACGAATCTGTCAAGTGTTTTTATGGCCCTTTAATTTCCTGCAAAATTTTTTTATAAGCGCACTGAGAGTTACACAACCAAATATGTACCTCTTCCAGAGAAATAATATACGTGCATATAATAAATTGCTCTTTCAGTGCGTCTGTATATATACATACATACATAAACGCACACAGGGTAGAGTACCCGAATACTATATACGGTATCCTTCATGGAAGCATGAATTTGTTCTCGCATTTCTTCATTATCAGGGTCATAAAAAAAAGATCGAACATGTGAAGAACGTATAGCGTTTTCTGCACGTTCGATCAGTTTCGGCTGATCCGAAAAAAACACGGAAATTTCATAAAATGAGAACATTTTAAATCTATCTCATAAGCATAACATAGCAAATGGCAGTTTGTTTGTGCCCAGCGCCATATTGAAACGTCACACTTCACCGACGCATTGGTAAATCCGCCACTGTTCGGGGACCGGAACAAAACTAGGAATAGTTTTTATAGAAGCCTCACAGAAAACTGATTAGAACACAATGTTTTACTTTTCCTTATATAATTAGTTTAATTTTCGTGTTCTTGTGTATGAATTAGTATCTTGCAACTAACAGTTTTATTGCTAATGCGCAGTTTTTAAGCATTTTTTTTCCGTTATAGAACTGTGGGCTCTTGTTAATAATGCTGGTGTCGCCATTTTTTCTGAATTGGAGTGGTGTAGCATGTCCGTGATAGAGCATATGTTTAACGTCAATGTTTTGGGAGCTGTTCGAGTCACCAAAGCGTTTTTGCCTCTGCTCAGAAAGTCCAAGGGCAGAGTGGTTGTTGTTTCGAGCGCCGCAGGTAAGAAATAATAATGATAATTCTCTTAATTCTTTCTTTAATTAAAGGCGCGTTTTCCTAGATGCACGTATTTCGCCGAACAACAATGAAAAACGTTGAAAACTGACTCAAACAATAGAAAACCAATGGAAGTGTGTGTTTTCCTAGAAGGCGCGAAATTCTTCCATTAGTTTTTATTGTTTGAGTTTCATCTCGGCGTTTTATATCGTTATGCCGCGAAATATGCGTGTATAGGAAAAAACTCCTTAAGTGGCTAACAGCCAAAGTTTTTTTCTGCATAGTTATACTCGCGGAAAACCTAACCAGGTACACTGTTAGGGCTGCGGCGACCTATTCACGCCCGTTCAACAAGTATCTATTCACTGATTGGCGAAACGGGAGATAGCCCTCAACGTTATTAGGCTATTTATCGCCTAATTTGGAATGCAGAAAAACGTGGTTCCCAAAATTCTAGGTGCCAAATTTCGTGCCAACCAAACGAAGTCCTTTGAGTGGTCAGTTACTTGAATGACATCAGCGCTGGCTATAATGAGTCTTTTTCCTAAATTTAATGAATACAAGATTTTATTTGCACCAATATGCCTATGTTTTATGTATTTTAGCATAATTTTAATGTTTTATGTACGAAATGTATCTTCTATTAACTCTCTTAACGTAAGAAAGGGCGAACTATATTGCACTGGCGAAATCATACTGCTCTGCGCCTTGTCAGTGTACCATTTTAACTTTGCCGCGAGTATAGAATATATCCACCTGCGTCCCCTTGTTTCCTACGATAGTGTGTAAACGAAATTATAGTTCCACCCACGTTCGCTGCAAAATGTCGGGTCTTACACCAAGGAGCGAGTGAATGCGCAAAGTGGGATAAGTGTTGGGAAGGATGGCCGCCAGAGGTGGCGCAGTATTCTCAGATTACACAAAGAAAGGCTTCATTATTCAGCTCTTTGAGTATATCAAGAGAAGTTGCATTTATTTTGTAAATAAAGTCCTCTTGTACACGTTTTTGGAGTTTCGTTACACTTGATTTCGTCTCCATAAACGATGTGGCATAAGCAGTTTTCCTCTTGTGTCGATCTATTACGGTTGTTTGCGGTGTCTATTACATTATATGAATGCACGTGCATTGTTTATCACGTGGAAGTATGCTAATTATGCAGAAAAAAACTTTGACTGTTAGTCATATAATTCAAAAAAGAATTAAGTCTCTGGCTATTGCAGTTTCAATTCAAATACAATTTAAAGCTGTATACTTCTTTTATGAACACCCTGTACATTATTATTATTATTTTTTTTTTCTTTACAAAGAATTATAAATTTTAAAGTTGGTGTAAAGAGGACCTTAAAGAAAGGTCAAGCCCAGGGCTTCTAAAAGCGTTAAGACAGTCATGTCTTCAATTTCAGTTTCCTCTCTTCTAAGTGGTTCTCTCCCTTCTAGTTATTTCATAAACCTCTCCAAACTACTTGGATTTGTTTTCAATCTCTGCATTGCTTTTATTTTGCCAGATCATGTTCCCAGTCCGTGAGAGAGAGGACTGGTGACCATAGTGACTGCAAAATTTTCGTGTTACGTGGTTAACGAGGTTGTCCTCCCTTCAGGATAAAATGGTTTCTTCCAAATGTTATCCATCCAACAGTCAAGTTAAAACTGTTTACTTTAGCCTTATCCTTTCTGTTGATTTTGCAATGGTATAACGATTTTTTTTAACTTGATAAGGATGAAAAAGAACGAAATAATTTATTTCAGATCACGTTCGTTTTCACGGATTGCAGCAATGAGTCAGCCCAGTCCGTTTCTGATATAGGTTGAAAGTGTCATGTGAAATTCACTCGTTAACCGTCGTGTACGCCGTCTATCTTATTAGTCAGTTTCAGGATTGGAGTTCCGTACACATAAACATATCTGCGAAGAAATCCAACATACCAACTCTGTGTTTCATGTCAAAATCGGGTGTATGAATAGCTAAAATTCAGAAGATCTGAGTCAGAAGAAATACGTTTCATTCTATAGCAATGAGTAAGTGTTTTTGCTTGTGCCTACTGCGTGCGCTATTATAGCACGTGGTTTGTTGGAGTACTTCGATGAGGCAACAATGAAATTAATGCCATTGGCATAACGGTGTTATCAGTAGCGTAGCTAGGGTGGGGGCAAGGCGCCATAATCCGAGGGGGTGCTGCAATTAGCCTTTAAAAAAACAATGACAGGCCAACAATTACGGCAATGACAGTCACTCGCCCCGGGCGGCAAAATATCTAGCTACGTCACTGGATGTGATAATTAACGTGAATTATGGGCTTTATATCAAACATTTTCACGAGTGAGAGTATGCGGGGGATCCAATTGCTAGGGCCCTCTAGCTGAGGATTCTGGGAACAGACCACGTGACTTCGCAACCAGAGTCAGCTGAGGAGAGGGTTTGATTTTTTGCGTTTTCATAGATTTTGCAAACGCTTGCAAAATGGATATTCATTAATGACGTTTCGTTGTGAAATAAGGTTGGAGCTTGACTATGTAAGTGGGGAACATTCGGTCCTTTGGTCAATCACTCCTCCCCCCCCCCCGCCCCTGCCTCTGTCAAACAAAAAAGTGGTTTGTGTTGTGATAAATAGTTGGTATGCTCTACGAACTGTAATTCTTGTAGCATGTTTAGCCTTAGCTAGCTACGTACGTAACATGTACAGTATATCACATGCACAGGAGGAGGAGGAGGATTGTGCGAGGGTTTCATAGGGAAGGGTGGCCGCCGGGGACGGCGCTGTAATCCCAGACAGGACATATCACATGCACAGCTCATAACATGCACGGAATTCCAGCGAATGGGGGTGAAATGGTTTTTAACCTTGAACCAGTGATTCTCAACTTTTTTGCATCATGGAGAAAAACTCCTTGTGGAGCACTATCGTCGCCTTTATACCAAAGTCACTTATGTCCACTTTTAGTTATTTTTACCTAACTATATTTTTCAATTTATTTGTCGACATTTTACTGTACAAGGTCAGAGTAAATGAATGACCGGATTTTAAAAATTTATATTTTCGAAACTATTACACATAATATAATCAGTGCTACATGAAAATAAAGAAAAGCATTCTAAGTTTCTTTTTCTATCATCGCTCAATTGATGGCAACACTTCCTCAGAACGCTGATATTGAAATTAAAAATGGCGACAACGACGGAGAAAAGTTTTTATGTATTAGAGTATGCAAGGGTTTTTCCCGTTATTTTTGTATAGCATGCATTTGAAGCCACATAACAACTGTGCAGCACGCATTTCAATCAGCATGCATTAAAAACTACTATTGTCGAAAACACTCAATAAACTTGAAGAGCTTAACAGTGCGGCATTAACAACCGTTAACAGTGAAAACCTGCAAAATGTCTGGAACGAACTTGATTACAGATTAGATATTTGTCGTGTTACAACAGGTACACCCATCGAATATTTGTAAATAAAAAAAAGGGAAAGTTTTTCTTTATTTTCATGTATCACTAATTATGTATAGTAGTTTTGAAAATATAAATTTTTAAAATGCGGTCATTCATTTATGCTAACCCTGTATAATAGTAAAAGCACGATTTTTTTTTAAAATTTTAAATTGCTTAAATTTGAATTGAAACTTAATTTTCCCAATTAAGTCATTAAAAACTGGAACTTTGAATATCGTTTTCTGAAAACATCAATTATTTGTATACTTTTCTCTATGCTTTTATTTATTTATTTTATACTTTTTTCTTGTAAGTGTGACGATGTTTTCACCAACATAGGTCCTAAACCCAATGACAGCAGTATTAACGATGGAAGGTATTTTTGAAGCATTTGGGCGCGTAAAACGTCAAGTTTTATTTTATTCGAAATGCTACATTTCTCACATATTTGAGAGAAATGGGGACTTACGTAACTACATAAACATAAACGAAAAACAGTTGCAGAAATATCTTTTGAAGAAATGCAGTAATTCAACCTGGTTAAAATATTATTTATCAATTCTTTAAATATTCCTAATAGTTCGCTAAAGATAATTAAATTACAATGCAGTGTTAAATAAGTTTTGTACGACATTTTGTCGCCAGAGCCTTCGTGGGACGTGTGCCCACGTCCGTGGTAAGTTGAAGACTGATTTGATTTTAGAATTCGGAAAACAATTGCACGTACTGTTGCCAGATTCGGAAATTAAAATTATGCACATTTAGAAAACATGTAAAAGGAAACAATTTGGCATTTTGCCAATTTTAGAAATTAAACTTAAAGTTTTCTTTCCTTGCGTTTCTAAGTGGCAACAGTTAAGAAAAGCCTGCAAAGCGAATTAGGAGTTAGTTCTATTGTGGGAGCTCACACAGTGATAAAAAAAAAAGAAACTGTTTTAGCTGGCAAATTTTCTAATCTGGCTTTTTTTCAACTTTTTAGCAAGAAATTCAGCGATTTTTTTTGTAATTTTCGTACGATGGAAAACGAGGAACATTTGGAAAGGTTTTACGGAGCACAGGTTGTGAACTGCCGTAGACTACGGCTACCTCAACCTTTTCAGTGCCCCACATACTCAGAGCCGACGAGAAGGGGCAGCAGGGGTTGCAGCCTGGGTACTCCAGCTGGCAAGCACTTATGCTGTGGGGGCCCGGCCCAGGGAAAGGGTCATGGGGCCAGTCGAAGTGTTCCTGGGCTCTCGGTGCCCCTGCACATACCTAGGAAATGATTAGTGTTCGTACCCACTAAAAAATGCAATATCACATTTTGAAGATGCAAAAGTCGAATTTATAATTTTGAATCATGTACGATTCTGTCGATGAACGATACTGAATTGAAAAAGAAACAGGTTTTTAATCCAGTGCTTAGAATGTAAATATAATTTGAGTAATTAGATTCCAATATAATAAATAAGTTGATAATAAATAAATACGTTGATAATAAATAAATAAGTTGATAATAAATAAATTTTAAAGTAAGTTGTTATCGCCACGTCTCAAGGCATATTGACAGCCGGTGGGCGATGACTTGGGACATCTCACTCTAGAACAGGGGTGGGGGAACCTTTTCATGTTGGGAAGCCGCATTCAAGAAATTTCAATGAGATACAAGGGCGCAGCATTTAAGAAATTATGTGGGGGGAGGCACAAGTATTTTTTTTTAACAGATTATCATTTGGCGTTAAACGGAACAGTGTATTTTGCTACCCAATGGAGTGGGGGGGCTTGATTCCCCCGTTTCCTACGCCGCTGATTAGATATATAGCAGAATCTCGATTATTCGAACTTCGTTTAACCGAAATGGTCAACTGTACTTATTATTATTATTATTATTTTAGTAGAGACTTGTTCAATGTTTTCGGCAAAAATGTTCGTATTCGCTTTCTAATGTACTTCTACATTAACAGAGCAACCGACATAAATAGTAGATACTGAGCATATAAAAAATTATGTGTATATATTTTTTTTGTATATTGGGTATACACAAAGATATTGAACTACTTACAAAACAGTTAATATTTTAATTAATTGCATATATACACTTTGTGGCATGGGTGCCCATATGAGTACTTCAGGAGAAGGATTGAGAAAAATATTACCTCCTTCTCAAACCTGTCAAACATTTTAGTGAACGTACAAGATACTAAAATGCTACAAAAATAATTGATACTGCTTGACAATTAGTAATGAGCTAAAAAGTACCTTATTTTAAAACACTACTGTAAAACTTTTGAAAGTAAATGCATAGCAGAATCGGGCAAATAAAATTTTTAAACGGCTAGGGGGGATCGAGCCGCCCCTCTACCCCATGGACGCCCATACTTTGTAGCGTTATTTACTCTCAATATAGTTATTTAATAATATGTAAATTAAACGTGTTTTTGGATGAATATTTTAATTTCTTTATACTAAAAATTGAATTTTTAAATTACTACTTCTATCTTCTGTATTTTAAATACATTCATTTAAGGTAATAATTAAGTATATAAATAAAATAATCTGAGCTCCGCTCGTCCGGATAACTTGATGATCTGGATAATTTGATGGATAATTTGAGGATCCGGATGACAGAGAGCCCGATAATCGAGTTTCTACTGTATAATGGAAAAACGGGTGCTCTGAACTGAAAACGATGACTTAATTGGAGAGACTGAAGTTGTCAAATAAGTTGCCATATAAAATGAAGGTTTATGCGGTTATAACAGGCTTGTCTGCTGTAAGATAAACCCAGGTTTGACTTTGACTTTCAGTGGTATCCAGCGCTTTCCTTTTTTTTTTTTTGCTGACCCGTAGCTCAGGGTTTGGTTCCCTAGGTGGTAGGTTAGAAACTGTCGGAAAGCTTATTTCTGGCGTAGTACGACCGTACCAATCCTTGAACCTTAAAGGACAAAGGAAGTCTAAATCAATGATTCTCAATTTTATTTTTTTTCAGTCTAAGCATTTTTTTTTAGATAACTCAACAACCTTGTTCCTCTCTAATCTCAGTTTCCGGTGAAACCGAGATAAAAAGAAGGAATTGATAAAAAAAAATACACACCCGAATTAAAAGTAAACACAGCCGACAGCTTTAATCTGGACACCACTTTAATTTCAGTAGACCTACACCAGGCCTGTAGCCAGAGTGAAAGTTCAACTGGGGCAAGTCAAAGGTCACATGGGGCACGGGGCATTTCTGCGTCTAAAGTAAGTGACAGGAGCGGGGCAGAATTTAGACATTGTCTCTATAAACCCAAATAAATTTGATGTTCCTCTGATAATTTTTTTTTTAGTTCGTTGAAACTATAAATACTCTAATATTAGCATATATTATAGGCGTACGCAAAAAAAGTTCGTAAAGGGGGGTGTTATAGGCCCGGGGGGGGGTTACAGAGCTTCAACTCACATATTTCTATGTTAAATATACAAAATTTCATTTCAATGGGGGTTACGACTCCCCATTACCTGTAAAGCATATATCAAGGTTTATATTTAAAATTTTATGGAGGGGGATTAGGTAGAAGGGGAAAAAGAGGAAAAATTATATAAAAATTTTACACAAATATATATAAAAACAGTTTTATACATTATTAATTTTTAAGTATTTTCAGTATCTTACCGTTCTGTCACCACTGTTTATATATATATATATATAGCTGAATGGGGCAAGTGAGGCACAATCGTGGGGCAACTCGGGTTGCGCCTCTACTGGCCCCGGTTTGGTTACAGGCCTGACCTACACCTTTCAAACTCTTCATCACGATACGATGCCGAAATATATCGATGTTGTGCATCTCGATTTTGTTACTGAATTTCTCGATATTTACACTCCGCGTTTATGGAAGAAGTCTGATGCGCGATACCGCAATGCAATTGAAAGGGAAAGTATTTACGAGATTTCGTTAGAAAAGTATAGTTCGTTCACGAAAAGTAGTCCGATGGTACCGTTAGAATTAACGGGAGCTGACGTCACAAACGGCCTAGCCGATTACAGCAGAGGGGAGGACGTCAGCTCCCGTTAATTCTAACGGTACCATCGGACTACTTTTCGTAAACGAACTATATACGAGGACTATGAATTCGATAAGCAGCCTGGTTCAAAAAACTGTTGTCTGTCTGTCTGTCTGTCTGTCTGCCTGCCTGCCTTAATATAAATAAATGCATAGCAGGGTGACTGAGAAACCAATCTTTCTTTATTATTATTATTTAGTGTTAATGCGAGCGAAATTTTAATCAACGTTTTTTCATTTGTGGTATTTTAAACACAAGTAAGAACTGAACTGAAACATGCAAATGTTCAGTCTTTCTCTCAGCGGAACCGAACGCACGGAGAACTGAACTACATAAAATGTTCTTAAGGAAGAATGTACAGTTTCGTAATTATTAGAAAGAGAATTCTATTTTTTACTTCTTTTTTTTTGTATCTACGATGCACATATAAATACCTTTTAAATTTTCCTTCATTTGATGTTATCAATCATGTCTGAAGGCGTACGAAAGGGCGTATGGTCGCCGATGCTTATAATCGATACTTGTTAAAAATATCGATAACAGCGAAGCAATCATTAATCGATACTTTTAAAAATATCGATAACAGTGAAGTTTAATCGATTCCTGTTAAAAAATAGCAATAACAGTAAAGTTAAAAATTGAGATATTGAACAGAAAATTTTGAGAGCCCGGTAAAAAAGTGAACCGGTTCGCGGAACAGGTGCGAATCTTGTCCAACTAACCAGTGTTCCTTTAAAAATGTGTTAGTTTTACGTTAATATAAAAGATTAAAATGAACGTACAATCTATTAGTTTAACAGTGGTTTTAGGAAATAAGTGTAAAAGTAAAGCCATACAGATGAGCCATCGATTCCGTTTCAGATGACTTGTGTCAGGCTCGAACGCAAGGCTGTAGTTCAGGTATTTTTGGGGGGGGATTCAACCCCTCGAAAATTTTAAACGTATGTATTATTTATCAGAAAATGCAAATTTTTTATTTTGTTTCCAAGTTTGACCCTCTCAAAAAAAATCGCTTAAGAAGATTTGCATTTAACTGAATGTAATTTGGCCATCTCGGTTTTTGGTCTAGCCGAACAACGTCCCCCCCAATTGTTTTACGGAATCGGAACACAGGGACCACATCTGAGCTCTTCCATGGGAAGTACTGATTGTTTGTTTGGATTTATTATGGCGCAAGAGCATCTGGGCTATACTGCGTCAGGGAGGTATTGAGTGGTAAAGTCTGTATCCGTCGGCATCGGAATGTCGCATGCTATTGAAATGTTGAATTCTTGGCACATGTCCGTATCCAGAGAGGGGACCTCAGGGACCAGTCCTCCCCACGAAACAAAATTTGTAATAGAACTGCAAAGTACGTACATGCAGTAGCGTAGCTGGGGAGGGGGCAAGGGTGGTCGCCCCGGGCGCTACAATTCGTGGGGCGGCAATTAGCCTTTAATAACAAAATTTAGGGCATTGATCCTAAAATTTTGAATAAACCAACTAAGAAGGGAGGGCGGCAACCTTCGTTCACTCGCTTCGGGCGTATATGTATTTACTTGTCAAACTTGTAAAAAGGGGAGAAAAAACCCTAAACATTGAATTGTTAAAATTCTGGCGGAAAGGTCTAATTTTGCAGACCATTAGTTTGAGAATACTTTAATAAAATAAAAAATAAATAAAAACCATTTTCTTTGGAAGTGGGGAATTCTGAAAAATTAAATTTTGATGGCAAAACTACAAGTAAAAAATTACAATTATGTCTGAAGGCAAAATTAGTATTTCCTCATTTATTTTTGTATGATTTATTATGTTTCAGTAGTGTAGCAATTTAAAACTGGGGGGGGAGGGAGTTCAATGATTTCAGAGAAGATTATGGATGCGGTTGCGGTCTCCGAGAAAATAATGTGTTTTAATATCCAATGAGGGGGGCTTGGGCTCTCTGAGCTTACCCTTTACGACGCCACTAATCTATTTATATTTCTTCTTAACGTTAAAAGTGATACATCTTTATTCGTTATTTTGTAAAATTTTTTTAATCTAACCCCCCCACTTTCTCCCCATTTTTTTAATTCTCCCCAATTAAATCCGTGTGACGGCCTTCCTTGAACGTAATATTGCAGAAACAAAAATATTTTCATTGCTGAAAAATTCACTACATCTCATTAATAGTATATCGTAATTTTCATTGATGTTTGGGTATAAATAAATTTATTGCAGTAAAATATCCTTTAATTTTTTCTAAAAAGTCCGCCACTAGAAAAAAAGTGTTTTTTTCTTGTGGCGGGTCCACACAGTGACGTAACTAGATCTTTTGCCGCCCGGAACGAGTGACTGTCATTGCCGCCCCACGCCCGATGGGGTAACAAAACAAAAAAATTTTGTTTTTCTTAAGCTAATTGCCGCCCTCTGAATTGTGGTGCCCGCCCCCTTATCACTCCTTAGCTACGTTATTGGGTCCACATAATTATAAGATCATCAGGAAGGTATGGTGCTGCCATCTATATGTATTATTTGAACCAAATTTAAGGAAAAACAAAACTATTATACTTCCAACTTGTACTTTATAACCTTCAACTTGTTCGAATTCGTTAGCCGAAATCACCACCAAGAGTTGGTGAAAGTATAATAATTAAATTCAATGTAGATGGAAAAGTTAAAAAAATTTCTAACGTGTCAAAAGTTGACAAACGGTTGAGAATTATAAAATTTAATTTCAGGACATTAATGTACGCAGAGATTCATTAAATTTCAGGTTAAAGCACAGGCGTAGCCAGGATGGGGCTAGAGGGGGCTGAGAGCCCCCACCTGGAAAATATTTTTTCTCAAAATAAATTTTTGTAGAATTTTATTTTAAATTTTTTGTCTTGTATGAAATTGTACATGAAAATGCAAATTGTTCTTTGACGTTGAAAATGTACTCAAAATAGATTTTTGAGGTAGATCTTGTATACATGATATTCTTTTACAGAGGTTCGAGTTTTCATCTACTTTATGCTAGGATAAAGGAAGTTATTGAAAAGTATACTAAAATTTATAAGTTTGCAATGCAAAATTTACTTCAAGAAATTTATTTGTTAACGTTAAATAGATTAGTCTGCTTATAGGTATATTTAGTATTATTAAATATATTAATAAAATACATCAAAACATTTACGAATTTTAAGCCCCCTACGTAGCTTTCTGAGCCCCTCTGTAACAAGAGTCTAGCTCCAGGCCTGAGTTACAGACATATAATATGGTAGTTACTGAGGTACAATTCCGTATACATACAAAATTGGATCACAATGGAGGTTGTGACTCTTATCACCCCCCCCTTTTGTACGCCAGTGGTTTATGAAAATACCCGTGGAATTACCGTCCCTGATTATAATGAAATAATTTCGTTATTTATAGGTCACGTTACTTATCCCGGATTTCTGTCGTATTCGATGACAAAACATGCCTTGGTTTCCTTTGGTGACGGCCTTAGACGGGAAATGAGGAAATGGGGCATCGCAGTGTCAACTATTGAGCCATCTATGTACAGGTAAAAATGAAAAAGATTTAATAATTACTAATTATAAATCAATATTTGCATTATTATACTTTATATGCATGGATTATAAATTAAAAGTTATTACATGTATACAATTATATACGGAAAGTGCATATAATAATGTATAATAGGCTGTTATTAATCTAGTCCCGTTATATGGCTGATTCACTTCACCTCCTATCAATGACGTAGGAAAGGGGTGGGGGGAGTAAATCCCCCCACTGGATATCAAAACAAATTCTTTTCTTTAAAGCCGCATCACATACGCAGATGGGATCCTCTTCAAAGGTACTTGGGGCCCCCCATAATTTTTGAACTGCAACGTCACTGAGTTAGATTGTCTGCCGTTTCATTTCCAATAATACCATAGTGGCTCGAGTGCGGATAAAAGGGAGGGGTGTTGGGGCGATCACCCCCCCCACCACCTCCTTGAGTTTTGGTTATATCATGGAAAGTGTAATGAAAAGTACTTGACGCTTGTCTAAAAATACAAATCGGAAACAAATCGCCCTTCTTATAAGATTTCTAAATCCGCCCTTGCGTCCGGTGCTGTAAAATGAAGATACAGACATATAGAAAGGGGAGAAAATGTCCAAGAACAGGCATTTTAAGAAACAGCATCGGTAATGCAGCCTCTTGTGTTCAACACAGGATAGCAAATACGATTTCCGGCATGAGAACCCATTTTTTTCTAAATTTTAATTTTCCATCTAATCAATGTATTCTGTCTTTTTTTTTTAAATGATATAACTCACATAATGAAAAGGGGTAAAAAACGTTGAAGAACAGTCATTTTAAAGATCAGCTTCTGTAAAACAGCATTTTCCTTTCAACACAGGGTAGCAAGTACGATTCCCGACATGGGAACGCTTTTTTTTTTCAAATTGTAATTTTCTGCAGAATAAATTCTGTTCTATTCTATGGAATAGAGCAGTAAAGTAATATAGAAAAAGAATAAACAATGAAAAGAAGACATTTTATGCTTTCAGCACGGAGTAATAAGTACAACTTCTTCCATAGGAAAGCATTTTTATAAAATATTTTTGCCCTTCGGGGTTGTTATGCCATTTTGGTGCCCCTTGGCTTGGAGCTCAGTTTCTACGGCACCGGTAACACCGCCCTTAATCCGTTTCTCTGTATATTGTGGTATCGCTTTTTAATTAGGGGGGCACACAAGTCATTTGCTAAGGCGGCAAATTTGCTTGGGCCGCCCTATATGTAGCAGTAGTATGTCGAGGCAAAGAAGCTCATCCTTTGTTTACTGTTCATTTTTTATCATCTTGCTCTTTATTTTAAGTTGTGCAGGTTTTGCAGAAAAGTTTTACTTTATGAATTGTTTAAAAATTTATTATCATTTATCGCGTCAATGGTTTTAATTATATATGTTTATGTATTTAATAATTTGTCTGAATGCTTTGCATAAAAAAATACTGTTTGTCGTCTTTAAATGGCGCTCGTCCTAAACAGACGCCTTTGTGCAGAGCACAAACTGCATACCCGTACGCTGCGGCCATGTTTGCAGCTCTATAAATCCTCCCCGCTCCCTCACTTTCGAATTTTCTGCGGATGCTAGTGGTTGTTTGGCTTTTTTATGGCGCAAGAGCATCTGGGCTATACTGCGCCACGTATGCTAGTGAGTGTCTTTATTCTACATGTCTGCATTCATTACTATTTTTGTATAAGTATAAAGAATTAGCGATTTTCAGTTTAGCACAGCGTTTAAATGCAATCAAATGAGCAGCCAAAGTTTTTATAATTTAAAAAAAAAATGAATACTAACTTTGCCTATACTCTTAATTTTCTGTTTTTGAATGTAAAATAGAATATATTATTTATTAATTATTTTGTTTAACGACTTAGAATTGAATATGTTTAACGACTTAGAATTGAATATGTTTAACGACTTAGAATTGAATATGGGTGATATGCTATTAACGTTGTCATAAACATTTCCTGTATTGAATATGGAGGCCACAAAAGGCAAAACTATTATTCAAAAAATTTCCAGATGAGGCTCAAAACGAAGTGTTCCTCCACGAAGGATTCCTGAGTCATTAATGTAGGTAGCATGATTATCCTTTGGGAATTATACGCAGGGCCAGGGAGGGTTGGACAAATGCCCAGGGGCCCGAGATCCGAAGAGGTCCGAAGCGAAACTACAATAATATAACGAACACTGAACCATAATTGATAGGGGAGCACCGTCTACTAAATTATTCACGGATCCTAGAATCCTATGCTCGCCCCTGGCTTTATGTCCACGTGTCCATCTTGTTTGCCAGATAGTCAATCAGCTCCTGTGTACGATCTTAATTAATTCTGTGTGTTAATCTTAATTAACTATCATGTTAACTAAATTTAATATCGAACGCCATCCAGAAAGTATTATACTTTTGGCTTTATTGATTTATCTTTTATTATTATTATTATTATTATTATTTTGTAACTTTCAAACGGATTTTATGGAGAAGCGGATGAAAATTTCTAGGAAAAATTTCCCATGAAAATCGCCATGAGAGATCTCCGCTCTCTTTGCTGAATTGGATTATTTGATGACATGCACACGAGATGTTTTCTGGTATTTCTCGTTAACATTTACGTAAATTTAACCTGGGTAACTATGATTAAAAAAAGTAGCGAATACTTTGAAAGTTAAAGAATTTAAGGAAGTATTCAAGTTCGCAATTGGGATATAATTATAGGAAAGAGGCAAAGGTCTACAACTGAAATACCCAAACTTTCGTCGCACGATATTGAAATTTCTAGATTGAGAGTGGCGTACGGACATATCATAAATAGTGGCGTACTGAGATAAAAAAGGTATTCTTAATTTTAAATCCAAACAGGTATTACCTGTGGATGGCTATCTTAGATTTTCTTACATTCTATGAAACATCTAGATCAGTGTTTCTCAACTAGGGTGCCGAAGAACCTTGGTGTGCGGCAAAATATCACCAGGGTGCTGCTAGAAATACAGCGCGCTCTCGATGTTACGAACTCGTGGATACTCTCCAAAAAGTTCGTAAATGGGAAAAATTAATATTAGTTCTAAGGGACATTTTTTGGGGACCAACAAAATGGATCGCATTATCAATAAATTGGCACACAGATTTGTTCATATGATATTTTGCACTTTAATATTTACAGAGATTTGATTTTTTTTGGGGTGGAATGAAAACTTTCTAAAGTCTTTTAAACAGGCAGTTTTTAAATCCATTTTTTTTTCTATATTTTCGACAAACTTATATAATAATAAAAATATAATTTTTCTTAAACCAGGTATCTGAAAAATTACACCGTTTTCCCTATGAACTCCAAGTTTATAAATAACAAAAGATATTAACAACGATATTTAAAAATTTGTATATAAGGGTTCCGCCGCTCAGAAACATTATTTCAAGGGGGGTGGGGTCTTCAAGGGTAAAAGATTGAAAAACGTTGATCCAGATCGTCCTTTAATTTTGAGAATCAATGCACATATATAAACATTTTCTCGTTTCAATTTCTCCCTAGAACTCGCATTGCAAGAAGCGACGTACTGACAGGGGCGCTGGACACATCCTGGCAGAGGACCCCGGAGAAAATTAAAGAGGCTTATGGCTTCCCTTACTACGAAGACTTCAGAAGTCGAATGCAGAAGTTAGCGATGAAAGCCCGACCATACTTGGAGGAAGTAGTGGACAGCATGGAGAAAGCTGTCACTGACCAAGAGCCAAGAATCGTGTATCAATGCGCCGGACCCATGGATAAGGTTCGACTGTGGGTGACCTCTCTGTTACCGGTCTCTCTTTTGGATTTGATGATATGTCACGTGATTCAGCCCAGTAGTAGACAGTTATCTGCTAATGGAAACAACTCATCACGATGAACAGCGTCGGTCAAGAAAAAGTGTAAATTATATTTATTCAAGAATATTGTTATTCATTTTGATTAGTACGATGATCCTGTAATGATTTATTCACCCCTTGTTTATATGATTGTTTTATATATGTGTATATGAATTGATGGTGATTATATACATATTCATGAACAAAACGTGATTGTGAACAGACACACCTATATAGAATATTATGTACTAAATTTTGCGCTGAAATATCCTTACACTTCATATATTCTTTACATGCTATTTTTATAAGATACGATGGAACTTGGTAAAGTGACCATCTAAATAAAATGATAATTTTTTTATAAGGGAGAACTAAGGATTTAGTCATGCCTGTACTAAAGTCTGTCGTGTATAGTGCCCACCTGTCTATAGTGACCACCTGTCTATAGTAACCATTGCAATCCAGTACCGAAGGTTGCTACTTTAGGCAGATTTTACTGTATATGCAGACTTATCTTCCCCCCCACCCCCCGCTTGCTTTATGTTAGATATGCAAACATTTTTTGACATTTTTTTGTTTGCAAAGCAATGGTCTTCAATCAAGTGACGTGTATTTTCTGCACCTTAGTTTTAGGAAATAAGAAAGGCATGGAAAAATTTCTGAATCGGTGAAAAATATCCAGCAAGGGATTTTTGTTAGCAGTTGGTTCCCAAAAAACCCCCAAATCTAGCGGAGAAATGTAAAATTTGGCAACATTAGAGTATCGGAGCACCTGATTGTTCTTATTGAGATTTCACTCATAAAGGCTAAAAATTCTGTTTTAAATTCTTATGCTGTTTCTTTGTCTTAACGATATATTCCTTTATTCGATTATGGCATGAGTATTGTAGACCATAATCGAACGAAAGAATCGATTATGATATGAGGATTGCATACCATAATCGAATAAAAGAATCGCCTATGGCATGAGTATTGCATTTGCCTTTGTGGGTTTAATGAAGAGGCCACTTTTGTAGCGCCACAAGCGAGGGATTCTATTGTCGTTGACACATCAACAATAAAGAACCCTCATTATGAGACCATGAAGTGGCCCTTTTGTTGGCCTCTTAATTGTAATAGACCGATAATTTTACGTTATATTTACTCCCAGTAGCGGCCCCAGACTTCACGGGGTCCTAATATTTTGGAAAGTGGCTTGCCTTACCGGGGAGCCTGGGGGTATGTAATAGACCCCAGAGGCATAGGCGTACGCATAAAGTTCGTAAGGGGGTTATAGACTCAATGGGGGGTTACAGAGCTACAACTCACATATTCCTATGTTAAATATACAAAATTTCATTGCAATGGGGGGTTACAACCCCATCAACACCCCCCTGCGTACGCCAATGCCCAGAGAAAAGGGGGTGCGGGGGACCCTCCCCCGAAAAAGTATGAAAAATGAACTCTTTAAAACAAGGTTTTTAAGCCATTTGATGGGAGATGGTAAATAGTTTTGTCTTCTTGTGGTCCGTTGTTAATAACAAGAATCTTAATTTGACAAAAGGATGAAAAATGAATAATAAAAACAATAAAGATCATTTTAGAGCAGTGGTTCCCAACTCAATTTAAGCCGCGGACCACTTTTCCACTTCAATTGTTTGTTTGTTTGGATTTTTTATGGCGCAAGAGCATCTGAGCTATACTGCGCCAACCACTACAATTATACCCGAGGACTACTTTGAAAAATTTTCACGAGTTTACAGCAATTACTTAACAAAAAAAAGGAAGCTGGGTCTTTTTTTGGGGCGAAATGTGTTTGGAAAATCATTCTTTGGAAAACAAAAAAAAGAAATAATAAACAGAAAAAAACCGAAGTCTAATTTATACAGTTTAAAATTTATACAGTTTGATAATACAGTCAAACCTCGTTAAGACGAACACGCTTAAGACGAATTACTTTTAATACGAACCGTTTTCTGAAGTTCCGTCAGATTGTAAAATACTACAAATATGCAATCAATTTCATTTTTATATTTAATTTTAATATTTAATAATAATTTTTATAAGTGTTTTTATTAATTATTATTTCTTTTTAAATAATGACCCGTCTCGCGGACCACCAGTTGGGAGCCACTGTTTTAGTGTTATTAAAATTCAAATAAATTACGTTTACGTTATATAATGAATGGGAGTCTACAATTTAATGACAAACATTTACATTACAAGTGCGTCGATAATAAAAGGGCCGGCGTGGGCCCCGCGACGCGGGTCCATGGACAGTTGCCCGGTCCTGGAGCCGTCTCTGTTTATTCCATTCAACGTTAAGAGGCAAATGAAACATATTACAAAAATAATTGTATCATCATTTGGACACTATTTATTGGGGCCGAAATGCACACACACGTTTTCAAACGCTGTGTAGCTCAATTTTTTTTGTATGGATGAGAGACATAATCAGACCAGGGTGTCTAAGGATATGGAAAACATGGCAACCTTGAAAAGTCAGGGAAATTTGAAATACAAAGGCCCAAGTCAGGGAAATTTGAAATTCATTGTTATAATAAATAACTTATTAAAATAATTTTCCTGAACTGTGCTTTTCATACCACATTACCTACTGAAAATTTTGAAAAACTTGTACTTTTGACTAAACTTCTTCCAAAAGTTACCATTTTTCACCAAAACTAATATAATTTATATAAAATTATTAAGCCTATATATTTTTCAGAAAAAAATGCTTGCTAAATATATAACTAAAACTTGAAAAGAGAAGTGTTTTTTAGCCAAACTATTTAATCTGTAAGGGGTTTTGATCATACCAATCTCCTTTGCCTTATATATAGTCATACACATTTTAAATGAAATAGAAGATGAAGCATCAGCTTTGCGATTATATAGTTAAACTCTTTTATAATGAACTTGAAAAGGGTGGAATGGAAATGTTGCTGTAAATATTTAATTAGTGCAAGTTTTTAGTGTAAAGAAATACACTTTTTAATACAGCTTTTGAATTTGTAAATTCACTGTAATTGAGTTATAAATGGCGTTGGGGTTTACGTTAATCGATTTCATGGCCTTGAAACTTGCTTTGATTGGGCAAATTTTCGCGGGCGCATTGTGTGTTGTTTACTGTAATTAGCGACAGGAAATCGATTAAGATTTGGTCTGGAAACCTAGAAAAGTTTGAAACAGAATTTGGGTAAAACACCCTGTCAAATGAAAACAGCAATACGGAAATTACAAACAACCCGAAGGAACATTGAAGATATAAGCTTGGAATAAGTAGGAGGGATCCCAAACAACAACAAATGCTTGAGTGAGACAGCAAATAAGAATAGGGGAAATGTTAGTCAAAAACCTGAAACAGCAATGGACTGGGCACACGTGGAAAACTTAGTTTCATTAATTCCCCCGCAACCTCATCCGCTATAACAAAGGCCTTGATCTTAACCTTAATTTATATAACAATCCCAATTTACGTTACCTAGATCTTAATTTATATAACAATCTCAATTTACATTACGTAGATCTTAATTTAAATAATAATCTAAATTTACATTACGTAAATCTTAATTTATATAATTTAAAT
>QLNU02003225.1:25894538-25905284 GCA_006491805.2 Dysdera silvatica | reverse complement strand
TCGACAGACCAAAGTACCAATAACTAGAATCTAGATAGCCTAAACTTCGACAACACAAATTAATTCCCATTGCGACAGATCCCAACGCGACGGTCGAAACTTCAATAGCCGAATCTCCATTAGATCCCCTCTCTACGTACAATGTAAAATTCGATAATGTGTATCTTGAGTCAGAATTCCAAGTCGAGAGAACCGGAAACCATACACATATAGCCCAGGAAACGTAGATCACGACAGCATAAATTACAGCAGTCGGGATCTTGACAGCCAAAACCCCGATAACTGAAATATCGAAGTACTAACAACAAGGCTCTGATTGGCCTGGATCTTAAGCTCGGATCCAGAAAACTCTTTCGGGAGAGTATACATAAAACTTCAATCAAAATTGTTTGTCGGGTTTGGGTGAATGGTAGTAAGCATAAATTCATTATTTTTGGAAAGGCAGGGAGACGCCCTTGAATCCACCCTTGCTGGATCCCAATTGCATAATCCAATCAACGGTCAAGATCTTGAGTCTCAACCCTGGAAGATTCAAAAATGTGAGAGAAATAGAGACAGAGATCAATTATTTATTAACATATATATTGCAGTTGACCAAATGAGATGTTATATTTATCTTCATAATGAAGATTTGATACCAGTAATCGCAATAGCGCAGCATAAAAATTCTACTATTTGACAAACAGACGAAAATCACAAATTTGGGCTCGCAAAATGGAAAATTGTTGTTGCCGTTATCGCCAACAGATTTTCCAGCTGCGGTTACATTAAAATTGCTAGAAAAAAACGAGATAACTCAACCCAGCAAACGAATAATTAGTCACTCAGAAATTACGGCTCGTGAACGCTATGTGTTTTGGTTTTTGTATCCATGGACCAGTTTAAGCTTGTCGCTCACTACAAGAGGATCTACCCCCAAAAATAAATGAAGAAAATATAATAATAAATTCCCGTCCAAGACAGCGAAATCTCAGTCAAAAACATGACATCCACTTCTACAGCAAGGTCAAGGCGTCATACTAATTTTCTTTACTAATTTTTGCACTGTACCTCTCTTGGAAAGGGGGGTGTACTGTTGCGGTTATCGTCAACAGACTTTACGGCACAGTTATATTCAAATGACTGGAAGTAAACGAGATAACTCAACCCGGGAAACGAATAATTGATCAATCGGAAAATACGACTTGTGGACGTTATGTGTTTTAGTTTTTCCTCTTGTTCTTTCAGTTTTCTTTAGTCTCCAAGCTTAATGTTATTTTAAACTTTACGTTATAAAAATAGAACAAAGTCAACTTAATTTTAGGTTTACCATAGTTTTTGAACTTCCAGTGTCATGGGTTTCGCGAAATTTTGGTATTTTTCAGTATTTTGGTTTGTTTGGGTTTTTTATGACTCAAGAGCATCTGGACTATACTGAGCCAAATTTTCAGTATTTTGGATGACGAGATTCTGTCGAGTATTACGTCGGAAAAATCACGTAATAATTATAATACGTCCAGTTCTTTGTTATAATAATATTATTGTTGAAAGATATTTCTCTTTTATGAAATTTTCTGCTGACCACATACAGTGTTACCTCCCGTAAGGACACCTCTGAGTAAGGGACACTTCCATTTAAGCGACAATTTCTCTGGTCGCTAGTCCCTTTGACTATATGTGTATGTATCAACACATGTAGCACTGAAGAAAAGACACCTCCATTTAAGAGACAAAATGTCCGGTCCCGCCCGTGGGTGTCCTTTATTGGGAGGTAATGCTCCTGTTTCTGTAATTCGTATACAACGAAAACTTATATAAGAATAATAAGCATCTTTCCAGTATTTTTTCTATTACTGCCGAGGCGGACTATTTTCACAGTAGGTACGTCAGTTGCCATATTAATTATTTGGTGTGATTTCAAGCATTACATGTAATGCTTGAAATCATAAGAAAACTGCTTTTTCGGATAACTACTTTTTCCGCCATGTAATAGTATAAATATGCCATAAAAAAACCTAATAGCGAAGTAATACGAGTTTTATGTAATAATTTTCACATGAGCAATAATTTTTACACGGGGCATCAAAGTTTCTGGCAAACTTCATTGCTCATGCGCGTGGACTTTAAAATTTAATAATAATTTCTGTAGAAAAAGAAATTTTTCCCACAAAATGTCGAACATACCAAGAAGTTAATACTACGTACAGGCAGGGCCCGATTAAAACAAATGGGAGATATAGACACAATATCAGATTGCCCCTCCCCCCGCACACACAACACTTACGTGCAGTGACAAATCTAAACTCCTCAAAATTGGGGTGAACTTTCTGAAATAGTCCAAAAAAAAGTAAGCTTTTACCTAAAAATTTTCTAGATGTCGATCAAAAGTGAGTAAACAAAAGTCAACTTAAAAAAAAAAAACGCAATTTGGAGAGGACCCTAAACCCGGGCCGAGTCAGTAATCGGGCCCTGCGTACAGGAGACACTATTATAAGTATGAAAAATAATTCAGTGAACCAAATCATTCGTTTAATGACCAATTTTGCACACTTCCTATTTAAATGTGCATTCGCAGAATTTTTGAAAAATCACTGAGAAATTCTCAGTGAGAACTAATGCAGGGAACCGTGGGAATTTTTCGGTGCCCCGGGTAGATTTTTTTTAATTATTTGCACATCTTTGTGATATTAGTAGATCATTATTCTAGTAATTGAAACGCTAAATATTAATATATTATACATGTATCTATTGTACATTCTTCTAATACTTCAGAGGATATTATGCTTTACCAGTAAAAGATGGTAATGCTTTTGCTGTGAAAGTTCGTATTATAGAAGAATTATATATGCATTTATATTTATCTGAATATGCATAATATAAGCGAATCATATTTTTGTCGGAAATCAAAGCCTCACTTGTGTTTTAGTAAGTTTTGCACAGTTTTCGCCTATATCTGTTTATTGTACAAAAGAATTCTGCCATTGGCGAACTGGGTCGCCTGCCCTGTGGCCGGCGAGCCCTCATGGCGATAGGACTTGCGCCCTCATGGGCTATAGGACTTGCGCCTTCATGGGCGATAGGACTTGCGCCCTCATGGGCGATAGGACTTGCGCCCTCATGGGCTATAGGACTCGCGCCCTTTGGGAAGACCCAGTTCGCCCCTGCACATATCTCTAAGAAATTTCGTTTTGTTTCATATTTATTTGACTAAGCGACGAAATTTTGCTTTTCTGTCCACCAAATAATGATTAATCGCCAAAATTTTATTTATTTTGTTTAATAACGACAAGATTTTGTTTAATATTTAAATTACGATATTATTTTTTGCATAATGATAAATAACAAGGCTGTCACACGGTCTTACTATTTCATTTCTTTTCATTCTTCCAATCCAGATATGTAACTTGTTAATTGTAAACAAAAATGCTGCATTTGTAAATCGTTCTTTAACATGTGTGATCTTTTCCATAACATACTTATTAGTAACATCGATACTGTTTCCCCCCAACTTCCCATCGAGGAGGGAAACAAATTGAGAATTTCATGCTAGAAAAATAAAATATAATCACCATAGAAATGTTAAGTTAAAAATTGCTTCCAAGCCGGGGCTAGCAGGAGTTTGCCTCAGTTGCCCCATCGAGCTATTTATATGCATAGAAAAATCCCAGGGTTCCTTGTGCCCCATCTTCCCTTTGCCTTGCCCCAGTGGCACCTCCATTATGGCTACATGCCTGATCGCTTCGAACATGACGCCCTCAAAAGGTTTGAGAGGCTAAACTTGGGAGGTGCCTCTTATCGAGTAATACATCGATGTGATATCAATAAGGGGATAAGATAATAATACTGGAAAATGGCTAAGACCGATGCTATGTTTCTAAAGACTTTCGATGCTATATCTGTATACGGTAAGAAGCAATTAAACTATGGATGCTGTATCAACAAACAGCGTTTTGATGCTACATCGGACATAAGTAAATTATTGATGCTATATCGAATAGGGCTAAGGTACTGATACTATATCATTAGGAAGATAGGTACCAATGTTATATCAAGTAAAGGGTAAGGTATCATTATATCGAGTGGAGGATGAAGTGTCGATGTTATAGCCCCGAGGGTATGATGTCGATTTATATATTTAAAGAGAGAGAATAAAGTAGTGATGCTATATCTGTAACAAGTGAGGTACCGCTGTTACATCGAGTAGCAGGGATGAGATATTGATATATCTGTAGGCGGAAGGATATTGATGCTATATCTGCAGGCGGAAGGATATTGATGCTATATCTGTAGCAAGTAAGGTATCGCTGTTACATCGAGTAGCAGGGATGGGATATTGATATTATATCTGTAGGCGGAAGGATATTGATGCTGCATTTGTAAGGAGTAAGATGATCGCTGTTACATCGAGTAGCAGGGATGGGATATTGATATTATATCTGTAGGCGGAAGGATATTGATGCTGCATTTGTAAGGAGTAAGATGATATCAATTAAACGGGTGCCAGGGCCGGATTAAACATATAATGGGTCCCAGGGCACACGGGAGAAGATGAGGGGCCCCTACCCCCCTTCCCTGTATTGCACAAAAGTCTGGAAATAAAAGTTTTGGGCCCATGCCATTAATACTTCTATCTCTTTTACAAGTTTTATAATTTGCGGCAATTAGCTTTTTAATGCTTTCAGACTTCGAAAGTAAAAATGTAAGTCGGAAACGAAATGTTCTAAAAATACAAATATTATTTTTTTTTAGCGTATTGGTTGCCTTAGTGGGGCCCTGACCCTGTGGATTGAATAATTCGGCCTCGGGGGTATACAGCATCGATGATATATAAAGTAAAGGGGATACAGTATCGATTATATATCGAAGAAAAGTAAGGCACCGATATTCATCGAGCAAGAATAAACTATTTACACTACATCAAATAGAAGGGCGGGTACATATACAGGGCGTCTCAGCACCAGGGTTATAAACATCTAGGAGGGGTAGGGTACACCTAGACGAACAATATTTGTCATAGAACCTAGGGTCGCAAACCACTCACAGCGCTAGTTCTAAAACCGTCCAGCATGCACAAATATTTACAACCAGTGCGTGAAAAGCGCCAGATAAAACTCAGGTCAGCTGCTCAAGTGCATAGATGATTAGGACATCGCATTTTGCGCTTCTCATGCACTGGTTGTCACTATTTGTGCATGCTGGACGGTTTTAGAACTGGCGCTGTGAGTGGTTTGCGACCCTAGGTTCTATGACAAATATTGTTCGTCTAGGTATACCCTACCCCTTCTAGATGTTTGCAACCCTGGTGCTGAGACACCCTGTATATCGATACTACTAGTAATAAATTTTTTATCTTTGACATAAACCCGTTATTAAAAATAAGCTTATTTAGTATTCATTTGTAAAAGTCAAAAAGTCATTTGCAGTAATTTCTCATGTTAAGATGTTTCTCAAAACACGCTATGTTGCCGAGCCTAGCTTATTACGCAAATCTTTTCAGCCCACAAAGGCCTTTATTTAATGATAAATGCAAAAAATTGAAGATCTCTATATTGTCTAGAGTATACCATTAGAATAAAATAATATATTTCAATATTGATAGTGTTTAATCACTTGCGTTACTTTTGTCCCCTTGTGTAGTAGCATGATGTATATGCAAATGTGTATCCTTTGTTTCCACGTCTTCTCCCTTCACAAGTGCATACACACACACCCAATCGGGGCATATTATTTACCATCGCCAATTAAAGGCCAAGTCTTGGCTAGTAATTTTAAGATCAGAGTGAATTTGTAAAACACAATTTCTCAAGCGTTATTTCCTTTATCATCGTCATTTGACAATTTTGTCTTTATAACACTTTTTCTGTCAACATTTAAAATAAATTCAATTCAAAAGTATTTTTTGCGTCGAGATTTAATTTTTTTTTAAAAAATATTCGGGTATGGGGGGTGTATTTTGCGATTTCTACTTTATTAAGAAAATTGGAAGTATTGACAAAGTTGGTGTCAATTTTTTTGAAAAATTATAAAAATTTGGCTGCTCATTTGATTAAATTTACATTACGTGCTCTGATTGCTACCCGTTTTCACATCTTGTTATATTACTTTGAATCGCATACCATTGCGCCAAAAATCGCCGTGTTGGGCACTTAGGCCAAGAATGGCATACGTGGTTATTAGCGTGCTCTGCATACATATAAAGGCTTGTTTAACACAACCGCCTAAGCAAGCTTGCATGTAAAAAATAGTGCATAATATATTACAGAGTAGGCACAAGCACGTTTGCCTTGGCGTGATTTGAACACATGTATATTTATATTTGTCCTCCTTGGCACACTTTCCCCATCATTAACTGGGTTGTATCGCCTAATATGAAACTAGGGTTGCACTAATTATACTTCCTAGTACTTAACCTACTATCTTCTTCTCGGAAAGAGTATATCGTGTTTGCATTGAAAGTTTAAATGTGAATATGTTTATATAAATAATAAAAAATCTCGCATAACTATTCAAGTTAAAGGTTTATTAGCTAGTTTGTGGCATCATTTCGACAGCACGAGATCGTAATCTTCATACTGAAACGTCATGAGGTCTGGGCTGATGCCATCGGTGCGAAACGAAACTATCCGGACTTGCAAAAATTCCACAAATTTAAATTATTTCACCACCGAAGAAATTACGTTTCTCACTAATGGCATCAACTATTGCATGGCGATTGGGTGATGACAACCACGCATTGTCGGAAAGCTTCGGCGAACGATCTAACCAATCTTCAACTACAATTGTCATGTGAAATTTGTATACATATGGCGCTTAAATGAATACCATGTTCATGTTGTTGGATTATAGAATGTATATCGTTTGACGTAAGTTTTAGCCTTGTATTCTAGAATTTTTTTTCTGTACGTTGATATTACGAAGTTCTGTTTAAGTTACGTGTTAATTTGCTCATGTTTAGTCGTTGTGGACACATGTTAATGAACAATACCTTTACTTTAGCACAATCGTTTGAATGTATTGCCACTTTAGCTTGGTGTGATATACTCTTTAATGTCTCCAGGTGTTGCTTTGTTTGATCGATTCATTCTTCATAAAGATGCCATCATGACAAAGAGCATTGCTGTTACTTGTGGCAATAAATGTCATACTTATTTTCATTGACAGCACTATTTGTTTATTTCACAGTCCAGGTGCGCCAAGCCATTTACTGACAGATTGGCCTGATTGGGTCACTGACAGGTTGGCACGATTGGTTCACTGACAGATTGGCAAAGCCGCCGTCAAGGAACGACTGCGCCCATCTGTCATGAACAAGATTCGTTCAGTGAGCGAATTGGCACACTGCTATTTCACAGTATTAAGTTCAATCTAGACTCTGCTGTAGCGCAATGGTAGCGCGTTCGCCTGGATGGTAGTTGATCCGGAGTCAACTTCAAGTGATCCCCATCCCTCCAAATAAACGACGCCAACTGGTCATTGTTGTCAGCGTCGTTCATTTGGAGGGGTGGGGTCAGTTGGGAGCTGAATCCGGGTTCACGGTATGCTAGCATTGACGAATCCAGCGGGGGCGGAGAAGGCGATCGCCACCCCATCACGGTTAAATAGAAAAAAATAAAGTTGATGAAGAATATTTTATGTATTGTTTGTTACGACTGTAATAAATAAAAGTCTTACACAGGCGTCCAAAGTCTCTAAGTCTTGGAGAAATGCGATCAAGACGTTTTTCCACGAATCTATAAGCTACTTGCCTTTCAAACTACGTTTTCAGTAAGTGTTGCTTCAGCAAAACGTAGTTTTTTATCGTTGAAGCGCCGTTAAACTTGGCTTCGAACGCGGATGACAGAAGAGAGACTTTTAATGCACACCCACAGAGACATTCATATTGATGTAAAAAAAGGTATTGACAAATTTTCAAAGAAACCAAGATGGCTTGACTTTGCACTATAAACTTCAAATTTTTTAAAAAGTTGTTTGTTACAAAAAAAAAAGTAAAATAATTACGATGTTTTTGTAGTTTAAATTTAAACTTGTTCTATTAATTACATTGTAAATTATCGTTTTGGTTATTGTATATGTCTCCTTTACTAGCTTATCCTTCTGTCATACTTGACTATAATCTACCCTAAACCATATAGTTTAATTAAAGGAAAGCCCAACTTTAATTCATTGTCATAAATTAAATATTTTGGTGAGTATAAAGGAAAACTAGTAATATTTACCTAAACTATTTAATAGTCCAAAACTAAAAATTTTCCTGGTGAGGGCCCCGAAACCGTCCCCCCCCTTAATGACATCCCGGATCCGCCCTTGCATGCTAGGCGAATGCGCAGTTAGCGTCGTTTATTTGGAGGGGTGGGAGTCAGTTGGGAGTTGAATCCGGATTAACGGCACACTAGGCGAATGGCCTACTGCTCACTGTAGGCGGGGAGGTTTGGTCCCTCGGTTTTTAGAGGCTCGGATTCCTCGAGAAAATATATGTTCACTGCCCTACAGTGAGGTAGCGGTAACGCATTCGTCTTCAATGCCATTAATCTTGATTCGACTCACGGTGGTATTATGGGAAGCGTGCCGGGCTTCTGCCAACCATAGTTTGGGGTTCGGCTCCTTTGGTAGCTGAAGTTCAACTTCCTCAGAAAACTAAAGGTCCTGGCGCAGCACTGACCTTTCTTATCCTTGCACTCTAAAAATACAAACACACTAAGCTCAATCTTAACTTATACTAACGCAGGGTTTCCACTCACGTTGGAGAAAAAAATTCCTCGACTTTTCCAAGTTTTCTCTTGACTTTTCCAGGTTCTTTCTTAACTTTTCCTGGTGTTTTCTTAACTTTTCCAGCAACGTTCTCTGACTAGTCACAAGCAGCTTTCAACGGAACAGTGGTTGCTGACGAAATGACTTATTTAGCGCCGGATTCCTCTTCTGTTGTCACTGTCGTTCTTTTGGATTCACTACCACTGTGCTTATAATTTGTCGCCTACTTCATACTAATGCGTATAACTTTTCCTCTCAATAAAGACAACACGAGGGAAGTTGGACAATTTCCCTTTTTCCACGATTTTTTTCCCACAAACAACAACCCTTTCCACAATTTTCAGCCTTCCAGAATTTTCAGCCTTCCAGAAGTTTCGTGCTGTGCTGTCGTGGGGGGGATTGGAGGTGATGCTCCACACAGGACCTTACTGACCAAAACCCCTGGGATTACAGCAGTTTCCGCGGCCACTCTTCCCAACGAAACCTCTGCACAACCCTCTGGACCAGGAATTCCAATTTTGGGTGCCCTACCACATCTCTGTTAGAGCCTGGCTCCCAAACGGAGATTCATCTCTTTGTCTCTCTCTCTCTCCCGTCACCTCTCTTGAGAATACAGTGCCAGCTTCCTCGGCCAACATTTCCAGATTATTTCTTGCATACAAAGCAACAAAAGAGGAGATGACTTCATGTTTGTGGGGAAATTTGGCCATTTAAAACATAAATTAAGGATTTGAGCAAAAATTTTCGTTTTTTCCTGACCTTGGGGACGATTTCAAATCCCACCCCCCCTCCCGATAATTCCAAGTTCTTCAGGTGCGAAGGTTTGTTTGTTTTGTGGTTTTACGGCTCAAAGACTACAGTGGTCATGCTGCGCCGGGACCTACTGTTTTCCGAGGAATCCGAACCTCTTATGGCCTAGGGAACCAAACCCCGGACTACAGTGAGCAGTGCGATCTTTATGAGATCTCTGAGTAAGCGTTCTTTGTACACTGTTGGGAGTCGAACCCGGATTAACGGCGTACTAGGCGAACGCGTTACCACACTGCGCCACTGTAGGCCAGGTGCGAAAAGAAATCCTACCCGTTTTTCGGGAAATGGAAGTCAAGAAGTTTATTACCATAAGGCAGAAGTTAGCTTGATTTGATATCGCCAAAGCTGATAAGTCGTGTTTTTTATTTTTACAGTTTTACTTAGAAAAATAGCCATTTTCGTACTTCTCGGGGGAAAAACCTTTTCGTTACACAACTTGGTTTTTAATACGAAGGAGATTACGAAACTTTATTTACAGATGAAGGTAGCCGTGGTTCCCCGAAACATTTGAAAATCACTGATCTGCATCATTCATTGTTCTTACAAGCAGAGACCTATTTTAGATAAACGCAGACACGATTAAACACAAGCAAGATTAGAAACTTGCTTGTGATTTATGGCGCAAGGATAGATAAGATCATGCGGCGCCAGAGCCTGTTTCCTTAGGGATCTGAACCTCATACATTAATAAACGCAAAAGAAAATACGTAACGTCATGCGCCCACTCATATTGGTGGATCTCATACATTAATAAAAGCAAAAAATAAAACAATACGTGAAGCCATGAGCTCACTCATATTGGCGGATCTCATACATTAATAAAAGCAAAAAATGAAATAATGGGTAAAGCCACGAGTCTACTGATATTCGTGAACCTCCTACATTAATAAAAGCAAAATACTTAAAGCCATGATCCCACTCATATTGGTGAATCTCATACATTAATGAAAGAAAAATACGCAAAGTCATGAGCCCACTGATATTAGTGAACCTTATACATTAATAAATGCAAAAGAAAAGTACGTAAAGCCACAAACCTATTGATATTGGTGAACCTCATGATTTAAATTCACCATTGTTGTGGTTATATATAATGATTTACATTTCAACTTCCGTAAGGCGCATCGAAAATATGCCATTTATTTATCAGCGTAGCAGTAAAAACTATACGCATATATCTATAATTTTAAATCCGAAAAGGCATCTATA
>QLNU02003225.1:25875620-25894438 GCA_006491805.2 Dysdera silvatica | reverse complement strand
TAATATCATTAAAAGTTAACTCCAATCCTAACAGGAGCTAAATATTCAAAATCTGCTTTTTGTTTTGTTTTTATTTAGATTTGCTTTTACCAACAGAGAGATTATCATTTATTAAAGCAATATATTTTTATTATTGCAAAAATTTGAAAATTTGAAGCTTAATATAAAAATGGTCCCCAAACAGTGGCGTAAGAAAAGGGGACTCAGGGGGGGGTGTCAAGCCCCTTCCATGGGATATCAAGAAAGTACACATTCTCTTCAACGCTGAATTACACAATCTATTTTAAAGTTACTTGAATTCCCACTGTAATTTTGGATTGATGCGCCCCCCTCCGAATGCGTTAACACAGCCCTGGTCAAAATGAACAGCTCTTATTGGCCAATTAAACTCTTACTGCAATCCCGGCCGCTCTTAAGAAGTTTTAAATATAATTAAAAACAAAATTTCGCCATCTTGTAAAAAAAGTGTTTAATTTTATAAACTGCGTTGTAGGAACTTACTCTAGTAAGTGTTCTGACACTTACTCTAGCAGTGTAAAGTAACGCGAGGTGTTAAGGTAATATTATTTAATATCATTAAAAAAAATTTCGAGTAAACTATTTAATATCTATCTTATACACCAATATAACTTCTAAGGAAGGTTGGGGTCACCTGCTTCAGACTGATGAAAGGACACTACTACTTGCAACAGCATCTCCTCAAAATTGATTTAACTAATGCATATACAAGGTATTTGCCCTCAGTGCGAACTTGATTTCGAAACATGGAACCAACTCCTTTCAAACTCCACACTACAAGGTATCATGAATGACCATTCTTTGGAAAATGCTTGTTGTGGTTCTTTCAACATGTCTAATCGTCATTACAAAAATTAATTGAAAAGGCTTAAAAAATATAATACATCGCTTCAACGGAAGCTTGTCTATTTCTGGCTTGATTTTCAGTCAATTTCGCAATTTTTCTTCCTTTTTTAAGAGGATATGAGACACCCCTTTTCTCTTTTTGGCTTTTAATTGGCAAGAAAGGTGTGAAGGTCATAGGCGTCATCTGAAACTTCAAGCCTCATACTTAAGTATGCGCACAAATATTGACGTCACACTGGAGCTGTCTTTCTCTGAGTCAGTCCGTTTCAGAAATATACCATTGTTAGGAATAATGGATCTTTAACAAAGATAGGCTCAATCTACAGTTTCAAAATTCTGGATTGTTTTCTCAGTAAATGAATTTCCTTCCTATCTCGTGATCAAGCTTTTCCGTTATCTCGTCTTTTTCAGCACGTGAATATGGGACTTCCTCTGTACGCTACTTTATTTGCAATTCCGTTCATCGAAAGAAGGTCACGTTTCCTTTATAGAACGTCCAGAAAATGACCTTGGAATTCTGGAAATATGTTTGCTAATGATGGAGTGATAGGTCTAGTCATGCAAACAACTACGTTGTTACCTCTTAACAGTGGGCACTCGCGGGACCGGGCATGTTTTATCCCTTGTGTCTTTTCTTCGAAGTTTTACCTTTTATTAATATATACATATACAGTAAAAGGGACCGGGGACCAGAGGAATCGTCCTTAAATGGAGGTGTCCCTTATGGGAGGTAACGCTGTATTTCATTTCTAAAGTTTGAACGAATATAACCATGTTTTAAAACTAAGCATTCCATAGTAACCACTGCATGCCTATCTAAAACTTAGAATATGTTAAGTGTAAACAAACAATAATAATGATGATGGTGGTGATTGCCAACCACTATAAGAAAACAAAAGGGGAATCAATAGTGAAAAAACATTGCAGTGGCTAAAAGAAGGGTACGCTAAAGAAAAAACGGGAAGGTTCGTTTCAGCTTCACCGGAACAGGCATTGAGAACAAAGAAAATTTGATCTTTTATAGCCAATGCCGCATGTGTGAAAAATCAGTTGAAATAATGGATCACCCGATTGTTTTTCTGCAAAAAGATCTTGCATACAACCCAGTTGGAATTACACCATAAAGTAGCTTTAATAATACACTGGAATCTGCGCGAAAAATATAATATTAACGATCAACAAAAATTGGTGGAACCGCAATATTAAAATACACTCTTTTGCCAAAAAAAAGCACCATGAAGAAATTGTCTGTTTTTATTGAAATTAAATGTACATCCAGCACACACACACAGGTAAAGAAATGATAAAAAAATTCAAGGCCCTAGAGTCCATCAATGTTTAGGAATTGCACATTAAATGTTCAAATCAATAGTTGGTGAAACCTCCATAGCGGTGATGAGTGCTTCTATACGTCCAGCTAAGGTATGATAAAGGTTCCTAAATATCATCATGCGACACATTCTGCCAGGCATTCCTCACTTGTTATTCCAGATCTGCAACATTTTACGGTACTCTAATCTTACGGCCTGCCATGTCCCTTACATGTTCGATTGGCGAAAAGTCTGGTGACCTTTCTGGCCAAGGAAGAGTATCAACAGTACAGAGGCTGCTCACAGATATGCGAACCATATGGGGCCTGGCATTATCTTGTTGGAAAATGACTCCAAACTGTCGTGTCATGAAGGGTAACGTAAACGGCCACAGGATGTCATCAACATATCGTTGAGCTGTTAAAGTTGTACGCAGGATGACTAGGAGCGTCCTGGTATCGTATGAAATAGTACCCCAAACCATCACATTAGGGATAATGGTTGTGTGCCTTTGTAAAACAAAAGGTGGTTGGGACGGCTGATCCTGGCAACTCCACACACGGATCCGATGGTCATCTGCTCCAAGACTGAAGTAGGATTCATCTCTGAACACTATGCGATGCTAATCTGCTGGCAGCAATGATGATCGGCTACGACACCACTCCAGACGACTCTATCAATGGTGTGGGGTTAAAGGCCGCTGTGAGTGTAACCCCACCTCAGCCAAGCGTAGTGTGATGGTGGAAGGTGCTACGGGTGGTATGGAAGAAATTGTAGCACGCTGGATGGCGGACAATGATGCTGTTGTGTCAGCTCGAACCTCTCGCACAACCAACCGATTTTGCCTCGCATTCCTGCACGTTGGCCTTCCAGAGCCTTTATTCTGCCGATGAGTTCCTCGCAGCAAAGCATTGCTGCCGACACCTTTGCACATCCGTGTCCGTAAGGTGCAGGTGGCGACCTATTGTTCGGTAGGTTGAAGATAAAGAATTTGATAACGTCACCAAATAGAAAGATCAGCAGAAATGAAATCAAAAAGTGATAACAGAAACAGATGAAAATCGTTCCCATAGTAATAAAAGCATTCCATGCAATCCAAACAAACCTTAATAATCGCCAGAATGCAATAGGCCTAGACATGATAACGTCAAGTCAAAAAAAAGCTATCTTTCTTAGAACTGTCCACTTTCTGTGAAAATGCCTATAATATATCGGACCCTTTGGAAGAAACCTCGATATTAGAGAATGCCACTTTATTCGTCAAATCAAGGAGTGCGTGCGTGTACATATAATAATAACAATAAACAGGAACAAGCTGTTTTAATCACTAATGCAATCAGAGCAAAAGTAGGCAAAACCCAATCTGATGGGCTGTGCCATCTCTATAAGCACGCCGAATGAACTATCAAACACTGCATATAAATGTAGAAAAAGATTTCACACAAATAGATTATAAGGAACACTACAATAAAGTAACCAAAACTATATGCTGATAGGCCTACATCTCTAAACAATATAATCTACCTGTCAATAACAATTGATGGAACTGTAACACTGAAAAGTTATCGAAAATGAGAACACCAAACTTTTACAGGATTTCCAAATACAGCTTGATAAACGTCTTCTGACAAATACGCCAGATATTCCGATGATTGCAAAAGAAAATTTATTTGTTCGTCGACATTGCGATATCTGGTGACAGGAGAGTAGATACAAAAAAAATCGAAAGCATTACGAATCACGCAAAGATTTGCAAATCTAGGTGGAAAGGTTCTAGAGAAAGGAAGCTATATACAGGGTGGTCCTGAACTCTACCGACAAAACAAGGGGGTGGGGAGGGTTGTTTGGGACATTAAATAAGTCACATTTGCCCATATCCTCGTGTCCGCAAAGGGGCAGGTTTAGCTGTAGAGCATAACTACTGGTTACGTCCATGTAAAATTGTGAAAAATACGGGAATTTTGGGCACATTGGAAACTTTGAACATAGAAACCAAGATAGCTAGAATAAAGGAGGTAGTCCCGTCCGCACCTTTCTTCCTATTGGTCGATTCGACACAATCGACCAATAGGAAGAGAAAAAACTAACTTGACTATATACATGTATGTATGTATGTATGTATGTATGTATGTATGTATGTATGTATGTATGTATGTATGTATGTATGTATGTATGTATGTATATATATATATATATAGCCAAGCGAACCAAGACAAGTACGAAACCCCAAAGCCAGCAGAAATAGAGACCTTCTGGAAGACACTATGGTCCAATGAAGTACAGCACAAAAGCGCCCCCTGGATTCAGCAAGAAATGGAGGCTACGAGAGGAATAGAGGAGATGGAGTACACGGGCATCACGATAGAGGAACTCCAGCAGGTAATCCAACGTACGCACAACTGGAAAGCCCCGGGTATTGACGGCATACACAACTTCTGGTACAAGAAATTTACCAGCGCCCATGGCCCATTAGCCAAGGAACTTACGGCGATAATTGAAGACCCCAGCAAAATTCCTCCTGAATCTTTAAATGGTGCATTGTAGCCATTTGTGGAAACCTTGAATGTGGTGGATGCAAACACTAAATTCACTGTAGTGCCCGAACGGCTAATTTTTGGAAAAAAAATAATTCACTGATAAAAACATGTTTATTTTGATGTTCTTCACCTGTTACACATACTTGGCAGTTCCCAACTCTTTTCTAGTGTGTTAAAAAAGGCAGTTTTAGGCTTATTTTCACTACATAGTAACACAGATCAGGATTAAGAAACAAAATTCCGGATTTCTTTGTCTCTACTGTATTATTAGCTCAATCGCTTAAATTATGTATCAAAAATTGTATTTAATTCATGTAATTGGCTACGTAGCAACGTGATAGACGTAAACAGTGGTTACGCTCTACAGCCAAACCGGACCCTTTGCGGACACGGGGATATGGACAAACATGCCTTATTTGGTGTCCCCAGCAACGCCTTTTATTTTGTCGGGAGAGTTCAGGACCACCCTGTGTATTAAAACAAACTAACGAAATAAAGGCCTTTTTAAATTTCTTCAAATGAAATCGAAAGAGAGCGGTGAAAACGAAAATTTTTAATACTTCGATTGTTTTGTTCAAATTAAATTTTTTTTTACTCATAAGTATTTGGAAAAAAAAGAATTTGCCGCCGGACTGGACCAAAGATCGCTCATCCTTGTCTTACGTGTATTTTTTTCGTGTGGTCATTCTTTTCTCTTTTGTCTCTACCTGGCGCAGCATAACCTCAAATGTTCCTGCGTCGTAAAACATAAACAGTAACTCTTTTGAGTTTTATGGGTTAAAAACGGTTCTAGTTTGAACGAAGGAGGTGCGTGTGTGTGTGGGGAGGAGTGTTAAAATTAATTTCTTCTCAACAATATCTTCCTCAACATCAATTGAGGATTTCCCCCGTTTGACGTTGAAACGTTGATATCAAAATCTTGACATTTAAATAATGGCATCAGAACATTAACACTGAAACCTTGACATTGAAACGTTCAAACCGTAATATTGAAATGTTGAAACCTTCACATTGGAACACTGACAGTTAAACTCATGAACATTGGAACATTGACAGTTGAACGTATGGATATTAGAACATTGGAAGTTAAACGCATCGACATTGAAACGCATAGACGTTGAAACCATTTTTATTCTCATCAATTACTTTTTTCTTTTTTTTTTCAAAGTACAGTGAAATCTGGTAAATTGACCGCCTGAATAAAATAATCATTTTTTATAAGAGGGAACTAGTAGTAAAGACTTAGCCATGCCTATACCAAAATCAATCGCGTATAGCGACCACCTCTCTATAGTGACCATTGCAGTCCAGTCCCAAAGGTGGTCACTTTAGGCAAGTTCTACTGTAAATGTAAAATCTTAGAACTTATTTATATAAAATGACCCAAGAGCTATCTGATAAATTACTGGAACGGTGCCGGACGACCGTCCAACCAAATGGACAACTGGAACGCCACATGGTGTCCGACATGACATGCGCATAATGTATTAAATAGAAAAGAAACAATATTGCCATCTAATTGCAATATAAATCACGTAACGTAACGATTTGTACTGATCAATCCCAGAGAAGAATGCTTTCACTGTTAAAACGTTGCAGCCTGCACCACCGTGGAGATGAATCACTAAAAACTCATTTTCCTGGCAAATACCAACAGCCCTACGAATCATGAGGTTGCCATATACTCACCTCTATCTCCCAAACGTGCCTCTATTTCTTTAACTGCAGCCTGAACTTGTGGATATTTGGTAACATCTAAAGACAGAATATGCAGATTGTCAGCGGGGCAACTGTCCTTCAGCGATTGGGCTCCTTCTCCAGTTTCATCCAGGCATCCGGCAAAGACAAGGTATCCGGATATGCTGAGACGCTGAGCAAGTGAATGTCCAAATCCGGAATCGCAACCTAAAAAAAACAACAATAGTCTTACGTAATCCAATAAACAATAATAATAATAAATAATATATGCAGTAGAATTTTAATTATCCGGTTCTTGATGATTCAAACAGGAAGGCTCCGGCACAGGCGGATCCCTTTATCTTGTATTTAAGGTGAGAAACTCTCACACTGCGTGCAACACGACTTGTTTTTATCTTTGTATTGAAAACTAACATCGTTAGTTAGCTGACATTTTATGTGTGTGTGTTTTAAATAAATGCAATATAATCATGATTACAAATTTTCCATCGTCTCTTCAGTTCCTGGTTAAAGATGCTTTGTCAATTTTCAAGTCCGTTTATTACTCCCAATCACCCGACTTTCAAGTTATCTGTGATCATACGAGTATTTTATTATCTGGACTTATGATCATGGCATTATCCGGATATATAATAATTTCATTATATGGACTTATTACCATTGTATTATCCGAACATATGATAATCATATTATATGGGCATATGATCATTACATTATTCAGACATGTGATCATTATATTATCCGGACATGTGGTTATTGTATTATCTGGATATGTGATTATCATATTATCCGGACACATGGATCATTAAATTATCCGAATATATGTTACTTACATTCTACGGACACATGAATACATTATTATCAGGATATATGTGCATTATATTATCAAACGGACATGTGAGTATTGTATTATAAGAACCTATGAATGTTGCATTATCCTGATATTCGAGTATTGTATCATCCTGATATATGAGTATTATATTATCCAGGTATAGCCTACGAGTTATATTATCCAGATGTAGCCTACGAGTTATTTTATCCAGATATAGCCTACGATTTATATTATCTGGATATATGCCTACCGTATTGTCCGGAAATATGGGTATAACGTTATCCGGACAAGTCGCGGTTAGTCCTGGTAACAGGAATTGTATTGCAGAATAAGATAAGATTGATAAGCATAGTGCGAAGTTAGCACTATGCTTGTCAAGAAAAAATACCCTGTGGTAACATAGCAGGAACGCGTTTGGCTATCATGCACATAAGGGTGTTTGTTTTTTCTACGGGTCCGTAGTCCGGGGTTTGATGTACTGGAAAAAGAGGTTCGAATTCTTCAGAGCATTGTGTTGTCCTGGCACGACATGATCTTAACTCACTTTGCGCCAGTGGCGATTCTGGACAAAAAATTTGGGGGGTACAAATATTCCATCCTATATGTATGGGCGCCGCTGTCGTCGCCCATGTACACAGGCAGGATAATAAAATTCGGTTATATTTAGGAGGGCCATGCCCCCCCCGGTCCTAGCCTAAAACCGCCACTGCTTTGCACTATAAAAAGATAACACCATTGCACGAAAAACAAAACATAGATCACTATTAGCGTAATCATAAAGGAAGACATCGACAGACAATTTTGCATTTTGCCAGCTGCTGTGGGCAAAATGCTTTACCTGCTTTAAGGGCAATTTACACACAACGTTTTATCTTACGTTTTGTCTGATAAGACAAATTCTATCACATAAAAAGTCGTGTATAAACGGTAAAATGGACGTTTTATCGGATAGGAATAAAGTCCAAAGTCAGATAGGGGATCTGATGGGGAAAAGCATCATTTTACCAGAAGTGTTAAGACTTTTGGCACTTTTTGGCTACTTTTAGCTACTTAGAACCACTTTTTGGCTACTTTTAGCTACTTAGAACCACTTTTTGGCTACTTTTAGCTACTGGAAGTCGGAAATAATGTGGAAGACGGACAAAAAGCCTTACAGTGTAAACACTTCATAAAACGTACGTTTTGTCATACATTTTGCATGACCGATAAAACGTACAATAAGACGTTGTGCGTAAACGGCCCTTTAGATCTGAAAGCCCTGAATCAGTCCGATGTGAATTTGGCATGTGAAGGTCGACGAAAAAGTGTGTCCGAAACAGGGATGGGTACATAATGGTGATTTCTCTGACCATGTAACTATCGTTATCTTTTCAATGTCGACTTACCGATAAAGGTACGATTTGTGTTAACCTACCAGCGCATGAACCTTCTGCACATCGCCTTGTCATCGCATGCATGCAACACGCGTGTCATCACACGTTGTCGAAGGTTATGTCATCTTGTAAAGCATTACGAACAAGCGGGGGAGAAAAACAAAGCTACCATGACCGTGTTTCACATGATTCTACAATTATATCCTATTTTTTAACTTTACCGTCTGCAGGAAATTTCCTTGCATGGCACCATTCATGGAAACCTCCATTGGATTCATGGAAACCTCCATAGATTCCTTCACACGGCCCTAGAGAATGTCTTTACTTTCCACGTTCCTCCACCACGTGCGTATGTGTGTGTAAAAACTAATTTCATACATTTGAACCACCGTGTATGTAATGAAGTCGACAGTTCCAGAACAAAACTTCGATATATAAAAACGGTTTTTTTTTTAAATGCATATGTAATTTATACTATTTTGTATTCAAAGTTATATCTATGAATTAATCCATTCTTCTTTATAAATACAATCGAACCTTGTTAGTGCGAACATTAGCGGGGGGGTGGAGGTTACAAAAATACATTCATGTTAACTGCAGTTCGCGTTATGCGAATAGTACAGAATGCTAAGTGTGTGAGAGATCGGGATGAGGAGGAGGAGAAGGATGAGCTAATTTGAGGTTCCTAACGGATGACAAAAGATAAATATATGGTTAGAATGCAATGGGTAACGTTATATCAACAGGAACATCAGTAAATGAGGAGAAAACATGGAGGTTACTAGCATTCTTCCCATAATCCCAAACACTACGAAGTACCTCCCGACACTCGACGTAGAGATTTTTCGTGACTACAAGCTCGTAGTCAAGAACATGCTCTAGTATTTCTCCACTTACCGAACCATCTGTGGTGAAGAAAACTTCGGTAGCGATCACCCCGTAGTGGGGTGACACAACGAATCCCTCCTCATCGCAGGACTGCGGCTGCAGTGACCGAAGTTCGGGATCTTCGTTAAACTGTAGGTCCAGCGTAGCAACCCGTCTGGCTACAGTGGTGAGCTCAACACCGCTTCCTCTGTATTTCTTTCACCGTACTACGTGTATGTGTGATAACAGAGAGACCTCCATCCTACAGTGGATTGAAAATGGTTGTTGATGGTGATATGGAGTTGTAGCTCTGTAACCTCCAACTTATGAACTTTCTATGCAGGTTAATACTATCAGGTAAAGGGGCAGCAAGAGAATAACAATAAAAGTAATGAACAAGTAGAATAATTTCAATGTTTTGGCAATATTGTGCCAAGTGAAGATGGAACGGGGAGATAAGTGAAACGAAGAATCCAGAAAGCCGAAAGCATCATCACACAACTAAAAAAGTATTTGGAACACGTAACAAACAACTAAGAAGAAGAAGCCGACTAAAACTTTTGAAAATCACATAAAATTAATGTTACTTTATGCATGCCCGGCGTGGAAAATAACCAAAGCAATACCTAACCATCTACGTTTTCATAAATAATTATCACCTCATAATACTGAAAATACACTGCCCACCCCCCCCAAAAAAAATCAGTAATATAGAAGGATATAATATTTAGGATATAGCAAGATAGAAAGATATAATATTCAATATATGATAAGATAGAAGGATATAATATTTAAGATATAGTAAGATAGAAGGATATAATATTTAAGTTATAGAAAAGTAGAAGGAAATAATATTTTTCATACTGTTCGATTGTTTAATATATATTTGTTCAATAGATTTAGTATAATGTTGATGACACTCACGAACTTGCGAAGTTCTAGTCCAGAGGAAATCGTATTTGGACATTTATTGCTAGCACGTTTCAACACAGATAGGTTAAGGCGCATATAAGGTACATTAATATCGTTATTTAGGTCCACGGTACTTCGAACATTAGTCAAAGCATGGGTGCCAAGTAAACAACCTCAAAAATCTCCTTAGGCAAAAAAATTGTCGAATTTTCAGATTCGTTAATTTAGCACAGCAGCGATAATATAATTATATGAAGTGCGTTTACGCTTGCGTATGTGTTCCTAATAAATTAAGTGGATGTTAAGGAAAGGTTATCTTCAAATAGACAGACAAACGTGCTTATGTTATTACGAATTTGAAGGGGCTTTGTACATTTCATTGCAAAACAAACTGCTTTTATTCATTTATTAATGTATTCAAACTGTCACAACAACCTTAGCCTATAAAAGGAATCAGTTTCATTTTGAACAAGGTGGCATTTAGTTGCTAAATGGAAAGTTGTTAAGCTCTCCATTTAGCTGCTGGATGGAAAGTTGTTAAGCTCTCCATTTAGCTGCTAAATGGAATGTCGTTAGGCTTCCTAAACTGTGGTAATTTGTGTTATTTTGCATATAATTTATACGCAGTGAATCATAAAAATTCAAGCACCCTATATATTGCGAATTTTGAAAATCAGTCATCTCAAGACAGCCATGTCAAAACAGACGAATATTCCTAATTCCAATTTAAATAATAGATAAAATAAACAACTTCCGTTAGTTGAAATTGAAAAATTCAGGGAACAGGTGTCAAGGTGTAACGCACTTGCCTATTCATTCTATTATAGACAACATTTATTGTTTATTTAATTATTTTTACAAACAATAGTCAATTACCGCTAGAGGAGGGAAACAACATTCACGTGATTCCTCCCTCTCTTTCCGCAGAGAATATTGCATACTCAAAAGCTTAAAAGACTATTAAGTGCGGGCAATTTTCTTGGAAAAGCCATAATTTCATCTTACAGCGAAATAAACACAACAAAAATAATCATCGGCAAAAAATCGAAAAAAGTAGAAAGAAAAATATATTAAAGAAGTTAGAAAGATTTATTGGCGCAAATGTTGTATTTTATACAGGTATTATTTTATACTAGGCCATATATTTAATATAAAATTAGGTTGGATAAAATTAGAAATAAGGATAATTTGGGTAATTATGGTAGTGAGATCAGCAGGACAAGAGCGAAAAAAAATCAGTAAAAGGTACTTAATTGCATGAAAATGTACAGAGAATGGGAAATAGTCAAAGAAGATTTTGTGTCGAAAAAAAAAATAAATCTCCAAAAATATAAATGACGAGATATTCAGGATTCGACATAAAAAAGAAGCATAGTTGCTGATGCATAACGATGTAGAGTCAGTCCAGTGCACCAAAGCGTTGCAAAATCGTGGGTATTCCAGAAGGCCAAGGCTTTTTGAATTGAAGCTAATTACTACGTAACAGTTAAGTCATTACAAATTAATATTATTTTACCTGCATTAAAAAAATAATAAATTTCATACGTGTTTCCCCAAACATGGAGGCCCCCAGAAGTGTATGCATGGGAGTGAATCCAAGAAAAATTCCAATTGAATAATGTTGTTGGACTGTAGTTTCTTGTGGATTCAGTCCTCTTTTCCCCCTTTTTTCATAAGCCAAGGGAGTGCAAGTGCATCCCTTGCACCCCCCAGGGCGCCAATGTCCCAAAAACACGTGATCAAAAATGGCACCTTTTGTCCTGAAATCCCATATGATTACAGTAAAATCTCTCATTAGTAGACATTAAATGGACAGAACATTTTGTCTGTAAAAGTGAGCTGACCGCAAAACAGATTTATTATTGTGAAAGTATTTCCTACGGAGAAATTTTTAGCTGACCGTAAAAACAGGGTTATTTTATCAGTGGAGCGTACGTTAAAGGGGGGTTTTACTGTATATATTGTACTAGTTATATTTAGTACTAGCCGTTAATGGGGACAAGTTCTTATTCCCCGTCTGAGGTATGTATACATTAAGTGTTTATAGATCCCCTTAATGCGTACGGCTCAACGGATAATGCGGACAAAAGTCGTTTGTGCGAAGAAAAAAAAATGCGTTTTTCAAAAAAAAAACTTCCGGAGGTATCGAAGACAGCACGATTTTTTCTCCAAGTAGGGTCACCTGTTTTTCAATAAAAAAAAACAACCACCTATATTGTTTCGGATTTTTAGTATGGCATTTCGGATTTTTTATACGGAATTTAGTAAAAATATAAATGAGTTTTCACTGTACGAAGTGCCATTTTTTTGCTTCGTTATAAATTCTTCTGCAGTATGCTTTCATAATACACTTTTTTTTGTTTTAGTAATTTATTTACTTATGTTGTATACTGTATAAAATTGCTGAATAGCTTGAAGTTTCAGCTACCAAAATTTGCCATCCGCTTAATGCGGACATCCGTTTCTACGAATAAAAATTGGCGCCCTATGGCGATCCGCATTAACGAAATTTCACTGTATAAACAAACTTATGTTTAGTAATCATTCACAAAATAAGTTTGGTTTGAAGTTACTTAAAAAACGATCTTCATTTGCTTGCGTCGTTCTGCGATTGTGCGAAATTTGCGATGTTAATTAAACTTCCATCGTAAAACATTTAGCGTATTAAATGCGTAGTTAATAGTATAATGTATTGCCTTAAAAAAAGCGCTGATTATGAACTCTTTACTACGTATTCTGAACAGGGGCGGACACAGACTATCATTTGGAGGGGTCAAGGGCAGAATTTGCGACGGTCTGGGAATAACACCCTTCATTTATCATGAAAGTTGGAATTTTTTAAAGTGAAGAAATATATTTTGGGGGTCACACATGACCCCTGCGACCTCCAACCTGTGTCCGCCCTTCATTTTGGAAGGGATAAGAGTTCTCAAAAATTTCTCTGATTTCAGGTAAGAAAATTTGTTTTGTTCTGTTTCACTTCAGTTAAGAAGTCATCCTCGATTACTGTTTGTTTGTTTTTTGTGAATTTTGATTTTCTTTCTCAAATTTTCTACATTTTTTTTTTTAAATCTCGCAATTTTTTACTCGTTAAATCCAGGGTACGCGAAACTCGTAAGCCGTTAAATTCCATTACATTTAACCACTGCACTAAACAAGATCCATATTTCCTTTATTCAGAAACTTGCCGAATATGGACTTGTTATAAGTGGGGTCCAATGTATCTATTAAGTAATTTGAAACAAATACAAACGTAAAAACAATACGAGACCACCTGGATACGAACTCTGAACCTTTGGATTACACGTCGTATGTTACACCAATTGAGCTATGTTCAACATTCAACTTCTCTCCTATTATGATTTATACAAAAACACAAGAGCGAGATTTACATTGCACTTGTTAATTCCAACCGCAGTCTGCGAAAACTTAACAGAAATACACAAAACATGCTGAATACATGCTTAAATTTTCTGCAATTCTCCTAAACAACTATCTTTTCAAAACTTCCTGGTATTTTAACTTGAGATTAACGGTCATTACGACCTACATACAAATAAGGTTATTTAAAAGGGAGTTTATTTTAAATGCCATAGACCAAAAGTACATGGCATCGCTATTTTAAACTGCCTCTCTTAAGTCCAGTGACGCTATGAGGTAAGAGATAAGAAGAGGAGGAGGAGGAGCCATCTTTGGAGTAAAAGTGATGACAAACCTGGAGAGCGGCATCGGCCGTGCAGTGCGTCATCGGTAAAATCGGAAACCACTTCTACAAAAGACACGATGTCAGTGAAATCTTGAAGTGTAGTTTATTTTCTTTTACATCCATTCTTCATTTTTGACGTTTGTATTTCCTCATCCCGTTACGTTTCGTTTTCTATTAGCGCCAGATAACAGCTTAACTGTTTCATCCCTGACTTGGCAATTTCCTGTGGGACTTAACATTGCGCAGATGTCTCGGAATACTCCAACTTTGGAGATATTAATAAGAAACGAAAGTAGTGAAAAACCTGCAACCGGAATTTAACACGCACGTTCATCATCAGAGGCACGAGATCCCGTCACATGAGGATGCTCATAATTGAAAACTATGAAAACGGGGAAAACGTTCCTACGAACTGGGAATACCGAGCTACTTACCTGTGGCCAAAAGTGCTCTAAATCTGTTTGCAATCAGGTCAAGAGAAAGCATTCACCCTGAAGTACACGGTCGTAGAAATTGTAAAGAGTTAAAAAAAGGAAGGGGGTCAAGATCGATCGAGAACATAAAGCTGTTTTAAATACCTAATAGAGATTTTAAAATGCATCATCATTTCTATCGCCAGAAATTATCAATCCAGCGGTTCGAGAGAAAAAAATTTTGATTGTTTTGTAAGTTCCTGGCAACTTTTAATACAATTGTTAACACTTAATTTAAACTTAGTTTGGATAACTGGCCATTAAAGACCAAGGAAACGTTCTCAAACCGGGCGGGCGGGCGGACAGACAGACAGACAGACAGACAGACAGATAGATAGATAGATAGATAGAAAGAATTAAAAACTGAAGTGATATGAATTGCTCAAAATAGGCATATATGGAGGACGCCTGAAGAAACTCTTTTAAACACAGCAATTTCTATTTTTATATACACGGTGTACATAATTAAAGTTTCCCTATTTAGAGCTGCCTACAACCGAGACTATTCATCAGAAAATTACGAAACATTGGTTGCTCCTTAATGAAGGGGTGGGAAAGACATTTGGCGAGAAAAAAATAATTTCAAGAATCGCCACTATGAGGCGCTTAACTGTAAAATCACACAAAGCGCATGTGCAAATTTTTGCAACCACGTCACTTACCAGCTTTTGCACTAAAAAAAGGTTAAAACATTCGACGAAGAATAGTTTTCAGTGTCTTCTCCACTCAAAACGACTTGAGTTTACAAAAACTCTTTTATCAAACCGGCAAATCCTCAGCAGCAGCGCAACGTTGCAAAAATTTCGGAGTTTGAAGGTTCTTCAAAGAGATGCAATCACTTCTAAAGGACTCCGAAAAATGATAATGAAATTTGAAGCAGCATGGTCGTTGGCTGTATTCGTCTTGGAAGAGGCAGAAAGCCCATTTCTACAAAGATTATAGAGGAGATTGAAGTTCCAGTAGAAGAACTTCAAACTTTATGGACAACACTAGTGTTCGCCGTGCCGTATAAAAGTGGGATACTACTGTCCATAAGATTCTCCAGAATATCCTATGGCAGGATTTCCCAAACTGTGATCCGCGGACCGGTACCGGTCCCTGGGGGGAAATATAACGTTCCTCAGAAAATTTTACAATAATTGTTCCTTAAAACCAAAACATATCGAAAATCTCGGAAATATAATTGAATTACCCATTTCGAAAGAAGAAGATGTTCATTTTTGTTTTTCAAATTATTTTTTTCAAGCAGGAACACTATCCACGAGGCCATCGTGGGCCCAACAGCTCGTTGTGAGCGAATTTCTGAACACTTTTCGCAAACCACCTTTGGCAACAGGTGAGACCAGAACCTGGCATATATCCTTCAGTAAATAACGACAATTTGGGACCGATTTGTGATTTCGTGTTAAGATTTTATTATTGCATCGGAATATTTTTCTAATTTATTAGGAAGCACCTTTCACTTTCAATATGGATAAGTGGTTAAAAAGAATTAACAGTGATTCAATTAACGTTCAGCCAGCTACAAGCAAAAATATCAGTAATGAAAATCTAAGCGTACGCAATGTGGGTAATTGCAACAAGATAATCAAAACTAGTTGAACCCACAAATATTATGACGAATATTTAAAGTTTAGTTTTATTGCCACTGGTAGCGATAATTACGTGCCATTGTGTATTATTTGCCATACCGAATTATCAAAGGGCCTTGTTTGATGCAGAATGACCCTAGATGTCCTTGTGCCATAAAAATACAACCAACTAATTATCGGCTAAATTATTTAAATAATTATCAACATATTATCAATTATCAATATATTAATTATATAACTAATTATCAACTAAAATGACATTTGGTTAGTCAACGTACTGAGTATTTGAATAAACCAAGACTTTTTTATTATAAATAATAAGAATTAATTGTGTTCTGCCAAAAAAAAATATGAAACTAGTTCTAAGCGTCCATGCAATCAAAGTTTGGTTTTGACATCTTAAGTTGAAAAACTGATAGCCAGGAAACGTTGTTTGTTTTTTGGTTTTACGGCTCAAAGACTACAGTGGTCATGCTGCGCCGGGACCTACTGTTTTCCGAGGAATCCGAACCTCTTAAGGCCTGGGGAACCAAACCCCGGACTACAGTGAGCAGTGCGATCTTTTATGAGATCTCTGAGTAAGCGTTCTTTTTGCACTGCTGGGAGTCGAACCCGGATTAGCCGCGCAATAGGAGAACGCGTTACCACACTGCGCCACCGCAGGGCCGATAGCCGAGACGAAGGTATTCGCATAACATTAGGAAAATTAATACTCCCCTCACTGGAAATTATAACCTCCCAAGCGTATGGGAAAAAGGATTGGTTGGTTTGGTTGATTTTACGGCTCCCGAAGACTTCCAGTGGTCATGCTGCGCCGGGACCCTGCATTTTCCGAGAATCGAACCTCTCTTAAGACCTGGGGAACCAAACCCCGGACTACAGTGAGCAGTGCGAGGAAAAAGGAAATAGATTCATTAGCAGCCGTACCTCTTTCCAGCAATACAGTTAAACGCAGGGTTGAGGATATGGCGAAAAATATAGAAAACTCCTGGTTTCTAGGGTATAGGATAAGTTTTTTCATTACAAGTGGACGAGGATTACAGACATTATAGATAATTCTAATTTGATGGGCTTCGTAAGATATGTTGTCAAAGGCTCCGTTCAAAAAGATTTTATGTTTCGTAAATCACTTCCGAATAGAACAGCGGCTGAAGAAATTATTAAGCTTATAAATGATTTTATCATTAAACAAAACATAGACTGGAAAAAAATGTGTTGGATTGAGAAGCGATGGGGCAAAAGCAATGTCAGGTTGCCACACTAATTGTTTCAGAGGATACGAGGAGCAGTACCAGTTTGCGTATGGGTGAATTGCAGAGACTACAGAGAAGTTGTAGGTGTAAAACACATGCCCATAATTATGAACTCAACCGTTCAAGAGTGTGTCAAGTTCATAAATTTTATAAAATCTCGACAATTGAATTGTAGGATATTTACCGAGTTGTGTAAAGAAGTGAAGTAGGAAGTGAATATGAACATCTCCTTTTATTAGAAATAAATGAAATACAATTATTATGGTGCAGTTCTTAGATCTAAGAACTGCACCAAAAAAATTGTATTTCTTTTATTTCTATTGATCAGTGCAGTGTGTCGCTATTAAACTATCTCCTTTTACATTGTGAATCAAAATGGCTATCAAAAACGAATGCTTTGAAACGATTATTTTAATTAAAATATGAAGTTGTGTTGTTTTTAGATGAACATCCTCCATTGGTAAGAGATGCGATGATTTAAGGTTAGATTTCATGAATTTGATTGGTTATCACGCTTGGCCTATATAAGCAACATATTTTGTGTCTTAAATGAATTAAGGATGTAAGATATTATTACCCTCCGCAGGGATAACACAATTGCCAAATATGGTCAACACAAGAAAGCCTCCGGGGCGAGATTTTTGTGAGTTTTCGTGGGGGAATTTATTATACAATAATTTTTGCCACCCACGTATATTTAGCTCAAGCTAGAGCTTTTTGTTTTTTGGAGAAAAAAAGGCGCCGTCCTCATCCTGGACTCGAACCAGGGTCCCCACGTTGAGCCCGCGGTGTCTTGACCTACTAGACGAATGAGGACAAGAACAAACGCATTTTTCTCCGTATATGAGGATGTAAGATATTATTACCCTTCACAGGGATAACACAATGGTCAACACAGAAAAGCCTCCTGGGCGAGATTTTTGTGAGTTTTTCTTTTTTCTCCAAAAACAAAAAAGCTCTAGCTTGAGCTAAATATACGTGGGTGGCAAACATTATTGTATAAATGAATTAAATTTAATTTATAACGCCTCAACATAAATATTTTTAAAGTTTATGAGAAAATGGAAGCAACAATTAAAAAGCTTCTCTTGTGAAAGAAGCGGGCTCTAAAAAGAAATTTTAGGTCCTTGCAATGTTGTCCAAATTTTTAGAAAATTACTCCGAAATAAATGCATTCTTTGCATCAATTCAAGAACACCTCTCAGGGTTAATAAAACATTTCAATGAATATTTTCCACCAATCCATGTCAACAAAGTGTGGACTAAATATCCACGCAGTGTTAAAACAGAAAATGAAGAAATATTACAATTAAATGAACTAAAAGTGGATTCCCTTATTGAAATTTCCTGATATGCTGCTCTAAAACAAAAATTTGGAAACGTTTCTCTAAATTATATTTT